>OZ025840.1:271443-745534 GCA_964019425.1 Flectonema sp. DT1601
ACAATAACAGCTATTGCGTAATCAGGAAAGGTTGTGGTGTTATCATCATCTAAAGACAAGAGCGTACTTGGTTCTTGAGTGACAGATGTCACTGCTGAACTCACATATGATGTTCCTGATGCAACTGTTTGTGAGATGGCTTGTCCATTCTGATCAAGCATGTGTTGCATTGAGTTCTCAGTTACTTTTACTGTTGTTGATCCTTTGAACCTCACATTCAAATCTCCAGATTGAAGAGACGCAAATGCTCTCACAGAGCTTGCTGTCGTGCACGACACGCAGTTCCCAAAAGTATCACAAATATCGAGGCACACAATCCCACCCGATAGTGAAAGAATTGCAGTAATGAAATTCATCAATCGCTGGGCACCATTTCTCAATTGACTGATGTCAATACCTCTCAGTGTGATACTAATGGTTACTTGAAATACCGAAGTACCTGGCGGAACAGCAGTTGGGACGTTTGTTGGGACAGCTGTTGGCGAATTCGTTGGAATAGAAGTTGGCGAGTCAGTAGGGACAGCTGTTGGCGGATTCGTTGGAATTAAAGTTGGCGAATTCGTTGGATTAGCAGTTGGCGGATTCGTAGGAATTGAAGTTGGCGAGTCAGTCGGGACAGCTGTTGGCGGATTCGTAGGAATTAAAGTTGGCGAATTCGTTGGAATAGCAGTTGGCGAGTCAGTAGGGACAGCTGTTGGCGGATTCGTTGGAATTAAAGTTGGCGAATTCGTTGGATTAGCAGTTGGCGGATTCGTAGGAATTGAAGTTGGCGAATTCGTTGGAATAGCAGTTGGCGAGTCAGTCGGGACAGCAGTTGGCGGATTCGTTGGGATTGAAGTTGGTGTAACCGTTGGCCCACTCGTAACTGTTGGGCGAGAAGGACACGGTTCATTCCAAGGAGGAAGTACATTCGAAGGCTTTGCTGAACAAAACCCTTTCGAATCAGCGTCACAAGAAGCAACAATTCGAATTGTCCAGGTCCTCACAGTGCTGTAAACATATGCACCACCACGATCAAACTTTGGTCCCTCAGCCATCTGAATGTCATCAGGAATACGAGGAAACAGAAACAGCGTGTTCCCATCAAAGAAGTATTGGCTCTCGCTCTTCGAATTCATCAGCTCAGAGAGGGAAGCAGCAGCAGTGAAGGTCACTTCGCGATTCGACCTCCACTGGTGGTCGGCAGTGATGGTGAAGGTTGTCCCAGCAGGGTACCCAATAGCAAATCGAAATGTCGATCCAATCGGAACTTGCTCAGGGTTGATATCAAGAACCTTTGGTGACCCCCCGTCAAGTTCCATGAACCACCCAGTCCCAGACAGACCAGTCACTCCAGCATTCGATGTGATAGGAGTCCTGCGTTCCCGACCCGAACCCCACAACGTCATGTAACCGACATCACAATTACTCCAATCAGCGTAATCATTTCCAGACGCCTTCTGACACGCTCCCGAAGACTCGATTCCCCCGTTGTTCGCAGAAATCTCAGGAGTCCTGAACTTCAAGTGCAAAACTTCTCGCTCCTCAATCCCGACAGGCTGCTTCGGACACAACCACACAGACCACTGGCTCTCGAAACGACAGTCGCTGCAGATGTTCCACCATGGGAGATTCGAACCAACAATCGTCGGAAACCCTTCTTGAGTCGCTGACCCGTCGAAGTCAATGAAGTTGAACATCCGAGAAGCTCCCGTATTCACAATCTTGAATGAGATGAGGTTCTTGTAGTCAACATTCTCATATCCGATGCCTCGAGTCGCTGAGATCTGCTGAGGCTTGAACTCATCCGAGTGATACAATCCCGACCAGATGATGTTCGTGTGGGCAGACACAGACCATCCGTCCACAGCCTTCGTGGGATCCGGATCGCAGTAGGTGAGGTCCTGTACCCAACGAGTGTTCCCTGGGAGCGTGGTGGAGGCACAAACCCTCGTCTGGTAGTTCCTGAACTCCACGTTCGTGACAATCGACTTCACGGAAATGTCGTAAAACTGAAACCCATCGTGGTGCTTGTTCTCAAAGTCAGCATCCACATTCCCAGAGATACCATTCACTACACCGTTGTTCAGCCACGCCTCCCCAAACAAGGTGGCCGCCCTCGCAACGTCGTGCATCTCAAATCCATCCATCTCCACCCTGTTCCCCCAATGCAAGATCCCCTTGTTGGCCGCGTAAATCAACGTGTTTTCGAATTTCATCCACAACAAGGTCCCCTCCCAGTTTTGGAATCCGAATCCGGCTTCTTCCCGAGTCGAACGATCCTTCCTCCCGCTGTTGTAGGTGAGCACGTCACCGACCATCTTCAGTTCACCGCCAACATAAATGCATCCCGTCGCCCCCCAGTAAGCACCTGACGAATGGCAAGTGTTCCCGCTGAACTTCTTCAAGTCACGTGACCGAGGCTGGATGACGCGCTCGTCCTTGAAGACTCCAACAGTGTTAGGAAGCGAAGGGAACGAGAACCCAGCCCACCCACCAGAAGCAACGTTTCCCAAGAACTCGTTGTATGCATTCGAAATGTAGTAAGCGGCAGCAGCAGCGTCAACAGGGAACCTCCGATCTGTCGTATCCAATCCACCGGCATTCTTGTTCTCTCGGAATACATCACCGGATTGACTTCCACCGGATGCTGCTTCTCCAATCGGTCGAACGTGTGCTACAAGATTGTGAGAAAACACGTTGTTCTCCTCCACCCCGTCTTCGATGTAGAAACAGCTCCCAGTTGCATTAAACGCAACATTCTCAGTGATCAATGTGTCATTGGTTCCGTGGATAGTAAAACAGCGGAAGTAAGTGTCACGAGCAACACAATCACTGATGAGGGATCCAGTGTTCTCACCCATCAAGTGGAAGTGGAAAGGATACCTCGCCTCGATGTTCGTCTGTCCCATGAACCTCGTCGACACACCCGCAAACCGAGACCGAGCATTGTTGGCAATACTGTGTCCACCGTACCCGTCCACACTCGGCTCCCCCTCCATCGAAACAGTCCTCGTCAACAGAGCAACCTCACCTTGGTACTCAGTCCCCGCATAGTGCACGTACTTCATGTTCCCCTCGAACTGCACAATCAATCTGTCATCACTGATAGCCTTGATCGTGTGGACCTCGTTCTGCGGTTCCGTCCCCTTCCCCGTGTCATCCCATATCGTGGTGGTCAACACAACTTCCTGACCAGCCTCCCAGTTCACAGAATGTTGAAGGTACACCCGATCATCCCCCGCCCGGACTTTCCGAGCCAGCCGAGTCCAAGTCGGAAAGTACTTCTTCCCATACATGTCCACAAACGACGACAATCCGATCGCAGCCAGTCCTTTGCTCCCAAACCCACCCAACTGGTCTGCATCAGACTTCTCTCCCCAGAACACGATCCTGATCGGACCCCGAACTCGACACCCCGGACTTCCGATCAGCAGCTTCCCGTACACCAGAAACGAGTTCACAGTGAGCGTCATCTCTTCATCGTTGAACACCAGAGACGACGATTCCGGAACTTCAATCTTCTCGTACCGCAGCCCTTCGATGAGATCAGACCTGCTCAGCAACACCTTGGTGTTTTCCGGAAGTTTCACCGAAGATGAATCGAAGAACCCGAGACTGGTCCAAGACACCAGACCGTTCTCGTTGAAAGGACAGTTGGCCTGCTCGTACTCTGATGCGTCCGGCACCGCAGGGCGCGTGAGTTGGAATTTCGTGCTGTACGACTGGAGAGCAGGAGGAGGGTCGAGAGAGAGCTCCGGTTTCCGGACGCAAACATTCCTGACAGAGAACGTCACCACATCCCTCTCAGCCCTCTTCGCAAGAGTGAGTCGTACCCACAGAGCTTGCGTTGGGTCGTTGTATCGCTCGGGTGCGGTGAAAGATGCACTATACTTCTGGAACCCGTCGAGAGGAATGCTTGAGGGACCCTCCAGCGAAATCTCAGGAAACGCAAAGTACTCGGGCTTCTCGCCGTACGCATCTTCATACCAAATGTAGTCACGGATGTACCTCGACTTTGTGTTTTCAGTGTTCGCCCACAGCAGCAGCCCCGGCTGGTGAGCAAACTCCGGCACCGCGTCGTCACCCTCGGCCTTCGTCACCATCAGCTCGAAATCAATCGTGTATCTATTGTCTCTAACCAGTTCCGGCAACGTCACATCGAAGCGAAGGTAGAGGTGTGGTCTTCCCCACTGCTTGGTAGTGAAAGACATCCCTCCCTCGATTTCACTTTGCGTGTTTCCTCCCGAAGACCAGTCAGGTTGGAATCCTGAAATGCCGCTGATCTCGGACCCGCATACATCCCATCCTGGTACTGCAATCTTACTAGGTATGACTGCAGAGACTGCTGCTGTCAACAGTCCTGCAAGAAGCTGCATCTCGATTTGAGTAATTCTGTTGAAGAAGTGAAACTAAACTTGTGAAGACAAGCACATCAATTGTTACAAAAGGAAAAGAAAACTACGTTAAAAGTTGTTATGTTAAGACGGGAAAGACAAAAGCACGCGGATCGCATACTGTTTTTTCCTTGAGATGATCTGACAGCGAAATATAACAACGAGAACCATAGCAGATGCTTTTTAACACGTGGTGAAGTCACACACCGTGATAAAAAATGATGTTAAAGAAGAGAAAAGGTAAATACTCCGAAAATCAGCTGAAGAGATTAAAACCAACTTTGCAGCTACTCACCAGCAAATGCAAAAAAAAGAATCAGTAAACTAAAGTGATTCATTCGTTTGACTAAATCAGATTTCAGAGGTGCTAAAGATTTACCGAGGTGCGCAAGGCACGCTAAAAGGAATTATGATTATATATGATTATTTTATTTTTTTTCGTTCGTTGAAAACTGGGGGGAAAAACAAGGTGGGGGGTTGAAAAGAAAGATGCGGAAAATATTTAAAACGGAACACAATTTTAGTTATTTCGAAAAGAAATATTTGTTAATAAGGTTCCAAGTGGTTGGCAACCACTCGTTCTCAAATAGCTTACCACGTGAAAACAACTCATCAGTGACAGTTTTGGTATTTTAAGAAGCTGAAAAAAATATAAGACCTCATCGCCGCAATACGGAATTTAAGGTCTTGCAGCAAAATAACCATTTGGGTAGAACTCTACTTTAGAAAATCATCCAAAATAAAGTCTCACAATGAGAGTGCTATGAAAAACAGATAAAGACAAACAATGACACTCAATAGAATATATCAGATCTGCTTGGTGAGTGAATTCAAGCCAGTAGTGTACAACAAACAACTACAGTCAAAAGAAATGTTGACTTTAGGAACCTTCACTTTAACAGTTTGAATGACACGTACCCTTCCATTGGTGTGACACACATAGTTGTGTATGCTAGTGTCAGTTGTAATTTTTATTTTTTTTTTTTTTGAAATAAGGAAAATCAAACCATAGTGACAGTGATTTGGTACCACAACTGGTTGACACGAAAAAGAGACTTAAGCTAAACCAGAAGTGATGACCTAGATTAGTCGCATACATTTTTTTAAAAAAAAGAATGATAAAAGTCAATAATTCAATCGAATGCTGTCGGACATTTTGACTTTTACCAGAAAACAGCATTAATGAACCGGATGAATAAAAGCAACGAAGACTAAGGGTAACGAGAATAATACTTTCAGTTCGATATTCTAATAAGGAACAGGTTTGTAGTAAATTGATTGGTACAAAAAAGAATGAAAAAAAAAAAAAAACCATTCAGATAAGCCTTATATTTTGTTGATCGCAGCTAGTTTTACTGGCGCACAGGGAAATAGATAACATGACATAATAAATAACGGCTCTTAATCTGAATAGTTTCTTCTCCGACTTCGTCGGTGCAAAAAAAAAAAAAAAAACAAGTGATAAAAACCCTTAACAACTAACAGTAAACAATGATTAAAAAAATATGTATTTTTTGTATTTCCTGGTAGGTGTCGAGTTTTTTTTTTTTTTGTGTTGTTTTTTTTTTTTTTTTTTGCTTTTTGAGGCTTTGTTGAAAAATAAAAGCTTCTGGAAAGAAATATTAGCAGCAAATATCCTTTGACAAGACGCTGGTTGATATTTTTCTTTCATTTTTTTTCAGTAGGTAATTTGATACCATAAATTAAATATAAAAAGCAACTTGAAACAGGCCAAAACTAAAACAATATTCAGCCAAAGATTCGATTGCGGGACGCACACTACAGATTGAGCACATGAGGGGACAGTACCGACTTTTAAGTATTAACACAAAAATTAATATCGTACTTTGACTAAACCAGACAAGACGCTTACGATATACAATAAGAAGCAAGATGCCATTGGTAACAGTATCAGGTTCCTTTTGTTTGGTAGTAAGCAAGAATACAAAGCCACTGAGAGTGCCCATAAGATGATCGCTAACATTCCTCCTTTTGTCCTATAAAAAAAAGGTTTGTCATTACAAAAAAAAAAAAAAAAAAAAAATTGTTAGTGTGCGAAACATTAGACTAGGAAATGAGTTTACGTGTTTCTTATAACCAGCACAGGAATTTTGTAAAACGCGCAAGAGAATAAGAAAGAAATTCAATATAAGCCACAAAGAGAGAGAGATCGTAAAACCAACATAAGACGGGAAAAATAATGGAGGTTAACGTGAAGCGGCAATATTCTTCTTACGATAATTGTTAATTGCAAAAAAAAAAAACACGAAACTATATTTGAGGAGATTAAAAAATGTCTTCCCCTTTTTTTTTTTGATGGTAAAATTGAACCAAAAAAATGAAATGGTTTTTTTTTTTTTTTTTTTGTTGTTATTCCGTACCACCGTAGTTGTGCTTATGCTGGATACAACCTTTTTTCCCTCAAGAGTAAAAATCCAAAAATAGAATGTTAAATATGCGTCAAGGAACGCGCGCTATTCGAAAAATTCGATGCTTCATTAAGACCGACGCCTTTCAGACGAAGGTTTTTCGCAAAAATAAAAGAGAGGAATTATCTTGAATGATGGAAGGCTTACCCACTTCTACGCCCAAGACAAGAGGAACGGAACAGATTTTTTTTTTTTTTTTTTTGGAGTTTTATTGTTTAAATCAAGTAATATAAAAAAAAACATCGAAAGGAATACAAAATAAGCATCCCCACAAATAAAGAAATAGAGTGCAAAGAAAAAGTATTCTCTATTAGGGTAATTGTTAATAAAGACAAAGAACACCATGGGTTTATCACTATAACAAATAACTGCACTGCATCATCCTCTCAACACCATTTGGATAACTTCCAAAGAAAAGAGCGACAACGTTGGACAAATTAGTTTCTATCGAAGAGGTAAATTTCAGTTTGAGAAACACATACATACTGAACAGAAATAAGTGATTTGAGCCATCATCACTTTCAGTAAAAGGGTTAAAGGATAATTATTTAATACCTAGAGGAAACCCTCTCAGTGAATATTGCTTTAAATAATTCATAAATATCCTCTCAACACTATTTGGATAAAGTTCCAAAGAAAAGAGCGACAACGTTGTACAATTCATTGTCTATCGAAGAGGTAAATTCCAGTTTCAAGGAAGAAAGGTTAAAATTAATATATTTTTTTCTTTTTCTTCTTAAAAAGAACACACACTACTAAACAGAAATAAGTGATTGAGCTATCACCACTCTCAGTAAAAGGGTTAAAGGATAATTATAAATATTTTCTATGATAATTCATAACCATAAATACAACTGGGAGGAGGGTTTTTTTTTTTTTTTTTTTTTTCTCTCTCAAAGAGTGTTACCCAAAATAACAAACGCCAAACAAAAAAAACGTACGTTTGCAATCATAAATAAAATACTTGATATAGCCAACTGCCGTATTATTTCTACTCCAACAATAAACAATGTTTTAAAAAAAGAAATTGAAAGGCGGCAGACGCTTGTGAATAAAATATGTAGATTTTTTTTGATTAAAAAGAAATTGAAAAGTTGCAGTTTTAATTAACTAGCATTTTATCTCGCAAAAAATAGACAAAAAAAAAAAAAAAAAATAGATAAAAACTTATAACAAAGTAATCAACAGGAATACCAATGCTAATAACATCGTGTTCGCAGCATTCGACTGAGCACCGTCGAAGGGAACATTTTCAATTTCCGGATTTGGTGTGGTATCCACTGAGGGGCGTGAAGTTGGACACGGCTCGTTCCAAGGAGGAAGAATATTCGCAGGTTTTACAGAGCAGAAACCTCTCGAATTCGCATCACAAGAAGCTTCAATTCTAATCAACCAGTTCTTTACAGCCGAGTATACGAATGCCCCGCCACGCTCAAATTTCTTCCCCTCTGTTAGCTGTATATCTTCAGAAGGACGAGGAAACAGAAACAGCGTGTTCCCATCAAAGAAGTATTGGCTCTCGCTCTTCGAATTCATCAGCTCAGACAGGGAATCAGCTGCAGTGAAAGTAAGATCATCGCGTGATGGGTACGATCTTTTAATTGTGAAGGTTGTCCCAGCAGGGTACCCAATAGCAAATCGAAATGTCGATCCAATCGGAACTTGCTCAGGGTTGATATCAAGAACCTTTGGTGACCCCCCGTCAAGTTCCATGAACCACCCAGTCCCAGACAGACCAGTCACTCCAGCATTCGATGTGATAGGAGTCCTGCGTTCCCGACCCGAACCCCACAACGTCATGTAACCGACATCACAATTACTCCAATCAGCGTAATCATTTCCAGACGCCTTCTGACACGCTCCCGAAGACTCGATTCCCCCGTTGTTCGCAGAAATCTCAGGAGTCCTGAACTTCAAGTGCAAAACTTCTCGCTCCTCAATCCCGACAGGCTGCTTCGGACACAACCACACAGACCACTGGCTCTCGAAACGACAGTCGCTGCAGATGTTCCACCATGGGAGATTCGAACCAACAATCGTCGGAAACCCTTCCTGAGTCGCTGACCCGTCGAAGTCAATGAAGTTGAACATCCGAGAAGCTCCCGTATTCACAATCTTGAATGAGATGAGGTTCTTGTAATCAACATTCTCATATCCGATGCCTCGAGTCGCTGAGATCTGCTGAGGCTTGAACTCATCCGAGTGATACAATCCCGACCAGACTACATTTCCATGATCAGTAACTGACCACCCGGCGTAACCTTTTGCGGGATCTGCTTCACAATAACTAGGATCCTCACCTTTCTGGATCGTCCCAGGAAGAGAAGAGAGAAGACACACATTTGTGTGAAAGTTTCTGAAGTCTACACTAGTAACAATAGATTTTGATGAAGAATGATGAAATTGAAACCCATCGTGAGGTTTGCTTTCAAAATGAGCCTCCAAATTGTTTGAATAGCCGCCTACAAGACCGTTGTTCAGCCACGCCTCCCCGACTAAGGTAGCTGATCGTGTTACATCGTGCATCTCAAATCTATCAACCTCCACCCTGTTCCCCCAATGAACTAATCCCTTGACTGAGGAGTAAATTAACGTGTTTTCGAACTTCATCCACAACGGTGTGCTCGCCGAGTTACTAAAACCTGATTCTTTTGTCGTTGAACGCTCTGTACCTCCACTCATGTAGGTGAGCACGTCACCGACCATCTTCAGTTCACCGCCAACATAAATGCATCCCGTCGCCCCCCAGTAAGCACCTGACGAATGGCAAGTGTTCCCGCTGAACTTCTTCAAGTCACGTGACCGAGGCTGGATGACGCGCTCGTCCTTGAAGACTCCAACAGTGTTAGGAAGCGAAGGGAACGAGAACCCAGCCCACCCACCAGAAGCAACGTTTCCCAAGAACTCGTTGTATGCATTCGAAATGTAGTAAGCGGCAGCGGCAGCGTCAACAGGGAACCTCCGATCTGTCGTATCCAATCCACCGGCATTCTTGTTCTCTCGGAATACATCACCTACCTCAGTATCGCCAGCTGCTGCTTCTCCGATCGGTCGAACGTGTGCAACAAGATTGTGAGAAAACACGTTGTTCTCCTCCACCCCGTCCTTAATGTAGAAACAGCTCCCAGTTGCATTAAACGCAACATTCTCAGTGATCAATGTGTCATTGGTTCCGTGGATAGTAAAACAGCGGAAGTACGTGTCGCGAGCAACACAATCACTGATGAGGGATCCAGTGTTCTCACCCATCAAGTGGAAGTGGAAAGGATACCTCGCCTCGATGTTCGTCTGTCCCATGAACCTCGTCGACACACCCGCAAACCGAGACCGAGCATTGTTGGCAATACTGTGTCCACCGTACCCGTCCGCACTCGGCTCCCCCTCCATCGAAACAGTCCTCGTCAACAGAGCAACCTCACCTTGGTACTCAGTCCCCGCATAGTGCACGTACTTCATGTTCCCTTCGAACTGCACAATCAATCTGTCATCACTGATAGCCTTGATCGTGTGGACCTCGTTCTGCGGTTCCGTCCCCTTCCCCGTGTCATCCCATATCGTGGTGGTCAACACAACTTCCTGACCAGCCTCCCAGTTCACAGAATGTTGAAGGTACACCCGATCATCCCCCGCCCGGACTTTCCGAGCCAGCCGAGTCCAAGTCGGAAAGTACTTCTTCCCGTACATGTCCACAAACGACGACAATCCGATCGCAGCCAGTCCTTTGCTCCCAAACCCACCCAACTGGTCTGCATCAGACTTCTCTCCCCAGAACACGATCCTGATCGGACCCCGAACTCGACACCCCGGACTTCCGATCAGCAGCTTCCCGTACACCAGAAACGAGTTCACAGTGAGCGTCATCTCTTCATCGTTGAACACCAGAGACGACGATTCCGGAACTTCGATCTTCTCGTACCGCAGCCCTTCGATGAGATCAGACCTGCTCAGCAACACTTTGGTGTTTTCCGGAAGTTTCACCGAAGATGAATCGAAGAACCCGAGACTGGTCCAAGACACTAGACCGTTCTCGTTGAAAGGACAGTTGGCCTGCTCGTACTCTGATGCGTCCGGCACCGCAGGGCGCGTGAGTTGGAATTTCGTGCTGTACGACGGTACAGGAGGAGGAGGTTCTAAATATGACTCAGCCTTTCTGATACAAAAGTTCCTGACTGAAAAGGTTATGAGGTCAAGCCGTGATGGCTGCTTCAAGGTAATTCGAATCCATAAGGCTTGTGTTGGATCACTACGGAACTTCGGGACTACAAAAGAAGCAGAGTACTTTTGAAAATCTTTTGGTACTGTTGCTGGTCCCGTCATTGTTAACTCAGGAAATGCAAAGTAATCTGGTCTTAAGAAATAAGCGTCTTCCCAAGTCATGAAATCACGCCTGTACTCAAGCAAGGTTCTCTCAGCGACTGACCAGTACAGTAATCTAGGAGATGCCAAGTACACCGGCTCGGGATCACTTCCGGGGGATTTTGTAATCTTCAGATCAAAATCTACTTTATAAACACCATCTCTATCGAGGGATGGTAAGACTGCGTTAGATCTAAGGTACAAGTAAGCCTTCCCATGTTGTGTAGTAGTGAACGACTTACCTCCTTCGATATCAGCTTCAGTATTACCAGCCGTAACCCAATCTGGAACGTACGCTGAAAGACACGATATGTCACTGCTGCAAATATCCCAACCCGGAACTACAATTTCTTTAGGCAGGTCAGCAACAACCAACAACGCAGCTAACACTAAAATCATGTGATTTTTTTTTTTTTTTTTAAAAAAACAATAGTCTGGATGATTAAAAAAAAAAAAAAAAAAAAAAAAAGGGAAATAGCAATATTAAAACGGAAATTATTCGACACTAAATTAATTGCTCTGCTTACATAAGTTAGTATTAATGGTTATCAGTCAAAATACAAACTGATGACTACGAGGGGTCTGGGTACATCACGTATTGGGCATCACCTGATATAGTAAACTAAGATTATCTTACTTCTCTTGTTATTATTATTAAAAAAAAAAAAAACCATTCAGATTAACCTTATATTTCGTTGAACGCAGACAAAATCCTGTCGCACGGGGAAAATAAATCATGACCATAAGAAATAATCGGTTTTCAATCTGAATAGTTTCTTCTCCGACTACGTCGGTACAAAAAAAAAAAAGTGAATATCTTCACAATATTATTAGAACATTATCCGTCTTTTTAAAAAAAAAAAAAACTAATCATCAAAATGTTTGATTTGAAAAAGTACTGGGAGAAGAAGAAAAAAAAAAAAAAAACAGAAAAAATTCAACAGAGTTAGAGAGAGGAATATCCAGCATCAATGTCATTAAAAATTACTTTAAATGCTTAATTTCATTTCTTTTTTAAATATCCCTTTATAACCAGTAGTATTTTTATCCTACTATCTTTGGTCAACAGGAAATCAACAAAATAAACAACAACAAAAAAATTCATTCTTTTTTTCTTTTTTTTTGTACTTAACAAGTACTGTAAGAACGTCGGCGGCACACGCAAACCTCCTTTAGCTGTTCAGTTTATGTGTTCACGGTTTCGTGCACAAGCAAAAAACTAAAATGCATACCGGGTAGCGTATTTTAATTACCCATTTTTTTCCCTCTTTGCACAATGAAATCAAGTTATTAAATAAAACATCAACAAGTGCCATATTACTATTTTCTGGATAGTTTAAGTTAAGGCCAATTCTTTTTTTTGTAAGAATAATGGGTCTCTTTTGTTTACTTAAAATGCAAACTAGGTAGCGTATTTTAATTACCTATTTTTTTTCTCACCGAGCAGAGAGTCGCAAGAAAAGTCAAATTTACATGAGAATTTGAAGCAATAAACAAACAAGAAAAATATTAATTTTTTATTTAAAAAAAAAATAAAATAAACTCGCAAAAAGGTTGGGACGGAGAGAAGAAATAAAAAAATACAAGAAGTATTGTTATGAGTTCGCTTGTTTTCATTTTTTTATAAAAAAATCAAGGGGGAAAAAAAAAAAAAAAAAGAGAAAAAACAGTTTCAAAACGGTATTTGAAACCGTGTTTTTCTCTTTTTTTTTTTCCCCTCTGTTTTTTTTTTGTTCAATAACATGAATAATCATGCTAAAATTTAATTCCAGTTAAACTAAAAAAGACGCAAAGTAAACAGCTCAAATGATACAAAGCAACGCTAACACAAATACAAACACAACAGAAACAGTAATACTGCTAGAAGAATCATAAGGTGTTTGCTCATAGTCAGGAGGTGGGGTTATTAGTTCTGGTCTCGGTGTAGGAGTCAACTCATTAAGAGGACTCAGAGTACTACCAGGCACAGCAGTAGGCGGAGGAAGCACACTCGGACATACATGTTGCCATGATGGAATTATTTCTGCTCCCTTCTCGGTGCAAAATCCAACAGCATTCGTTGGACAGTCAGCTTCAATATGAATTATCCATGAATACACAACGTCGTAGACGTACGCCCCTCCTCTTTCATACTTGTGTCCTTCTTCAGCACCTTTAGTCTGATCAAGACGGTCAGGAATCCGAATATGAATATAAAAGTTAGTTCCATCAAAGAAGTAGCTGTCTTCAGGAGATTCATCCATCTCAGTAATGCTGTCTACTTGTGAATAGTCAACTCTCCAAGATGTTCTAAATTGATTAATTCCCCAAACAGTAAAAGATGTACCTGCTGGGTATGGTGTAGCGAATCTAAGAACCGTTCCTGGTACCTGATCGGTACGGATCTCTAACTTCTTAGCGGACCCTCCGTTTAGAAACATATACCAGCCACCTACACCTGTAGGACCACTCAGACCCGCATTTTGAGTGATTGGCAACCAGCGTTTGTCTTCTCCCTGTCGTCCCCAGTGTGCTGCGTAACCAACGTTACAACCTGACCAATCGGCTGAATTGCGTGGCTCGTCGTGACATTGGAAACCATCTTTCATTCCACCGTCGGCTACCTCAATCGAGGGTGTCATTATAGTGATGTGGGCCACCTCTCTGTCTCCAACCTTTGGACACGTCCACACTTGCCAGTCAGCATGGAATGAACAATCGTCGCAAATCTGCCACCACTTAAGATTTGAACCAACAATTGTCGGCCAACCACTCAAAGTAGCACTCCCGTCGTGGTCAATGAAGTTGAACTGTCTGGAGGCACCGCTCTCTGCGATCTTAAACCCAATAATTTGCTTTGGATCTACATTTGTGTATTTGATGTTCCTCGTTGCAGAGATTTGCTGCGGCTTGTACACATCTGAGTGATAGAACCCACTAAAGATATAATTATTTAAACCGTGAATGTACGCTCCCTCAACAGTAGCATCAATGCCGCAATGGCTGTCAGGTTGCCATACCTTCGCATGGCCAGGAAACCCTCCAGAATAGCATCTCATTTTATGGAAGTTACGAAATTCAATATTCGTTACAACAGACTTTACTGAAACATCGTAGAATTGAAAGCCATCGTGTTGAGTGTTTTCCCAATCAGATTCTTTGTTACCCGATACTCCATTTATTAAACCGTTATTGATCCATGCCTCTCCGAATAATGTAGCAGTCCTCCGTACGTCATGAGATTCGATCGTGTCAACCTCAACACGTGCACCCCAATGAAGTATTCCTCTATTACACAAGTGAACACGAGTATTGTTT
Organism: Flectonema sp. DT1601; assembly: GCA_964019425.1. Classification (NCBI taxonomy): domain Eukaryota; phylum Euglenozoa; class Diplonemea; order Diplonemida; family Diplonemidae; genus Flectonema; species Flectonema sp. DT1601. The sequence continues at coordinate 285,902 of OZ025840.1, forward strand.
AGTTGTTGCCATAAAGGTGTTGACTGCCAATCAGCTACATCAGGATCAGAGTGAAGACGAGTACTTCTTGAAACTCTACCCGAGCTGTACTTTAGAAGTTGATCATTGTCATCATCATATCCCAACTGACCCCCAAAATAGATACAACCACCAGTCTGCCAATAACTACCAGAACTGTGAGCAGTATTTCCGTAGAATATCAGAGTAGGTCTGCTGTTGGGAGCGAAAGCATCATCCCTGTGGTTTCCAATTGCTCGTGGCAGGGAGGGAAAGGAGAATCCCGCCCAACCACCAGAAGCAACATTTCCAATAATAGTATTATAAGTGTTTGAGAAATAGTATCCAGAAGCAGTGGCATCGGCTGGTTGAACTCGTTCTCCGCTTCTCAGCCCTCCGGCTTGTACGTCCTGCAGGAATTGTGCTCCGCCTTGCGCGCCACCAGCAGCAGGAGTTCCAATTGGGTGTACATACGCAGCCAGGTTGTGACTGATAGTGTTATTTTCTTCAACTCCGTCTTCGATGTAGAAACAGTTTCCCGTGGCGTTGAATGCAATATTTTCTGACACCACCGCCTCGTGAGTTCCGTGAACAACATAGCAACGGAAATACGTATCACGAACTACATTATCTGTGAAATACGATTCAGGGCTACTCCCCAACAGGTGAAAGTGAAGTGGATATCTACCCAGTTGGTTTGTCTGGCCGACGTACCGAAGCGATGCCCCGGCAACTCTCGCTCTCGCCCCAGTAGTTATTAGAACGTGTCCTCCGAATCCGTCAGCGTCGGGAGTGCCGTTTATTTCAACAGTACGAGATAGCAGTGCTACTTCTCCCTGGTATTCAGGTCCACCGTAGTGTGTGTGCTCTAAGTGATTAGTGAATTGAACAACACCACTTTGAGGATTAACAGATTTAATAGTCATCACTTCATTATTATTTAAGAAATCAATATCTGTGTCATCCCAAACTGTTGTTGTTAAAAGTACTTCCTGACCAACCTGCCAATTTAACGGCATGTCTTGTAGGTATACACGTTCGTCCCCGCCCCTCGCTGTCCGCGCCAATCTCGTCCAGGTTGGATCAAACCGGCGGCCGAATACATCCAATACAGCTCCTGCTGAGTAGGCGACGATACCTTTTGATCCGTATCCCTCTAGAGAGTCTGCTTCTCCCTTCGTTCCGTGCAATGTGATGCGAATTGGTCCTTCTACACGACACGTCGGTGAACCGATCCTCAACTTCCCTTTGACTACAATCGCTTTCACATTCATCGAAATAGTCTCGTCCTTGAAGATCAATTCTGACGAGGGAGGAATTGTAATTCGATCAATCACTCCGACACCTCCATTAGCCAGGGAAGAGCTGCCCAATAGCACTTTAGTATTCTCAGGTAGGGTAATGTCACCCAAGTTACTTGATCCTATTGCAGCCTCCCATGATACAGTTCCCATCTCTTCCCAAGGACACCCAGACTGTGTTGTTAGTACTTCTGATGAAGGCCTCTCGCGTTCAGCAAGAATAAACTTCTCGTTGAAGTTGCTCACTGAGGGTGGAACTTGTCTCGTCTCTGAATGCATCCTCACACAGACATCTGACACTTTGTAGATATCATTATGCTCACCTGCACCTTCTGAAATGTTTAACGCTAACCAGATTGTTTGACTAACCTTTGGTTGAGTCTCATCCATTGTAAAAGTAACAGTTCCCTGATATTCATTTGATATGCTGGTTGGAGTCACTTCTATATCGACTGGTCCATTGAAGTGAAACTCTGATGGATGTTCTTCTGAGTAGTTGATAGGCCACATGTAATCTCTGACGTACCATTCTGAAGTACTCTTCCACAACCACAACTTTGCTGTTGTGTGTGAAGGAGTAGAACCTCCTGGTCTCTCAGTTGATAATTTATAGTTAATGGTGTAGGTCATGCCTGATTTCATGCTGGGTAAGTTTTTATTGATCCGCACCCACATCCACTCTGGTCCCCAAGTAGGAGGTGTTAATGTCATCATCCTTTTAGAATCAAATCGAATCCCTCCACTCTCTTCAAAAGTTGGTCCTCTCTGAATGAAAGTCATCTCTGAAGCAAGCATACAAGTATTAATTTCATCGATAATTATCTCTGAGGGTATTGGTGGTCCTTGAGAATTTGAAAAACCAATCACCATTCCGAGGTTGAAGCACGCAATCAGGAAGTAAAAAACTACCATATTGATGGCACTGGAAGTGAAGGGAACAAAATATGATATATCTATCACACACACACGATTTTAGTCTTACGACAAACACAAGTGCCTGAAAAGGCAACATAAGAGTTTAATAATAAAAAAAAAAAAAAAATAAATAAATAACATAAAAAAAATAATTTTGTGTAAGTGACTACCAAAAAAAATACAACCAAATCAATTCCTCACTAAGGAACAATGGTCTAAAACTACATTATTATAATTAATACAAGTCCAACTAACCAAACAAAACAACAAACATAAGAAGAAGCACAACTAAAAGGAACCGGAACAATAGTAGGTGTTAATGTTGGTACGGGTCTTGGTGTAGGAGGAACTGGTATAGAAGTAGGAGGTGAAAACGTTGGTGGTACAGCAGTCGATGGAACAGGAGTTGGTGGCGATGCTGTCGTGACCTGTACAGAATTCACAACAAGACCAGAAGTATCAACGACACCACTAGATTTTAAAACAGAGTTTGAACTGCTTAAGTCCGCCTCAACAGCAGAAATTAATAAATTCTGATCCACAGCTACTAAAGGATACAATTCAACATCAAAGAAAACAACAACACCATACATTCCAGACAATACTATCCCACGATCCTCATTGATACCAACTCCCAACGGATAGCATGTCATTGTGTTTACATTATCAACCACACAACTCTTCATCAGTGTTATGGTTCGTACACCAGTACTTGCAGTAACAGCTTGTAGAGATGTTGATAGCTTTTGTGGATATTGAAATTGTTTTTCAGCTGCTAATAAAGCTTCTTCTCTAACAACGAATGAATTTATCTGAAGAGATGCCACGAATACAGTTGTCGGTATTGTCGTATCATTACTCGCCAAATCCACTCCAGGAACAACCGGTCCAATATTCCCTTTCCAATCAGTCGATAGTAATAATTCATTTCTAAGATACGCATCAAAAACAATCTCAGTTGAACTACACAAAACATTCGCTGTTACACTATCAAGTCTGAAAAGACCATTAATAGATTGTAATTCAACAACAGGTTTCAATGGTAAAAACGAACCGAGTCTACTACCAAATATGACAATATCAAATTCATCGTTGAGACACCTAACAGATGCTAGAATAGTGATCTGAGGATCGTGTAGTAATAAATTATTGTTATCTGAGACGTAGATTTCATAAGAGCATTCGACAGAAGCATCAGAGCAATGTACTTTGACAGATAACGATTTCGAGTCTTGAATACTAACACTATGTTCTGAACCAAAACCCCTCGACGATAATGAAATACTTAAAAAATTATACTGAACCGGTTCCGGTCTTGAAACTATAAAACCCGTCCACAATCCATCATAAACCGTAATACTTTGACGAGCTACCGTCCCACCCTTCGAAGCAATAAAATAAACTGTTGAATAATAATTACCAGTCAGAGACACCGGTACGTGTGATACATTTAAAATATAAATTGCATACGGTTCTTTCAACCCAAGCAACTTATTACCAAATCTATCACAAACAATAATAGTAATAGGGATATCAGGTAGCATGTGTCTGGAGTATTTCCCAGGTATGTCTGCCGTAAACGAGGTTGCTATGCCGCTATAACGAAAGGAAATCGTTTTATTTAAAACTTTGAATAGCTGATTTGATACAGTTGCAGAGAAATCACCAATGTGAGAGACAATACTACCAATGGGGATGCATTCAGCTCCTTTTAAAATAGTTTTTGTGATTCGGTTTGATATGATTTCAGTTTTAACATCTGTGATAACAATATCAACGGAGAACGTTGATGTCACGATTAGTTTTTGTTTTGTTAAACCGGTGATGATAAGACATTTTTCTAACTTTGAGAAATCAACACCGACATTAATTTGATTCAACTGCTCCACAACTACCAAACTAACAGCAGTTTCAAGCTGATCAGACCCAGGTATTGGTTGTGGTACTAACGTGTTATCTTTGTTTATACTCAGCCATTCGATTTTAAATCCATCATTACCTTGAAGGTTAAAAATCTCATCTTCAACCACATAATACCCAACGATCCTAATACGATTGTCGAACATAATAGAAACGTTAATTTGAGTAAAGTACGGCATTGGTAGCAAACGTATTGACGATTCGTATGAAATAATAGAACCAGTCAAATAGTTTAATGGAATCGCCAGTCCAGTTGCATCCTTTCCAACAAGGTTTATTTCGTAAACAGTGTTGTTAAATATAGTATATTCATTAACAGTGATAGGATTATTCTCTCTATTCAACACTATCGATTGAATACCCCAGTTATGAAGCTCTAATTTAACAGCTATAAAGGTAGTAGTAACATTTGACAATTGAATAACACGTAAAGTACATTTACATGACTGTGTTATCATCTCTTCAACTTTAATATCGAAAACAGCTTCACCACGAATCACTGTCGAGTTCCATTCACCAAAACTTTTTGAATAAACAACACAAGGACATTCATCGACAGATAGCGTTAGTCTAATACCATCTTTCAAAGTAGTTTTATGCATTTCACCAGCAGGGGATAATCCATAAGCAATCGCGGCAAGTCTGCAATTAACCCCCTGAGGAAGAGCTGCATTCATAGCTGTTTCACTTATAATAAGATCATAGCATTCGGGTGATACACTAGAAATTGAAAAATGAGAAAATGAATATACCAAAGACAATCCTTTTGATTTATCTTCGTAAGAGCTTATTTGATAATTCGGTAGAAAAAACGACAGAGATTGATCTACCCGTGGGACTAGTAAATGAGCCCAGAAAACATCATTATTAACACCGTTGGTGATATATACTTGAGAATCAGGTTGAGATTCATGAATAAATGACCTTCTCGATATCTGAATTACTTCAGGAATCTTGTTTATAATTAATCCACTTATCGCTGTGTCAATATCACTATCAGAATCTGATGCATAAATTCTTATTTTTGCTGAAGTGATATTTCCGTTTAGAGGTTTCAATTGAAGAGGTGTTTGGTATGCAATTGTTAATCTATCTGCGTTGGTGACGACTTCGTATCTCAAAGATTTTCTGTGAAGAGTTGTACTGCATACAGAACAAGCACGGCTGTGTGATATTACGACAAGTTTCAATCCGTTGAATGGAATGTTTGTTTGTCTTAGAAGTTTTTTTATACCTCCAGCTCCATTTCCCATTCCAATTTCTTGCTGTGATTCTTCATACAAAACCTCAGCAGATGATCCAATAAAAACACCACTTCTATCGATGTTTCCATTAGCATCGACCCGTCGTACAGTAATTGATTGCGGAACTCCTTTTAATAGTTTTTGTTGTTGAGTACCTGATGACCATTGTGTTCCACATGTTTCAATCCTCACTCTGGGTATGACAATAGTGGTGATGGTGGTATCGTTTTTCTTATATTCAATACCAACGTAGCATTGAAAACATGGTTTTAAAAAAACTAAATCAACCTCCACGACAGATCTCAGTATTGATAATGATAAGTTCATTGTTTTAGTTGGGAGATACATCCCGCAGTGGGTCAGATTTGGAAATTTTGATTCTGATAAAAACCCTTCCGAACCAGAGACGGATTCAATCGGTGAATGCATTGGTTTAGAAAAGATTACAACATCGACAGCTGCCGGAGGGTCCACTAATAAATTATTTGAACCTAAAGTTGATAATCTAATCCGAAATGGAATACCCACCAAAGTAGGAGGTTCCGACAACAACTCAGCAGATAAAACATCTACAGTTGGTGGTGAGAGATAGATCTTTTTTGAAACCTTTGTTCTCTCAGGATAAGTTATATCACTTTCTTGAGCATCATCTTGATTCAAGCAATCATCAACAGTGGATGTTGTGGTGTAACACAAGTCAAATTTTATAACAAAATACGGTCGATCAACATAACGAAATCCTTCATACCCCACACTCGACAGTGACAACCAAACAATTGCACCTCCATATTCGAGTTGGGTTATGAAAGGTGTGATGCCAATTCCAGATACACGTACTGCTGTGTTGTATCCCCATGATCGATCTCTAGTTGACGTTTGTACCTCAATTTGAATGGGAAACACCTCTCCAGTGATAGTGCTTTCATAATATCGCCTTCCTGGAGGGGTATTTTTTCCAGACGGTGTGCATATTTCTTCATTTTGTTCAATTTGATCTTTTATTACAAAGAATTGTTCTGTTCCTTGAGTGAGCGTCCATTGTAATCCCAACGGACGTGAGGATCCGATTTCGGTTTCACTCAACTCATCAAAAGAAGCTATAAGAATAGTTTGAGGAGGAGTTTCCTTTAAACTTCTAACAAAGAAAGTCTTAATCTCCGGTAGAGCATATACCCCTGTGAGGTTATACGACAGGTAGATTAAATCTGATAATACATTTTGAACTGATCCAGTTGGTTGAGACTCATCCCTCGACAAGAAACGATAAGAAATGTCAGTCGCATAATAAATTAGTTTTGTAGCAAGACCAGTCACTTCATAGATAGTCGTGGCAGAAAATTGTGTTTCAGACGTATCATTTAAACCAAAAGTTTGACTACAAAACGGAGACATAAAACGACTACTTGGAGACGTAACCCACTCAACAACTAGATTTGGGATATTAAGAACCACCACTGAGAAAGTGATTGTTTCACAGTCTATGTCACCTTCTTGGCTGTTACGTTCAACACAAAATGTCAACGAAGCTTCCCTCGCAGGACTCCTAATTTGTGATGAATATTTGATTATGATATCAGCGACATTGCTTGCTGGTGAAGATAAGTTTCGACCAGTGCTCGAAGCCTGGACTTCAGCATCTCCAAAACCGAAGTTTTGAAAAGGTCTGATTTTAGATTTTAGAAAGAACGCATCAGTAGCCCCTTGACTCCATATCACAATATCGTCGGATGAATGTATTTCAACTTGACCGTTTTTGAAAATTATTTCAGGCTGCAAGACTGATGACGTTATTCTAATCAACAATCCATTCGCTAGGGTGTCTGTCGATATAATTTCTAAAGGGACGTCAGGTGAGATCTGAACTGACAGTTTTGAACTTAAGTCACTCGGAACACTTCGAACTTCAATAGGAAGTTGTAACGTACACATCGACGATGACAACCCCGACTGTAACAGTGATTCACCATCACTTTGAAATATCATAAAAGTAATAACATGGATGTCACTCTCAACCCTATCGCCAGGTATTTGCAATCGAATTTGCGAAACATATCCAATACCGTTCGTTATCTTGAATGTATGATTAGTATCCCTCGGAATAGTATCATTGTACAGCCACGCTGTTGCAATACCGCTATTAACTCCTGCAGACACCGTCGTGTTTATTGGATATAATTCTCCGTCTATGTCAGACTCAATTCTCAACTCAATTGCAAAAGAATTTGAAATAAAACTTGAAACCGGGAATCGAACTTGACCGATCAACGCACAACTAAAACGGAAACCAGAAGGTGATAGAGTACCCATTAGCCGAGACACACTAGAAGCACCTTCACTTGAATGAAATGAAAATAAACACATATTTGATCGTGTACATGGAAGGTGAGTGCGAAGGGTCCAGGTAGGTACTGAGTAGGTGGGATGCTCACATATTTGGTCAGACGCTGATTCGAAAATACATCCCGAACTATCACTCGTTGGATCTCTCAAGGCAATTCTTTTCACTGCAGACTCAACAACAGTAAAGTATTTTCCATCGTGAAAATCATCAATAAGATATGTTCGTGTGCCATTCCAAACTTGATAGGTTCCAGGTATCAACCATATCTTAATACCATTTTTAATATTAGTTTGAAATGACGTTGGATCACTATCAGAAGGTCTCCATTTCGATAAATCATCACCAATGTGAATTCGAACACTATCCCCAACAACCCTTACAACAGAAGTTATACTACAATAGAGACGACGGGGAGTGGTACTTTCAGACGTCGGATTCTTCATAACAAACGACATAACACATTGATTCCTGCATCCAATGTTATTACGAACCTTAAAAGGAACATAATAATAAGAATCAGTCATAATCTTGTTGTTTGGGGATGTTATCAAAATGGTGTTTTCACCAAATGAATTCGGAATTTCCGCTAAAACAGTCCAACCCTGCAACCCATCAGACAATGGAACATTCGTATTCAGTATAAGCCGGTACTCCAAACCTGCAATTAGATATCCGTTACCAGAATCTCTCCAGGTGTCATCATGACCATTAATATTTGGACTTAAGAGAACTGTTCTAACATTAAAATACAACGCATCAATTTTCTTTACAGTGACGTGAACATCCAATGAGAATCCATTTAAAATGCTAACCCGCAATATAAATGCTCCCGAATTATGAGACACTTTCAAAATTGGAAGGGCTGCATAACGTGCGATCACTCCTTCAGATGTAACGTTGTAGGATATAGTTTTATTTTGTACTGCGGAGTTAATAGCAAACACACCTCCAGACCGTGATAATACCAAAACATCAACAACACCCAAAGGAGCATATAGCTGAATGCCAGTGTAATGCGGAATAAAGTCTAACATGCATGGCTCATTATGATTGCACAGAACTTCTTTTCCATTGAAGTTTCTTAGTTGGACAGCATCAGGGTATTTTGATGTAGTTTCTTGAGTGATGAGTTCAGATTGTAAACCTTCTCTGCTGATACTGTAGAAAAACAATTCACATCTTTGAGACAGTAATTGAATTACAAAATATGATCTTTTATCTGTTTCAATAACTTTGAAATAACAGATCAAGTTCGATTCCTGATCATCGATTTTTTTTGAACGAACCCAAAGATCTGATTCACCCTTGTAACTTATGAGGTATTTCGATGTTGTATCTGACTGTTTTTGAACAGAAACAGAAATTTTATACACATCTGGAGTGTAAACACCGATACTATAAATAAGACCTCTCTTAGTTACGAATTGAGCGTTGTTACTGTTCGTAAAAGACGACTTCAACAGGCAAATCCTCCTGAAAGACGACGATGCTGAAACTAAATCATTAACAAAAACAGTACTGTTTGATAAGTATGTTAAGTTTTTCCAGTCATGACCAGGATTTGGACATCGTTCGAAACCATTGACAACCGATACCATATCTCTGTGATACGGCTGACTGTTTGACCTTAGACAGTCATAACCAAATCCACTCTTTACTGAATTGATGTAAGAGCTAGCACACCATGAAGACATTGGTATTACTTTATTACTAATATCACTGTTTACAAGAACATCGTGAACGTATAAAGTGTTTGTTTTTATTTCATAATTAAGTTTTGATGCTTTAATCCGAAATTGGTTTCCAACATATATCCAGCCAACAGTTTTTCTTTTGTAGCAAATCTGACAATTAGTTGGATGCTTTGATTCTATTCTAGGGAATTGAAAAATTAATAAAAACCCAACACTAACATTACCAGTTATGTCATATCGTCCAATGTCAAGAGATAGGTCTGAAGAGCAATCCATTGTAGACGGGTTGATTATTTTTATTTGATCAGTGGTAGTGTTGATGGCATCTGCGTGACTTGTATTGACAATCATAGACACACCCTGCATCACTTGCTGACTGCCACCTGAAATATCAACTACACCTGAGCTGCTTCCCGACGAAATAAAAGCTCCTTCAGAATCGAATAATAATAATGAACTACTCAGCGTCACAGAGAGAATTCCAGCTGGCTTTGTTATCAATTGTGAAGTTCCATTAGAATCATGTTTCTTGACCTCAACCCATAGAAGCGAAGAAAGTGAAGTATACATTTCTACTGGATACGATGCTTGAATACATATTTTATAACTAATTGAAGCATCGCCCTCCACTGCTGGAAGAACAGTCCTAAAGACTGCTGTTGATGTGTACGTGTCAGAAGGTCCAAGGTTATGAATCCATCCTTTTTGATTAATTTTATCGGCATGTTCGATTCCGACATGAGTCGAATTTTCACAAGATAATCCCGAGGGTACGATTTTTACGATATCACTCCGGGAAAATACAGGAAACAATTCCCCAAATGCTAACCTACTAAGTTCAACCGTTACAATACCAGTATTGACTGGTTCTTCGTAATCAGATAATTGTTTTATCTTCCATCTGATTCCATTATCGATTACTGTGTATGGAACGCTATTAGTCCACCATGACAACCCATCGTATGAGTACGTGTTATTCTCACGTATTTGAATGCATATTTTCAACTTTTGCGTTAACAAATCCGGAACCACTAATGAAAAACTAATACTTGATACTGCCTGCATATTAAAAGTATTGTCAATCATGTTGTCTGCGGTGCTGCTGGACGGTTTTGAAGGGTCACTAAGACAACCATAGTGGTTGTTATTAGAGACGAATCTAGCTGAGAGTTTTCTTAATAACACTTCATCGTCACCGTATGGGTAGACTTTTTCTTTAAATGATATAGTAAATGAAGCTGAACCACCGCTTAAGAATTGTCCTGCTGTCGTAACTTCGAATCTTGTTTCCGCTGTTGGATTCCAGTTCGTTTTAAAAACGATCCAATTTTCGGAATATTTAGCATATTGAAAACACAATGAGTATCCGAACTCTACCGGTTGTGGCAATACAGCCGTCGCAAAAACAGAGCGATTGTTGTATTCAGGTGTATTATTAAAGATAATTACAGGGGATAAGCAAGTTACGTCTTTCGTAATTCTGAATTCACCAATTCCAACCTCAACAGGTGACCCTTCGATGATAAAAAGTGCTTCCATTCCAGGTCGTTGTTCAGTAAATTGAAGGCTCACATCGTTCAATGCGGAGCTTTCTGGATAAAAATTTCTGATTATTTTAAAAAAATTTCCCTTGAATCGAAAACAAATTTCATAATAAAAAACAACACCTGATTCTACAATCATCGGTGGTGTCGTTATAAAAAAAGGATAAACATAATCGGGACTACTAACAATTCCATTACAAGGATAACCCTGTCTAACAAATCTGATAATACTGTGATTCGTAGGGAGTAACGACATAGGATTCAACGTTGAGTTTATAAACGAAACTGCTAAGGGACCAGAAGTATCAGCACGCGTATCGTTCATATCCCACGTCAAGGAATTCAATAATAAATTATGAGAAACAACCAACGTTGTTGGAACCACTCCATAAGTCATATTACCACCAATGACATTGTTGTCTTTAAATCTTTGATAACATACTATCCAATTTGAGAGAGGATCACCTGAAAAGTGAACAGCAGCAGAAACCTTTCTTCTATCAAACTCAGATATTAATTCAATCGAAGCAATCGACGAGGACGATTCAGACCAACATCCCCTGTTAGGAAACGATCCCATGATTGTATTATTTTCAATTATAGAATGCTCGTTAAAATAGATTTCTTCTATGATACGAAGGGTATCCTTAACGTCTAACTGGTTATTCTCATCAGAGATGCTTAAATTTCCCCATGAACCTGCAGACACGTCAGTCGCATTCCACGCTAAGATTTCATCCCTGACGAATAAATAGTCTTCCGTACTGGTAGCACAGCTGTCAATGTTTAAACACCTTTTTAACTTTCTCCACATTGGAGCTGAAGGAATGCTGCTGTTTTGGTCAGACCAATGAAGACGTTGAGATATGCTTGAAAAACAAATATCATAGTAACCTGATTCCTCAGGTAGCTTTATATATACGAAAACTGATGTATTTAGGTAAACACCTTGACTAGACCATGGTCGCATTATCGGATTTGATAGTTTTGTACCAAAAACACCAGCACCTCCAGGAGAGGTATTTTCAAACAATCCAGGGATCGCTTCAACATTCCAAACTCCAGTTCCGTTATTCAGATGGTAACTTCCGTAGTATGGAAGGGAGTCTATGAATGTTCTTTCACTCGTACACGGTTCTCCATGTTTTACTATTTTTATATTGTCTGCCTTGGTACATCCATGGTGATAAATATCACTGTGATGCCCGCATGTGTGAGACCCTGCATAAGTAAAATTCCAGTCGTACTCAAAACTCTCAAGCTGCATCACAGCATATTGTCTAACAGTTGGATGAGGAGTGTAGAAATATGTTTCGGAACGACGTGATTGTAAGATTCGTTGTTGAGGATTGAGGAGAACCCAATCATCTTCATCTCCTAAATATTTCCAATCATCATTAAGATGGTGCTGAAGACATATAATAAAACGATGATTCCAACTCGGTGCTGTAAAAGTAAAAAAAGCACTCTCCGCATACTCAACACTCCTAACCTCGGTATCTAGACCATAATGAGTACTTCTATGAAGTAATTCAGTCCCCCTTTTGTGATACACATTACAATCAACTTCTAAGGATGATAAATGTCTATAGATTTCTATTTGTGCAGACATTGGAGAAGAAGAATTAAAACGGCTGACGTATAATTCATTGAACAGGCTTTGCACTCGTACTCTGACTTCCTGTCCTTCTATAAAATTATCAGGTCGAATCCAACTTGTGTAGTTTGTAATTGTTAATTTTGAAAATGTAAAAGTTTCTGTTAGTGAAGTCTGAGAGAGTGATATAGTCACAGTCTTTGTAGCTGACAGCGTTGTTGACAACGAGTGTGATTTCGTAGATGTTATTGTTGGAAGCGACAGTGAAACAGTCTCTGAATGACTTAACGAATAACTTCGAGACAAAGAATACGTCACACTACGACTATCAGTAGGAAGAGAAAACGAAACTGTTAAAGTAGGCAACGACATCGACGACGTCAACGACGACGTAAATGTTTTCGTTAATGTCGGCAACGTCGAGCTAAGTGAGCCACTCGGCAGAGTAAGAGATCGACTGAATGTATAACTCCTAGTTACCGTAACAGTAGGCAAACTAATACTTCTGGTAGCCGACGGCAAACTAACAGTAGCACTGTAACTGTTTGACCCTGTCGGTAATGAAATGCTACTCGTTAATGTCATGCTCTCACTCAAACTAAACGTCGCAGTTTTTGTACACCAAACAATCTCAACGTTTACCAACATCAGTACTACCAAACACAATAACGACATCGACATTTATAATTAGAGTTCTAGGTGGTTACGATATGTAGGCATTTCATTTAGTGTAAGGGATGTGTGATCCTGTAACGAAAATTACAAATTACATCACTGAAAGCCATCAACGTCCATATTCCTCTTGTTGAATAGTGAAAGTATCACAGAGAACAAGAGTTCAACTTTCTCCGAATCGACATCCCACTCCCCAGCCGCCGCTGTCAACACGTTAGAATCAGCACCAACTGTGACAGACACCACGAATCCGGGTACGTCACAAAACCTGCAGGAGTAGTGCTGAACAGAAGACACACTGCCTATTAGTCAGGTAAGCTTTTTCCATCGAGGAGGAAAAAGTAGCCACCGTACTATGTGAGGAGGAGTGGAAAGGAAGGGGAACTCAATTCAGAGAGCCAATAGTAAACAATCTCGTCAACAGCAATATTGCTTCTGAACAGGTCTGTGAAGAGTTAAGTTATCATCATTATGAACATCAATGAGAAGGAAGAACATTGTCAGCAAGGACTGACTTAATGATGTACCAGAGAAGCAAGTGGAAGAAGTCAGTAGTAGACCATCGTTAAAACAAGAATACCTTCTAGAACACCTACATTACGTTACGACAGTACCACCTCAGCGGATGGACTTCAAGAAGGAAGAAGGGAAATGTCAGTAGACCATCGTGAAACGTACCGAAGTTAAATCAGAGTCGATCATAGAGCTGGGTTAGTATTGTGTCATCATGTGAGGAGGAGGAGTGGAAGGGAAGGGGAACTCAATTCAGAGAGCCAATAGTAAACAATCTCGTCAACAGCAATATTGCTTCTGAACAGGTCTGTGAAGAGTTAAGTTATCATCATTATGAGCAGCAATGAGAAGGAAGAACACCGTCAGCAAGGACTGACTTAATGATGTACCAGAGAAGCAAGTGGAAGAAGTCAGTAGACCATCGTGAAACGTACCGAAGTTAAATCAGAGTCGATCATAGAGCTGGGTTAGTATTGTGTCATCATGTGAGGAGGAGGAGTGGAAGGGAAGGGGAACTCAATTCAGAGAGCCAATAGTAAACAATCTCGTCAACAGCAATATTGCTTCTGAACAGGTCTGTGAAGAGTTAAGTTATCATCATTATGAGCAGCAATGAGAAGGAAGAACATCGTCAGCAAGGACTGACTTAATGATGTACCAGAGAAGCAAGTGGAAGAAGTCAGTAGACCATCGTGAAACGTACCGAAGTTAAATCAGAGTCGATCATAGAGCTGGGTTAGTATTGTGTCATCATGTGAGGAGGAGGAGTGGAAAGGAAGGGGAACTCAATTCAGAGAGCCAATAGTAAACAATCTCGTCAACAGCAATATTGCTTCTGAACAGGTCTGTGAAGAGTTAAGTTATCATCATTATGAACATCAATGAGAAGGAAGAACATTGTCAGCAAGGACTGACTTAATGATGTACCAGAGAAGCAAGTGGAAGAAGTCAGCAGTAGACCATCGTTAAAACAAGAATACCTTCTAGAACACCTACATTACGTTACGACAGTACCACCTCAGCGGATGGACTTCAAGAAGGAAGAAGGGAAATGTCAGTAGACCATCGTGAAACGTACCGAAGTTAAATCAGAGTCGATCATAGAGCTGGGTTAGTATTGTGTCATCATGTGAGGAAGAAGAATGAGGCAAGCAAGTCATAAGATCACCTTAGGCAATAATTGTTTAATCGTATATAATAATTGAGCCTTTGATCTCGTTCGGTAATTCCTGAGAGGCATAAACTGTTCGAGTTTGTACGTAAAATACAAATGTATTGTATCATTTAGCATTAGTTTTAAATACAGTGACTAAGGTAATGTTAGTGTAGGCAAAACACGCTGCGATAAATGTTTCTAACTTAGCGACTAAATCGGAAATCAGAAAACCTTTACGAATATTATTATTATTATTATTATTATTATTGTTCTATACGAACATAACCTGTTAAAGTGAAGTTATAAAAAATGTTAACAACAAACTGAAAAACTATCATATTGGGTTGGTAGTCATGTGGTGACAGCTAACGGGGATCCAATTCATTTTAAAAATAATATATTGCTTTCTTTCTCATTTTTTTTTTTTGCTGTCTCTTCCATTTCTAACTTAAAAAACCTTCAACCATAACTATATTATATTATATTATGAATCATCGATTTTGTTTTGTTTTTTTTTTGTTTTTTTTTTCTTAATAAAAAGCGAAAGAATAACCACCAGAGTCAACTGTTTTTTTTTTTTTCTTTTTTTTTTTTCCTTCCATTCTTAGGACGTTATTATACAAAATTAAAACATAATTAATCTTATCACTACTAGTCATTACTACTAAAGAGAAGATCACAATGCATCATGTTTGGTGGACGGTTATTTTTCCAAAAGTACAGCTAATAATCATCTGTGCGTGTCTGACCGTACTTCACAAAATACATCCATTTGAATACCACTCCTTGAGCTCTCCTGGGTAGACAACAACACAACAACAACAAAAAAAAAAAAAAAAAAAAAACTCCAAAACAGCACAGAAAAAAAAGCGAACAACAGGTTTTTCGTATGTATTTATGTTGCAATCAATTGGGAGGGAAAGAGAAAAAGGAAAAAAAAAGAAAAAAATGGAACTAAAGCAGATGGGTAAGGTGAAGCAATGACTCAACGGATAATTTAGAAAAGAGGGAAGAGAAAAAAAAAAAAAAAAAAAAAAGAATTGCTTTGCTTTTACTAAAGGGTAATTTGTAATTTATTATTATTATTTTTTTGTGTATTGGAGCCTGCCAAAAGGCACGTCACTATATCAGGGAGGGGTACCAAAAACTGAAAAAACAAAAAAAGCACACAACAACAACAACAACAACAACAACAACAACTACAACAACAGCATCGTGTGCCACATGGTAATGCGGACAATTGCTGATGAACCTCCTTTTTCTCTTTTTTTCCCTCTTTCCTGTCAAACCCTTTTTTCATTTTTAATTAAAAAAAAGGGTTTCGGAATCTAATATTAAAATATGGATTATATACATTCCTGAAGCTGGAAAAAAAGACCAAAAAAAAAAAAAATATAAATAAATAAAAAAAGTAAAGAAGAAAAAGCAAAGGGAGTAAAACAATGGAAAAAAAAAAGACTAGCAAGGATATAATTGAAAGTTAATAAACAGTAGGTTCCGAATTAAGGTTTCCTACTGAGGTCCCTGAGTGAACAATTTCGAGTAGCCACCGCCACGACATGACGAAGTTGATGTTTGAATGAGCTTATTTTGAATGAAGTACTTTGGTTGTAGAAAACAAAAAATCAAAATCAAAAGAAAAAGAAAAAAAGAAACACTATTTAACCGTCTCTCAGTTTAGCTCAACGAATCATTTTCAGTCATGTAGTTATAAAGTGCGTTGCAGCTTTTTTTTTTTTTTTGTTTACTATTTGTGAAATGCACTCGGTGGATCCAATTAAAATATGTCATCGAAGCTACAATTATTATTATTTGTGTTTGTGCGCTTAAGCCGAAATCTGGTTGACAGCCAGTACTGCATTGCGCTGCCATCTTTTTCTTACCAAAAAGAAAAAAAAAAAAAGGAAAAAAAAAGAAGAACGAACAAACAATGAGCCATAAAAATACCCCTCAACTAACGGGAAGAGAATGGAAAAAAAAAAAAGAAAAAAAAAAGTGTTTTTAAAAACTTTTTTTTTTTATACCTTTTCTAGTTCGTGGCTAAATAAGTTGATGGTTTTTTTAATTAGACTTAGTAATTCAAAGGGAATTTAAAAAAAAAAAAAAAAAAAGGAATTCATGGACCGAATAACATAACAGTAGGTTGACAATTAGCCAGTTCCTATGGAAGAGGAACTCGTATTGAAAAACTGAAAATAGCTAAGAATCTCTGTATATCTATGTGTAATAAAAAAACTAAACCCTACACCCTGTTGGGGGTTTACCCTTCAAATCGTAATAACATAGGGAGTTCATCGCTGGGTATTACTTTTTTTTTATTTTTTTTGTGTGGTAGGAAGTTTCGAAGGGAAAAAAAAAAAAAAAGGGGGGAAAAAAAAAGAGGGGAAAAAAGAACCTACTTGAAGTGTCTGTAAGGCAGGTTCATGGTGTTGTTCTCTTGAAGAAAGAAAATCTCACAACGCTCAGAAATCTGTCAAAATTAGCAATTAAGCAGATTGCTGTGAAGTAAGCAAACAAGGTTCAGTCGTTTTTTCTCTTTTTTTTTTTTTTTTCCTTTTCTATTTCTCTCTTTTTTCAAGGGCACAACGATAACTAATATTTTTTGTATCAAAAAAAAAAAATAAATTTTATTTTTTGATTTTTATTTCATATATTTTTTTTTTTTTCCCGCAAGGAAATTAGGGAGAAACGGGGTAGAGAAGCGCTCTTCGCGCATGTGCAGCAAGCTGTACGATAGACTTGTTGTTCACAAACTTTCTTTTTTCTTTTCATTTTTTTTTTTTTTTTTCCTTCCCCGAAACAAATCAAGATAAATACTTAGAAGAAAAAAAAAGACCAAAAAAAACTTATGAGTTAATCTTGTTTTTTTTTTATTATATTTTTTTTTTTTTTTTGAACACACCAGCGTTATTAGAACGAAGAATAAAAAAAATAATTTAAAAAAAAAAAAAAACCCCTCTCCCGTTTTACTGCTGCAGCTTATCCTTATAGCTTGGTGAGTAACAGATGGTTTGCAGTCTAAATAAAAACTAACTAATTACTCAATCGTAGAATGGGGTTGTTGGGGAATAGCGCCGCTTTTATTTTATCCATCAGAAAGAATAGCATGGGACTACTCTGCTAGTTTAAGTCTGAGTCTCACTGACCACAGACCAATCACTTCAATAACAATAAAAGCAACCAATGCCGGGGGAACAACAAAGGGGTGAGGGTGAAAAAGGAAAAAAAAGAAAAAAATAGATCAGATCCGGTGACATTCTCACCTCAAAAGGGGAATGGGATGTCGAAGAGAGAGAGATAGAGAGAAAGCTAAAAATAAAAGTGCAGCGCTGGTACTAGTTGTAAAGCCAGCAGCGCTGCGGGGATATATAGATATTGGGGGGGGGAAGGAAGAGGGAAAGGGGGAGGGTTGAAATGTTTGGAATATATTTATGTGAAGAAATAAATATCTGTATTGCACCAGAGTTAACTAAAATAAACATTAGTTATAATACAGTGACTAAAAGGTAATGTTAGTATAGGTAAACACTCTCTGCTGATGACGTAGATATTGGGGAAGGGGGGGCTTATTAAAACAGTAGTTTGGCTTCCCTCTCCCTCTCTCTCTCTCTCTTTCTCTGAACAAGATTCGTTACTTTTCGATCACTGACGTCAACTAATTACCAGCTTGTGAGGTAGGCAATGAGCTGCAGCTTTTCTCATGAGGCGTCCTGTTGTGAAATTAATTGAAATCCGCTACTGGGGTTGGTAACTGTTTGAATATAAAAAAAAATAAAAAAAAGAAACATACCAACTTTTCAGTTCATTGAGATACTACCAGCCTTCATTTTCTTGCCAAAATGATTTATTTATCTCTGTCATCTCCGTTATCATTGATAAGTCTGGAAGGAATTCAGCCTGTTGTTGTTATTGTTATTTTTAACTAGTCTCGCAATACAAAAAAAAAAAATCAAATCAAATCAAATCAAATCAAATATACATACCATGCACTCAAACAATGGAACAACAATATAGTTCATAAATGCAGTTTGACCTTTTGACATGACAGTTGTATATCGGTCCATGAAAGGAGAAACAGGAAGACCCATAAGACGCTCTCGATCGCCTTGCATAAAGAATTCATCGGCTATCTGATTACACCATAAGTGATATAGTTTCTGAGGCCGACCACAGTTTGAAATATCTGCGAGTTTCACAGCCATGATTAACGATAAAATGACATCACTGCGGGTTGCCATCCGATGCGATACTTCAATCTTCTTTTTAAAACGACCTAAAATCTGAGCATGTAAACCCATATCAGTTCCCAATACCAATTCCACGATTGTCTCACGCAGTTCAGTTTTTTTCGCAGGAGGAAAATTCGCAAGTAAATCAAACGTCGAAAGCCTCATAAGCTCAAATACTGATGATGCGTGGACATTCTCGTTAACCGATCGATCACACCAAAGCACCGATAAATAATTTTGAGTCTTTAAATGAAATGCATTGTTGATTCCAGGATGATTATAGTCGTGAATAGCTGCTGATACTAGGGTACAAAAAATATCTTCATCAGATATTTTTATTTTATCAATCAAATGACCTTCACGCAACACATAGTGACTCACATGTAGTACGTCTGCTGCGTGCATACTGTTGTGATAAGGGTTCGGATGGTAACCTGCTTCAATCATGCTAAGCCAGTTTATAAGAATTTTTTCATTCAAATTAAGCCGATGCATGAGTCCATATTTATATAACAATGCGTACATGGTAATGAATAATGAGCCTCCAGCAGGTTGATTAACAAGACCATCATGGGTATAGGATCCTGACATCTCCTTTTGGAGTTGAAAAACATCAAAATTCCAATCATCTATCTCTGAAAG
Source organism: Flectonema sp. DT1601 (assembly GCA_964019425.1). Lineage (NCBI taxonomy): Eukaryota > Euglenozoa > Diplonemea > Diplonemida > Diplonemidae > Flectonema > Flectonema sp. DT1601. The sequence goes on from OZ025840.1 coordinate 305,670, forward strand.
TAACGATCTGATTCTACCGGTTTTGGTCTCTCCGATTGTTTCGGATAAGGTTTTGAAATCTGATGTTGTATATGGTCGTATGCAGCTGTTGTACACCGCGTCAACTGGTTGGGTGTCATCTGGATCTTGAGCAGTTGTATAGATAGATTTAACGTACTTAAACAACTCCTTGTCTATAGATCTACACATTGGTACTTCACTAACTCCAACAGGCATTGGTGCTGCTAATGGATTTCTCACACTTGGTACTATTTCTTCAAACTTCGTGTCACATCCGAGACTTTGTAATTTCTGTTCTAAAACTTTATACTGATCAACTCGTACGGTTCTTATCTCTTTACTGTGAACGACACATTGTTTGCTTACTTCAAGCTCGTCTGTTAGCTGTTCCATTGTTGTCCGAAGTTCCTGGGCTTTGGTGTCAGCTTCTTCTATTTCTGCATCAAAGTCTTTATCTCTAGTAAATCCTTTGAATCGTAATGAAGAACAGAGACTTCTTAGAATGTACGGAGAAGGATCACTAAATGATGGAAGTGAACGTAAAGGAATAGACTTACCTCCTGATATTATTAATGAAATTCCTTCAGGTGTTGCTGTAGCTGTGAGGGATGAATTATTCATTTCATCGATGATAACATCAAGAGCAGATATAGGACTGTCACTACCCATTTTCGCTAAGTCTTCCTCAGTCAAAGATGAGAAGTACAGTTGATCTTCGGATGCCGCAGCCATAAATATACAATTCTGAGTCGCGTTCGGTTGCAGTGAAACAACTAGTTTCCTATCTTGAGTAGCAGAAAAGTATTTCCTTCTCTCTCGTAGGTTAGCGGAAAGCTCTGAAGGTTTCGCTGGAGGTCTGCTTGAGTTTAGTTGAGTTTCATGATGCTTTTTATTAATCTCTGAAAGGTCAATTAATCTACTGACACCAGGAACAACAGACTTAACGCTATCTAAAAGAGGAAGTACGTAGATCTCAAACATTTCTATTTGACCGGTAGTAAAAGTCCGATCATGAGCATTCCGATAACTTAACCAACTTGTATCCATAAATCTACTTGGTCTGTATCCATTATTGACTTCCCTATCACCTTGGGCATAGAATTCTTTTTGAACTCGCTGTAGTATGCTGAGATAGTTATCAAGATCTTTCGCCCAAACAGTTGCAATATCAGCACACCTGCATACAAGAGCCATCGCCATTCGAACGTCGTCTTTGCGCATCCAATCAAATAATGCTTGTTTTTCTTTAAAGTCGGTAAGTTTTTCTAAAATTGTTGTTGTCTTTGCATTTGGTCTAACGAACAATACTTCGATAACAATATCTCTTATCTCTTTCCGTATATCTACTTCGATTGGAAGCATAAAATTGAAATTTTCGTTCTCCAGAATCTCAAAAACGATTGTCATCCGCATTTGTTCTAATATAAACAGATCGTTGTAGACGGTGGCTAGAGGATCTTTACTTTTAACGATATAACTGTTGTCAACTCCCGCATGTCCACAATCAACTATGCCAGATGCGAGGAACATCGCAAGAAGGTCTTCCTTTGAAAGCGGAACTTTTCCATCTTCGTGATTGTTATATTTTCCAAAACCAAAACTTTCAACGAAAAAGTGAGTCGCCATCATTACTTCGCTACAACGTTTCGCATTGTGGAATGGATTATCACAACAAGATGTCTCGACAAACACCCAAAATTTACTGAAAGTTGTCTCTAATATATTAAAGTCTTCTATCAACCCATAATGGTTAAATATACTCCAAGCAACATTAAGTAGGCTGTAGTCTTTGCTTGATGTGTTCATCTCCCAAGTCCAGGATGTTACATCGAGTAACTTAGGACTCTGCGGTTCGATGTCTGATACGTCATATATTTTATCAAGTTCAGTTCTTCCAGACTCGATGACTCCGACTTTCATTTCCATTTGAGACATTTTGAGTTCTAATGCGACAATCTCTGCTCGTATCGCTGTCGCTTCATCTTTTATGGGTATTAAACATTGTTCTAAGGATGTATTACCCTCACCATATGATTGAACTAAGGATTCGTGAAGGTTTAATGCCGCTTCCTTCTTCTTCAGACGAATTTCGTCGTCTTCGCTTGCTTTGGTAGGAGCCTTACCAGATCGAAAGTATGAAATATAAGGGGATGCTATATGGTGAAATGTATGCCTCCATTCACTACCACAGGGTTGGAGATCAACTCCGAGTGTTGATATTTTCGGTTCTTTTGAAGACCGTAGAGTGAAGTCAATGTGAGATCCTTGAGTAGTAACTTTATAATCACCTTTAGTAACTGAGGCTACTAATGATCTCCAAAAGGTGGGTGTGGATAATTTTTCAACTTTCTTTTGCTTCAACTGTGTTACTTCAGCATCAGTCCACGTCGCTGCGTGTACTACACCATCGTCACTCCGACAGGCTACAGCGAGAAGCTTTTGTTGACCTGCTGAATGTGGTTCGTACATACTAACAGTGTAGCCTTTCATTTCCTTCATCACTGAGTTAGGGAAATACTTCTCTCTTCCGTTATTGATGTCTGGTAGTGTCACAAATTGTCGACCCTTCTCTGGTGTATTATTATCAGTTGTGCTATCTCCTTCTTTTACAGTGCTACCGGATTGGTGCGGCACTGCTGCGTTGAGCTTCGCAGGTTTGGCGGGAGAGGCTCCCGCTGTCGGCATAGGGGCTGACCCCCCGCATCCCATTACACTTTCTCAACTAACAACTAACTCAGCTGTTGAAGGGGATAAAATAATTATAAAATTTTAAAGTATTTCAAATTAAATAATATGGATGAATGTGATGCATTGACACAAAAAGCAGAGTAGAAGAAACACTATAATTGCCTTGTTATTTCTTTTTTCTTTTTGTTTTTTTTTTTTTTTTTTTTTTTTCTTCCTTCGTACTATTTATGGTTTCGTTTTTTTTTTTTTTTTTTTTTTTTTTCATTTTTCGTTCTTTCGGTCAATTGTTTATGATCCTTGAAGCCGCCGGGGAAAACGAGAGGGGAAAAAAGAAAAAGAGGGGGGAAGAAAAGAAAATGAACGGAAACAAAAAAAGAAAGCGAATCAAAATTATTCTCAACAATAATACAATTACAATAGAATCACCTCAGAATGGTAGGAAATATTCAAGGTAAACGACGGTATCGATAAATAAGAAGGAAATTTCTGGCAGTAAATAGTCTTTACGTCACGGCGTTTGCATAGCTCACTACCTAACTAACTACCCGTAACGAAAAAAGACAAAAAAAAAATTCCGAAAAAAAAATGAAATGAAAAGGGGAACTTTGACACAAATCCCAGGAATTGTTTTTATACCAACTCCACAGACACAACTAGGAATCTGTTCGCTAAACTAATTAGCTTTTGATTATGGAGGACTATTCCATTTATGGAAATAAAATATAAATAAATATAAAAAAAAAAAGAGAGAGAGAGAGAAAAATTAAAGTTCAAGAAAGCCAAGTGCACTACCGCCAATTGACCGCATGCCCTCAAAGTGTTACAACTCTCGTACAGTATCTCTTATTCAGACACGTATTTGATTGGAATAATTTACCTTATTAAGTAATAGTAGTTTTTTTTCTTTTTATTACTTCTTTTTCACATGATAAAAACCTAAAGCAGTGAACGCTTCGCTTTTACATTCAGAAAGAAATGAACTTACTCTCTTCAGAAAGAAAAGAAGAAAAAAAAAAACGATACGCATAAACCTACAGCTGGGAGGGAAAAAAAAAAAACTGGTTAACACATAGAAGGAGAGAAGGGGTTTTATTTTCACGTACTCGCAGGCATGGTTACTCGCATAAACATTCTCTTACTCCATTCGTGTTGTTGGTGTTGTTGTTTTTTTTCCCCCGTCCTTTTTTTTTTTTTTTTTTCCCCCTTACGCCTGCGTCTCGACAGGCGACAATCATCCGGCGACTTCGCTTTGGAACAGAAACAGTAAACAAATTATGACAAGAGTATTTTTAAAAAAAAATTAAAAAAAAAAAACACTGAGGGATGGAGGGATTCTGAGGGAGAGAGGAGATTCGTTCTCTCCCCCCTCCCACAAACACTTTCACTATTTTCTTTTTTTTAAAAAAAACAAAAAAACAGGGGAAAAAAAAACAAAAAAAAAAAAAAGGGAAAAAAAAACAAAGAAACAAGGTATAAGAAATGTGAACCCCCATCTGATGATGACGTCGGTTCAAAGGAGTTGAGCACTACTTGCGGCTAAATTAATATGATATTTCCAAACAATAAACTATCACATAACAAAAAGTTGCAAAATCACTGAAAATTCGTTTAATTTGGTGGAAATGCATATTCTCCTTTGTGTTTTTGATTTTTTATTTTTTTTTGGAAAAAAAAAAAATGGAAAAAAAAAAAAGTAAGAAAGAAAGGAGGAAGTAGAGATATGCCACAACTCCTACTCTGACTACGGTTGTAGTAGTCCGGGTTCCGAGATGAACGGATCTATGTGAGAATCACGATTCTTTCCCCCAGAGGCTATTATATTATCAGCTAGAGTTATACCTTTCGTAAGTAGTTTTCTACGTATGCTACCCATAGTGTCAGGATCAAGTCTCCCTCTCCAAGTTGATAGTAGTTTCTTATACTTATCGTTGCTGAAATCCATGAACGTCGTCACCAAGTCTGGAAGCCTAACCTCCCACGTTGCTCTAATTTCAGGTGATTTAAACAGTTCTAAGTTCAACATACAATCGTATATATACCATGCTTTTAGTATTTCAACAGGGTCTTCGAGTCCTTTTAATGTTCTTGTCCAACCATCTTTCAAAGCAAAGTAGTCTTGTCCATGACGAGTTGCGTATTTGCGAACTTGATCAGCATCTCCCTTAGTAAAAGCACTGCATCCGTTCTTTATCCTTCGCTCTAAGAATTTGCGAAACTTTTGTGATGGCGGTACGACGTTGAATGAAGGAATATTATAAAGATCAACTTCAGGGATTTCCTGTTTTTTTTTTTATTTAAATGGATGATGTTGGTTCTGATGATGAAAACACACGTAATCTAAAACAAAGCAAATCAACTCATACCATCCTCCGTTTTCTCTTCTTTCGCTCCCTGTCAGTCTTACGAACATAAGGAGGTACCTTTACAATGCCGGTGGAAGTGTTGGTTACCTGTTTGTTACATTGAGTCGTAGGGAATTTGAAGTTTAATTATTTGAATATAAAAAACTCAAACTGAACATACGATTGCCTTTGGAAGGCCACCTTCGACCTTCATTGGACCGACAGGGCCGGACAGAGATGCAGATGGGAAGCTTTGGACTTGATGATTCCTTACAGGTCGATTATAGGAAGGAGGGAGGTTGGTTGGCATTGTTGGAAGCGGACCAGTCTTACCACCTTCAACCTTGATGTGGGTAGTTGGGGTGATTAGATTTCCGAAACCTGCCGAAGGAATCGAAGATGGAACTGAAGGAGCCATGAGATCGAAAAGACTCCCACTTTCCTTTAGAAGTTCCTGAGCAGTCTTAATTGGAGCTTGTCTTTGCATAGGAACAGCAGCAACATCATCATCGCTGTCTTCAGTTGAAGATTCATCCAGGACTGCATCAGGATCTCTTTTTATCATTTTCTTTCCCTTCCTTTCATCTTCAGAGTCATCGTCGCCCATGTTTCCCCAGGCATCGAAATCAATAGCAGCTGCATTACTGGCACGCCCAGGTGCTGATAGCATGCTACCACCCATCACTGGCGGTGGGGTTGGAAGGCTACCGCCGTGCATAATCGCCTCCTCGTACGCGGGAGGTTGTTCTGACCATTCCATGGCCCTTTTGATAATCAGCCTGATACTAAATATATAAAAAAAAAATAAAAACGAAAAAGAAAAAGAAACAAATTCACTTTTTATCAAAATAAAAAAAAACGCCTTCGACGGTAATCAATTCTTTATTATCACCTGTAAAAGGTAATTGGTCATTTTTTATGATTTGACTACAGAGAAAGAAACTACCACATCGAGTGATACCAGCTGATCATTATGTATATAAAGCTGGTTAACTTCCTTAAAGAACATTCACAATACAAAGAATTGAATAGAAGATTAGTCGTAGACTAGACTATTGTAATTGTTAATTGCTGCTAACAACAGATTAATGCAGTAATTAGTCCCAGTCATCATCGTTAGGAGCGAATAAGCCTCCTTTTGGAAGGCTTCTCACCTTCTTTGTAATGCGTTGTTGTTTTTTTGGAGCTTTTGTCACTTCCGCAGGTGCGACAGGTGCTGCTATTGGTGTTTTCTTTTTCAAAGATTTCTTCTTCGTAGGTTTTGCAGAAGGCTCTGCTTTGCGACGTTTAACAGTTGTCTTCAATGGAATGGGTTGCTGTGGTTCTGTCATATCGTTGTCTTCGAGACACGAGATTTCACTGCAGGTGGAATCCTCATCGTCTGGTGCGTAAGTTATCTTTCCTTTTTCTAACCCGCCAGCAATTCTCTTTTGCTTTTCAAAAAGCTGGAGGTTGGCACTCCCTAAAGAAGCCATTAGCCCCTGCAACTTCGAAGCTACTTCTTCTCCCAATTCAGCTTCTCCATCATCGTTTTCAGTCTTTTCATTTAGTACGGCATCTTCTTCTGGTTCGACATCCTTTTTTTTGCGTCTTACAACTCTTCGTATTACTCGTTTTCTTAGAACCATTTGTCTCAGACTTGGCTGTTTAAAAAACAAAAGAAAAAAAAGGGGGAGAGAAAGAGGCTGTATTTTTCATCGTCAAAAAAATCAATAAAAAGTTATATCAACACAGTCGTACATGAGAACACTTTTTCCGTAAAAATTCCAACATTTTAGCCTTAAGTGACGGCACTCTGATCAGCAAACATAATATAAAGAGATAGCATAATTTGCTTGCTCTATGTCAATCTCGCATGTCAAGGCACCTAATTTGTGAGCTAACATCCAGTCAGTCAGTATGGCGCTGCGAGAGAAGCTGTAAGAAACAACAAAGGCTGTAGTAGCCTTTCTATTTCTTTCCTCTGGAACTTTTTTGCTTTTTCGGTGGTAAAGGCGCTTCACGTTTCAATTTCATCATACCTCTTCTGTGTTTGGACCATTGCAACCAATATTGTGCTCTGAGATCAGGGTTCATGAGGCCCCGTTCTTCAAGCTCATCAAATTCAACTCTTGTACGTGACCATGCAACACCTTGTAAGAATTTCCATATGTATGGATACTTATCAATATTTCTTATAATTGGTGCTTTCTGATCTTTAAATATATTACAATTTACAGTTTCCCCTTCTTGCCCAAAGGTGTACATATCCGGAACGTTTTCAACAGGTAGCCGAGGTGTTTCATTTTGCCTGTTGTTTTATTTTTTTTATTCCGTCAAACAGAAGAATTTAAAAAAAAACACATTAACTTTACACATACAAAAAAAGCTTCGGATGAGGTGCCATTCCATATCGATGCTGCATTTCTGCTTCCGTGAATTTCACATTTGGATCTCTGTGAGAGTCATCTGGAACCCACGGAAGTACTTGATGGTCTTCAGGCTCTCTTGGTTCAGTAACTGTGTTGTTATTTTAATTGTTATTTCAGATATCATAAATAAATTAATACACCGCCGCTGAACCATAAATCTCACACTGATAAAGCTCCGTGACCAGGTACTTGTGACCAGACCGGTGGTATGTACAGCGTTTTGAAGTATTTGTGAAGAAGTCTCGCACTGGATATGGGAACCTGCGAAGGTATTATTACCAACCAGGAGGGTTAGCAGTGCCCCTTTTAGAATCGTATCCAAACAGTACAACATCTCACACTGATAAAGCTCCGTGACCAGGTATTTGTGACCAGACCGGTGGTATGTACAGCGTTTGTTATGATTTAGAGATCACATTACTCGGAAGGTGTTCCTTCCCTCTAACTCTCCTTCGAGACACTTCGTGGTCTGAAGCCTTCTGCTACAAGAGTTTAAATCTCACACTGATAAAGCTCCGTGACCAGGTATTTGTGACCAGACCGGTGGTATGTACAGCGTTTTGAAGTATTTGTGAAGAAGTCTCGCACTGGATATGGGAACCTGCGAAGGTATTATTACCAACCAGGAGGGTTAGCAGTGCCCCTTTTAGAATCGAATCCAAACAGTACAACATCTCACACTGATAAAGCTCCGTGACCAGGTATTTGTGACCAGACCGGTGGTATGTACAGCGTTTTGAAGTATTTGTGAAGAAGTCTCGCACTGGATATGGGAACCTGCGAAGGTATTATTACCAACCAGGAGGGTTAGCAGTGCCCCTTTTAGAATCGTATCCAAACAGTACAGCATCTCACACTGATAAAGCTCCGTGACCAGGTATTTGTGACCAGACCGGTGGTATGTACAGCGTTTTGAAGTATTAGTGAGGAAGTCTCGCACTGGATATGGGAACCTACGAAGGTATTATTACCAACCAGGAGGGTTAGCAGTGCCCCTTTTAGAATCGTATCCAAACAGTACAGCATCTCACACTGATAAAGCTCCGTGACCAGGTATTTGTGACCAGACCGGTGGTATGTACAGCGTTTGTTATGATTTCGTTACGGGGAAGGTGCTCTCTCCCTCTAACTCTCCTTCGAGACCTCTCGTGGTCTGAAGCCTTCTGCTGCAAGAGTTTAAATCTCACACTGATAAAGCTCCGTGACCAGGTATTTGTGACCAGACCGGTGGTATGTACAGCGTTTTGAAGTATTAGTGAAGAAATCTCGCACTGGATATGGGAACCTGCGAAGGTATTATTACCAACCAGGAGGGTTAGCAGTGCCCCTTTTAGAATCGTATCCAAACAGTACAACATCTCACACTGATAAAGCTCCGTGACCAGGTATTTGTGACCAGACCGGTGGTATGTACAGCGTTTGTTATGATTTAGAGATCACATTACTCGGAAGGTGTTCCTTCCCTCTAACTCTCCTTCGAGACACTTCGTGGTCTGAAGCCTTCTGCTACAAGAGTTTAAATCTCACACTGATAAAGCTCCGTGACCAGGTATTTGTGACCAGACCGGTGGTATGTACAGCGTTTTGAAGTATTTGTGAAGAAGTCTCGCACTGGATATGGGAACCTGCGAAGGTATTATTACCAACCAGGAGGGTTAGCAGTGCCCCTTTTAGAATCGTATCCAAACAGTACAGCATCTCACACTGATAAAGCTCCGTGACCAGGTATTTGTGACCAGACCGGTGGTATGTACAGCGTTTGTTATGATTTCGTTACGGGGAAGGTGCTCTCTCCCTCTAACTCTCCTTCGAGACCTCTCGTGGTCTGAAGCCTTCTGCTGCAAGAGTTTAAATCTCACACTGATAAAGCTCCGTGACCAGGTATTTGTGACCAGACCGGTGGTATGTACAGCGTTTGTTATGATTTCGTTACGGGGAAGGTGCTCTCTCCCTCTAACTCTCCTTCGAGACCTCTCGTGGTCTGAAGCCTTCTGCTGCAAGAGTTTAAATCTCACACTGATAAAGCTCCGTGACCAGGTATTTGTGACCAGACCGGTGGTATGTACAGCGTTTTGAAGTATTAGTGAAGAAATCTCGCACTGGATATGGGAACCTGCGAAGGTATTATTACCAACCAGGAGGGTTAGCAGTGCCCCTTTTAGAATCGTATCCAAACAGTACAACATCTCACACTGATAAAGCTCCGTGACCAGGTATTTGTGACCAGACCGGTGGTATGTACAGCGTTTGTTATGATTTAGAGATCACATTACTCGGAAGGTGTTCCTTCCCTCTAACTCTCCTTCGAGACACTTCGTGGTCTGAAGCCTTCTGCTACAAGAGTTTAAATCTCACACTGATAAAGCTCCGTGACCAGGTATTTGTGACCAGACCGGTGGTATGTACAGCGTTTTGAAGTATTTGTGAAGAAGTCTCGCACTGGATATGGGAACCTGCGAAGGTATTATTACCAACCAGGAGGGTTAGCAGTGCCCCTTTTAGAATCGTATCCAAACAGTACAGCATCTCACACTGATAAAGCTCCGTGACCAGGTATTTGTGACCAGACCGGTGGTATGTACAGCGTTTGTTATGATTTCGTTACGGGGAAGGTGCTCTCTCCCTCTAACTCTCCTTCGAGACCTCTCGTGGTCTGAAGCCTTCTGCTGCAAGAGTTTAAATCTCACACTGATAAAGCTCCGTGACCAGGTATTTGTGACCAGACCGGTGGTATGTACAGCGTTTTGAAGTATTTGTGAAGAAGTCTCGCACTGGATATGGGAACCTGCGAAGGTATTATTACCAACCAGGAGGGTTAGCAGTGCCCCTTTTAGAATCGTATCCAAACAGTACAGCATCTCACACTGATAAAGCTCCGTGACCAGGTATTTGTGACCAGACCGGTGGTATGTACAGCGTTTGTTATGATTTAGAGATCACATTACTCGGAAGGTGTTCCTTCCCTCTAACTCTCCTTCGAGACCTCTCGTGGTCTGAAGCCTTCTGCTACAAGAGTTTAAATCTCACACTGATAAAGCTCCGTGACCAGGTATTTGTAACCAGACCGGTGGTATGTACAGCGTTTTGAAGTATTAGTGAAGAAATCTCGCACTGGATATGGGAACCTACGAAGGTATTATTACCAACCAGGAGGGTTAGCAGTGCCTAGGAAGGGTCAATCATTAAAATAAAAAAAAACAAAAACCGTGAAATACTAACAAAAAAAACATACATCTTTGCCACCTCGGAATGCTCTCAGTAGTTCCGTCAAAAGGTTGTTTTGCGGGATAGAAACGAAGAGGACACTTCCGCAACATGATGCTAATGCTGATTGTAAAAGAAGTAAAGTATTGAACAGGTAATCAGCTTATCTTAACTTTGTCTTCTGTAAAACAAACTTAAATAGGACAACTGCCACAAGATGGACAGTCTTAACCAAAAACAATTATTTTCATTTTTTAAAAAATTATGAAAAAAAAAAAAAAAAAAAATTAATACAAAGAAGGACATAAAGCAGGCTGTAGGTGACCATTTCACTATAGAAAACGTGTAAATGTTCTCGTAAATGTTCTTGAATCAACTCACCAAGTGCGAGCAAATAATAATTATTTCCTTCAAAGCGATTCACTGGTTCGATTCTTTTTTTTTTTTTTTTTTTATATTTTAACTATCAAAGCGTATAAAGGAAGTCAAAGACAATAAAATAAATGAAAAAAAAAAGAAAATAAATAAAGTGTAAGTGAAGTACATGAACGTTACTGAAATTGAAAAAAAAGAGTGAGAAAAAAAACTAAAAGCAAGCCTAGCTGGGTGCCAACAGGAGTAGAAAAGTGCCACGCAAGCATTCAAACGGCTTTTACAAACATGTTGGTGTTGTCAAAAATTCATTTAAAATGAATCTGCAAACTTCACCTTTTACTTTTTTACTCACACTTTTGTTTTGTTTGTGCGCAACCATCCTAATAAAGGAATAGGTTAGTTACGCTGCCACAATTCTCTTTCTACCGAAACGATGGGGTTTGTAGGTACAAAAATAAAACTCAAGCACAGGAATACTGAGCACTGCAGAAAAACACAGATTGAGAAGTAGATAATAAAAATAAATTCCCACATACAATAATCAGAGTGACTACAACCAGACACAAGATATGAGACACTTGCGTTTTTGTATACGAATAAAGTCACCCGTAGGGTTAAACCGTTTGATTTTGTACGTAAAATACAAATGTATTGTATCATAAACAACATAACATTAGTTCTGAGATACAGTGACTAGGTGGGATGACTAAACTTGGCCTTTTAAGTAACTAATAGCCCCATAGCTATGGGGGGGGGACTTGGATAAATAAATCAAGGGTTAACACACAACAAATTAGACATGAATCATTATAACTGGATTCTGTCCACACAAAATCGCATGCTTTAAATAAAATACCAGAGAAAGAAATGCTGTCAAGTCAAATTGACCCGGGGACCACGCACAGGGGGGGAAGAGCTTCACGCAAAAAAGTAATCACTTCATATCGGAAGGTGATAACAATCATGGAGAAAAGCATTTAATAGGAGGGTGCAGCAATTCGAGATTGTGTGTCTTGCTTCAGCTTCTGGAGAAACGAATAGCACATTGAGGATGGACGTGTTTATATGCCACAACCTGACTCAACAAACATTCTGGTTAGTTCCATTTGATAGACTCATTGAAGTATCAGGTACTGATAAATTTAAATGACAACACACCGTGTCTAATGTGTGTTGAATTCGATTAAGACGATCCTCAATTGAAAAGTGTTTGGTGGCAGACTGACCAAGTAAGGATTCACACTCACCTCCTGTAAAAGGAGAGAATATATCGTGAATACCTTCAGGTTCTGGTGAGAATGAAGCGAATGGTACATGATCTACTTTCTTATGTCGATCAAGACTGATTCGAGAATTTTTAAGGTCTCCATTATCAACATACTGAGGAAGGATGGCATGTCGACGAGACGAATCTTCGAGCCTTCGTAAACGAAGTCGTTGCAAAACTGCTTCTTCAGTTGTGTCTGCGGTTTTGACGGGAAGTTCACTGAGTTCTTCAAATGGATTTTGAGGTGGAAACTGAGGACTTTCAGTACCATGAGGAATTCCTCTTCTCTCAGCAATGACTCTCTGAATGTGCCATTTCAAAGCTGGAAATCTTTGAGTAACAATCTCAAAGTCATTAGCTTTAAGAACAAGTAACGCTGTTAGAGTTAGAGTTCGGACAGTAGCAGCTCTCTTGTTCTCTGAGAGTCCGTTGGATCGAACCAGTGCCATTTCGCCAAAGAAAGATCCACCTTCGATGATATTAATATGAGAACCCTGAATACTGACTGCACCATATCCGTGTACAATAAAATACATCGCGTTTCCTACATCTCCTTCTCTTACGATAATTTCATCTCTGTTGACGATGGTGTGAACAAGACATTCTGCGAGTGATATCTTGCAAGAGGGTCCAGTATTAGTAAAGATTTCAATATGATTAATATGCTGAACTTTCACATACATCTGAAGAGATTCTTGTACAGGTTTTGGAAGTAGCGCAACAACTTCTGAGAATGATCGCAACATAACCTTTTGAGAAAGCAAGTGATGCTGCAGGCTCAGGATATCATCAACCACGGTGTCAGGTAAATGATAATGCGATATGACCTGTAAGGTTTGGTACATAAGCTGTCTATGTTCATCTTTTGTATCAAGCATCACATACGATGTTATTTTTCCAACTAAAATTCCATTTATAATTATAGTGGCTACACAACACGCTGATGCTAAGAGACGAACACCTAAACCACCGGATTCAACGTCTCCATACCCAACAGTTGATATTGTATATAAAGTCCAGTATAACCCTGCAACATATGTTTCAGTGTCTAAGTTAGTGCAGTTCTCTGGATCTGGCTGTTCACGACACGATAATATAATAAACAAACAACACAGCCAATGAATAGCTATCGCTCCGGTGAAAATAATTTTAAAAAACGGATACCAACCTGAACAGGCTCTAATAACCCTTCCTGTTACGTATTTTCTACTTTCTAAATTGAAAAATCCACTCAACTGAGACAGCTGAAGTGATCTAAGAGCATACCCAACTAATCTTAAATGATATGAATCTATGAAATGACCGACTAAGTCGATTGGTAATGATGTTAGGAATGAAATGAGGAGGTAGAAATTATTTCTCCTATCCCTTCCGACTGATATAATAAACCAAGATAGTTGGACAATTGTTAAAAATACTTCCCAATATATAATCATTTGTCTATACTTTCCTTCATAAATATTTTTATCAGTATAATGAAGGGGGGTAACCGCCGCGTAATAACCCGAGACTATCATCATAACAACCCAAGGAGCGAATGAGGCGAGGGAACCTTCCTTGTGTCGTAATTGTTGAATTAGCGCTTCACCAACAGCATCTCTTGGAGCTTCTAATTCGGTGTAGACCCACTCGAGTTTATTTAAAGTTGCCGACCATAATATTTCATCTTGAATGTTTTTAATGTAGGTCATAAAACGAAGAAATTTTTCCGTAGTAACGATGCAGCTGTCGTCTGTGTTGCTCGCTTTATAAATTACTTCTATCTCCGATGGCGACAATCGCAAGTCCAACGCCGTTACCAATCCTTGCAAATCCTGCCTACTCATTTCTCGTCTATTACTATTTTCAACCGCCTGTGCTAATTTCTTACATCCGGTAGCTTCCCTCTCAAGTAATTGTAAGCATAATCCATCACAGCTATTTGTGACAACACTTTTTCTTGATGTTGACATTTCAGCTCTGTGTATATTTCTTATCGCTGCCGTAGCTGTTAATGTATCACGTTTAGCCGACGTCACTGCTGATATTGTTTCTATATTAGCGAATCCATGCATGCTTTTTTTTTATATTTCCTGTTTGGGAATTGAATTAAACCACCCCACCCTTTTACGAAAACAACTATTGAAAATCTTGAGATTGTTTCCTACAGTGGCTACAACCACTTATAATGAAAAGGGGGAAAAAGAAGAAACTCATTGTTATATCGGCGTTGATACGCCAATGGGATTTGGTTAGAAGAGGATGGAAGAAGAAGAAAAAAAACTCTGACAACGTGTTTCAGATTAAACATCATAAATGTTTTATACTTTCAAAGATCCAAAATGCCAAATTGCTGACCAGAATACACCTCTCTCGTTTAGTAACAGTTCTGATGGACTCTTGGCTTCCATCAAGCTACGAAGCTCTTCTCTAGACTGAGTAAGAGGAACAGATTCGATATAAGTACAGTCATGCAGTGAGTATTTTATTGATAACAGTAACTCTACAGAAGCACTGCACATGTCGCAATACCCTTCACCTGATTGTTTGTATGAAAGAAGAGATTTGCTTGAGGCAATTGAGTCGCATATTTCACAATGACCAGAGACAACGAATCTAGCACTGGCTGTGTACCCATCTTCTACATTTGATAATAACTCCAGATCACTAGCACTGGTTGGACTACACGAAGGATGTTCATTGTTGTTGAATGTGTTGGTGATCTCAATTAGCTTCGTTGGCTTGACGTTCTGCGGTTTTATAAAATGAGTAATTTGCTGTTGCCATGGAGGTGTTTTTAAACCACCACCACGTCTTGGTCTCGGAGGTGTGACATCATTTGAAACCTTTAATTGAGATGTTGGAGAAACAGATCTCGATTTACTTTCTTTACCACGAACTTTCACTGCCACTGGTGGTGTACAACAAGTATCAGTAAAGGATCCCTTCTTACGGAGCTTTTTCACAGATTTTTGTTCTGCTGAGCGTTTCTTTTTCAATTTTGTTGTCTTTTCTGGTGCCAATCCCGACACAGGAGATATGGACCTTGGCGGACGTCCAGGTCGATCCTTCTTCTGGCTGCTTTGCTCTGCAACAGCAGTAACAACATCACTTGACTTTCCTTTATTATTTATTATTTTATTGATAGTTTGATGAGACAGTTTTGGAGGTTCTGCAACAGTCACAGGAGCGCAATAATTCACAAATTGTTTTGGGATACAAACGGGACTGTCAATTGATGAAAGAGGTGAATCGATTTGAATTAAACAAGCAGCTTGCTGAATAGCTTTATCAGGTGGGGTTGAAGAAGTAACTTCGTAATTAAAAGCTGTTTGATTAAGCTCTGGTTGTTTACACCGTAAGTCAACTACCTCAGTTGTACTGCTGTCATCATCAGAATAAGAACGCTGTGCTGCCTCATCGAGTATTTCATCTTCTTTATTGGAAACAATAACAGATGTTGATAAACCATTGTTTATTGAGTTTACTTTGTCTGGCTGTTCTGACTCACTCAACGAGTCTTTATTGTTACTTCCTTCTGGGTGTTTAGTGTCGTTATGAGTTGGTACTACTTTACGTGGAGGACGAAAAGATTTACATCCAATAACTATGCCTGACGGTGACTGTTGTTGTCTACTGTCACAGTTCTTTATTGTTGACAGAAAGCTATCAGTTGAGCTCACTTTAGTATTGTTTTCTTCTACTTTACGTGGAGGACGAAAAGATTTACATCCAGTGACAATCCCTAACGTAGAACCATTTCCTGATATGAAAGATGTCGAAGGGCGGAGTGAATTAAATAAGTTCGAACTTTTCAGTTCTGGAGGAGGAACCACTGTGACTAATCCATCAGTGTCAACTGATAGTATTTCTCTCACGAATCTAGATTGAGATGATGTTGGACATGATAGGAATAAACGATCCGATGCACGTGTCATTCCAACGTAACATATTCGACGCTCTTCTCTAAATTGTGATATGAGATAGCCTAGGTCATGAGATTCAGAGAGATTGTTTTCTGTAGCCATTGGTATGTCTGAGTACATGGTACCAGGCATAACAGATTCACAACAACCGATGATGATTACGTGTGTGAATTCCAATCCTTTGGATCCATGAATTGTTGAAATCGTTATTCTAGTTCGGCTCTGCTTACTACCAGAGAGTGATGGCATTCTTACCAGCTGTAGAAGTTCAGATTCTGAGGCCACTCCAAATCGTTTTTTTAATGAATTCGTAAAGGGAATCGATATCGTACACTCATCTGATGCTATCACTTCTGTTAATTTTTTCATAAATTGAAATGCCTCAGACATTACTTTACTTGACGTTGATTCAGACGTCGATTTTGATGATTCAAAAAACATCAAAAGTTTTGGTTGATCATTCTCAATAGAATTATTTTTTTTATTTTTTTTTTGATCTTTTTTATCAATTTCAGTAAGGACTTCATTTCCAAACATATTTTGATCAAGATTATAAATAGATTTCATGAATTGCTTGTACTGAGGTGTCCTCTTGTCTAAACCCCAACACTGAAACTCGTTAGTGACGACGACTACTAAATCTTGTTTTGTTGCTTGTCCAGAAGCAAGACGAGCATAAGATCCTCCAAGCTGACGATTCTTCTTAGTAAAAACAGAAACCGGTTGTTCCATCAACGGTTTCAAAGCAGATTTGACATCAGAAAGTGGTTCTCTGATACGGCAAAGAACTCCAACAGTGTTTGTTATATTTTCATTTAATATTTTTTTTACACACTCGGAAATCCATTCAAGTTCCTCAGCCACAGTGTTGTGTTCCACGACTGTCACAACATTGTTAGTAAGTTTTCTACTTGACTGGAATTGTGAATTGTTCAGTTTGTATATCTGTTCTTCTAATTTCTTAATGAAATTGCTGTTCTTTCCAGATACTGGATATTTTAAATTTAGTGAAGCGAACTCTGTCGCAACCTTAGCGATGTTCACGTGACATCTGTAGTTTTTAACGAGGGTTCGAATCCTAGCATTGGGAAAGGTGTCGTGAAATGATGCGAATATTTCTGAATCAGCTCCCCGGAATTGATAAATTGACTGATTTAAGTCACCAACAACAGTGACGCTACATTCACGAGAACATCGAACAAGAGATGTTATGAGCTTCCATTGATCGTTACTCGTGTCTTGAAATTCATCCACCAAAACATGTTTCCAAGAAAGTGAAATCGTTTCTCTCGATAACATCGCAATGGCTCCAGTTACCATGTCGCTGAATTCACAGATGTTGTGAGTTTTTTTTGTATTTTCAGGATCTTGACAGTTGGTGGTAACGTCTTCGATTACTTTCTTAGTTGCTAACTTTACTTTGCTCGTGTACGTTCCCGTCTGCTCTCCAAACTTTTGCAACACATCAAACCCACATGCGTGAATCGTCTGAACCGTCGCTTTTGTTTTTTGTGATTTACTAAGTCTGTTTCGCATTTCAGATGCTGCTTTTGCAGTGAATGTAAGACACAGTATTTGATTTTCATCTATTCCGCAACTAGATAAATATTCAATACGTCTACATAAGACTTCAGTTTTACCACTTCCAGGACCAGCAATAATAACAAGAGGGTATTCAGGTGTTGACGAAATACATTGTTGTTGTTTTTGATCAGGTTGGTGTACAGTCATTTGTTCGACTACAGCATTTCGTGTTTTATATTAATATTATTTTTTTTTTTCTGGGGGGGAAAAAAAAAAAATTGTAATATGTGATGTCATTATTAATTATTAAAATACCAAAACAGATTCTATTGTACCGAAGTTGACGGGTTTTGAATATTAGTCCCCCCTCTCATCACTACAAGAATGACAGATAACGTGTTTGGAGGAGTAAGAGTAAGTGTGTGAAGTTCATTTTAACTTTCGAATAACCTTTTCAAATCATTCCTTTTTCTAATGTCTTTCCAGTCGGCTCTCATTTTTACGAAATCGAGTAACTCTGACTGTGGAAGCTCACCAAGCCTTCCTTCCGATATAATTAGTTTTAAATTAGCAGCAGACACCATTGGTATATTACAAATTTCCAACAATAACTCAAATTGCTGAGTCTGATTAACTCCGAGAGTTGCAGCGACGTTTTTATATTCGGTGCAATCTCTCTTAAGTTGGAATGCACCTTCTGTAGTTACCGTGAAAGACTTAACATGTGCGAATAAACCTTTCAACAGTAGGTGGAGTAGGAGTTCTGTGGCACTCTGAAGGGTCATCGGAGACGCTCGCAGCGCATTAGAAATTTCTTCAAACTGTTCTCTCAGATAAGAAGTGCATTCAGCGCAGGCAGGAGTTGCATTGGAAGTGTACAACGCATCTTTTTTAGAAAAATCATTCTTTTTTTGCTTCAAAAGTGTTCCCAAACCTCTGCTAGCAACAACCCCAATTGCTGAACCAACAGCTCCTCCCAACTGCATTTCCAACGTTTCTAAACTCTTTTGACGCATTGAAGAAACAGCCTGCAATCCAGAAACACTTAAGACAGTTTTAAATTGATTATCGATACTGTGATCCATCATCTCTATTGCTGTTACTGCTTCACACACTGATTCAAGAACAGCTATATGAACAGAAGATACCTGTTCCTGTTTATCAACAGGTCTTTTCAATTCGTCCGAAACTGGTCCGGAAGCCTTTGCCACCACAGATGATATTTTCTTACAAGTATGAGACAAAAAAGTACAGCAAAGATCTTTGGCCATGGCTTGTTGATGTTGTTCAGTGCATAATAGAATAGCACGAGATATGCTTTCTTTGCAGGCATGCTCTCCAAGTCGAACAAACACAGTAAGACTCTGTGAAGACGATCTCGATTGTGAGGAGTAGAATGCTTCAAGACACATTGGCTCATATGATTCAAAGGCCTTACGTGGTTCTGAAAAAATCGAGTCAAAAATATGATGGACGGAATCTTCGCATTCAGGTGCTATTTCTGTTGCGGTTTTTACGAATTCAATGCAACGTTTGTTAATGGTGGAAAGAGTTCTTGAGAATGCCGCGAGATCATTTTTAATACAATTATTCAGCTTTCCAGAATTATCAATTGGTAACTGAGAAGCGTATTCATAAAACCTCTGTGATCTGGGAGATCGAGGAGGCATTTCTGGTAACCTTTTGGCAAGAACACCATCTGGCTCAAACATCTGATCGACTCCACCTGATAAGAAATAATCCTGTACCTTTCTGGCATCACTTGCTCGGATAGAATAAGCCTCAAGGGATTGTCTTACGAGCTCTGGGATATTTAACTGTTCAATTGTTGATAATAGAATACTGTTGATTACTGATTCAGGAGAGCTGAATACCTTTCTTACAATCGGTGCCTCAGTCCTGAGAAGTTTAACAATTCCACTTAAAGCGGATTCAATACTGCGAGGGACGGAAATATTGTCTTCGTCGTCGCTGTCATGCGTTGGCGTTGGTTCACTCTCTTGAATGTTTATTTTGTATGCTTCGATATTTCCTCTGTAGCTTCGAGTTGCTGCCTGCGGATATCCGAGAAAAGAAAGCAGCTGTTCAACCTTTCTCATTGGGTTGTAAAATAGTGTCTCTGACTGCTCACAATCAACAGTAAGAGTTCCGTCATTTAAATAAAAATGAAGTTGATTTTGCATTCCAACTAAATCCTCAACAAGAGTATTCGTTAAAAACGATTCATAGGACGTTACGTTTACAATTCCAAGTCTTTTTGAACTCCATTCAGACACCAGTCCTTTCAGTCTCTTTGTGGCTTCGACGCATTTACGCTCTTCGCTGTATGATGACAGACCTGATGAGTAAACACCCAATTGGAATACAGATGGAAGAGGAAATACTCTGATTTTGTCCTTAAG
This sequence comes from Flectonema sp. DT1601, assembly GCA_964019425.1. Classification (NCBI taxonomy): domain Eukaryota; phylum Euglenozoa; class Diplonemea; order Diplonemida; family Diplonemidae; genus Flectonema; species Flectonema sp. DT1601. The sequence continues at coordinate 325,788 of OZ025840.1, forward strand.
TATTTCTACAGGTTCAGTGTCATCTTCGTATGAGTTATCAGTTTTTTTAATGATCGCTGATCTGATTAATTCCTGAACACTTCTCTGATGTTTTCTTAAGTCTGATAACCAAGTTGTGAAGTTAACATGATCAGTTTTTTCTAAGGCATCAAAACAGTTAAATTGTTCTATCAAAAGCCTTGCTTCTACAGCTCTAGAAATCTGTTTATCAATAACCGATAGTCGTTTACCTGTTGCAGCAGTTGCGTTTACGACTGTTGATAATGCGGTTTGGAGGTCGTCGATGTTTTCTTTTGCAGCATTTAAAACTTGTAAAGCGCCATCACTGGCATGTAATTCCGCATCAAATAACTCCTTTGCTTCCCTAAGGTTCGATGATTTAATTGAGAGGTTTTCAATAGCTCTTGATTTCCTTGATTTTAGAAGTTCACCAGCGCATTTAAATAATTTTTCAAAGTCTGGACGCATATCACTTGATCTCCTTTCCAACAGTCTATGTGACAGCCTAGAAACAAATATGTCAACGTTATATTCGGAACCGAATGTCAAAGGGTCATCATACAGTTCTCTGGGTACATAACTCGGCATTGAATTCTCTTGTATAATTTGACTAAGTAAGGATCCGAGACGGTTAAGTCCGTCTTCAGAAGGTTGGCCTGTCCCCCAATAAGCACTATGAGGATATTCATATATGATGTGTTTTTTTACATTTTCGGGATTTGATACGAACGCAGAAATAGTTTTATTATAAGTCGATAGATGTCTCAACGCGTGAAGTGCTATTCCGTCACGGCTTCGTTCCCAATCAGGTTGACTTGGTAGATTCAACCAAAGAGAACGGTTCTCTTCAAGCTCAGATGCCGTTGATAACCTCACAGCCTCCCTATCAGTTTCTCTCTGTAGTTTCATTGCAATTAAATAGCGTTCTAGTGTAGTCCATGTTACTCCTTTTAAAGTAAATCCTTGTTTACTTTTTATCGACATGTTGTCTTTTTCACTATACAATATCTTTATCGTATTATCACCTAGTGACCCTCTTCCTCCTCCTTGTGATTTTGGAGGTGACTCTTTTAGTTTTATCTTTGTTACTGAGTCAGTACTCTTTCCAAATTCAACAGACATTCGTTGTGAACCAAACGACATTTTTTTTTTTTTTTTTTCTTTTGTCGGTGGACAACCTGTTGTTGATAGTAAAAAAAAATATTATTTTTTTTTTTTACTTCTTAAAAAAAAAGATTTTTTTTCTTGTGATTGTTGACTGAATTTAATAAAAAAACGAATATTTTATTTAATTTTTTTCAGTATCTTAAAAAAAAAAATAATAATAATAATAATTGCATTTTTGTTAGTCATGCGAGATAAATACAGAAAATTTCTTTTTTATTACATTCAACACTGAGAGCAGGTAAGCCCTTTCGGGAACCAGCAAGAAAGAAGAAAAAAAAAATACTTTCATAAAAATTGCAAACACCGTAACACACAGTAGGGTAGATTGATTTTTTTCACGATAAGAGGAAAAAAAAAAAAAAAATCGGACATCTCTTATGAAAAAAAAACACGAAATCGTCACACGTCGCAGTTAAATTCTCGCTAACGTTACACGGTCGTTAAAGGATGATATAACAAAATCAAAAAATAACATAATAATATTTTGACCGAAACTGAAAAAACCCAATTCACAATAGCCAGAATGAATGTGAAGGAAGAATAACTGAGACACAACAAAAAAAAAAGAGAAACCTTCGTGATGAACAATGCACCTTTTTTAGTGACAAATGACTAAGAAAAACATAAAACTGCAATAAGGATAATATAAAAAAAAACTTAACACCTCGGGGAGTACTCTTATTTCATTATGGAATTAGAATAACAACCAAAGTCACTTTCAATACAAAATAACGCATTCAGCTTCAATATATCAAAACTACAATAAAGTATTTGGGTTTTTTTTTTTTTTTTTTTTTTTTTTTTTGTAAAAAAATAAAATAAATTATAAAGTGTGTAAATCTTGCCAACCACGAAACGGTTTGTTTTGAAGTTTCAATTCGTAGATGTTTCTAACTCAAAAAAAGTGGATAAAAATTGTTCATCGCTGATCATGTTTTTCAAGGTGGTGATTGACTACTTTGCTCTCTATGTATTTCATAGTCTTTTCTGCTGCTATCATTATGAACCCATTCAGCAGTTGATGAGATGCATCGTCGAATCATAATAATTAGAGCAAGCCCGGCAGTGGTTACGAACAATGCAGCAGTGAACTTTCCGTCTTCATGATCTGTGGAATAAGTTCTCCAACCAAAACCATGAAACATAACAACGACATTGATTGGAACTGATATATAAATAACAACAGACAGCAAGACTAACCACGCACCAATGTCAGATGCTTTCTTGGCTTCTGGTCTTTGTGATAATTTTAAGAATTTTATTAAATCTGAATGCAACTCAATCGTACCAGTGACAAGCGCAACGAACGGAGCCAATGGAAGAACAGAAGCGAAGCAAACAACGTATGAAAACTGAAGCACCATCATAGTGTAGTCGTTGAACTCTTTTTCTTCAGAAATCGGTCTTTTTACTGTTTCTAATAAAATAGACTTTTTCCCATCATTCTGTCTAGCTTGTACACAAAAATACTTATTTCTGACGTCTGGGTGTGGTACTTTTTTAGGTAACAACTCATTCAGGTCACTGTGATCGTCAAAGAGATAAACAAAGTTACCACCCATAGATACTTTCCACTTTCCATGTTCTCCCCTTACTAACTCCTCACCAGGACTTAGCCAACAGAAGTACTTTGCTCCGTGTTCTCGGAATTCCTGTTTTTTGTTGTTTTTTTGTTTTTTTCTGGGTGATTTTCTGTAGATTAAAAAAAAGAAAGATTAAAAATATATTTGCATACAGCTATTGTCACAGGCTGGAACCTACCTTTGTCCCACAAGTCTTTCGTGTACTCGTCTTTCCATTTTGCTCCATCTTTGAACCTCAGCGCGTTTTCCCCCTCCGTAGGTGCCCCAGCTTGTAACGACTCAACTACAATAGATCCCCTGTTGATAGTGGGTTTGTTTTAGTTTCCTTCAGCCTCGGTTAAGGAGAAGTTGTTTCCAACTTTAAAGAAATATAAAAACCACATACTCTTTTTGTGAAGTGTAAACAAAAGCACCAGTCATGACTAGATCATGAGCGTTTTCTTCATCGACGACGCTTTCCTTGTCGGTGGTTTTAGGTTTCCAGACACCCATATCCTTGGCGAGGGATGGGAGGGGATAACACCAACGAAAGTGAGTAGCAGCCTGAGGAATCTTTCTAATAGATCTGTCCTTTGAAGATAATGATATCTTCCCAGAATCAGCAGTTTTTCCTGTCCTGGTTACAACATCTCGCATGATGTTAAAACTTTTACCGTCAGCAGTGTGGACAGTTAGTCGATCATAGTTCACTTTCGCACCGTTTTTATAAACGCCTAATCTCGACCATTTTTCTTCATTCGAAACCTCCAGCCATGGAGGTGATTCCGATTCAATGGGACTGCGTTCCATAAAATCACTTTTACATTGACTATCAAACAAGACAGGTAGTTCACCAATTTGACAGAATGCTAATTGTTGACAGTGCCATCCGAGGTCAAGCGTTTCGAAAATTTTAAACTCAACTCCAGGAATCGCTTGAGAGAAATCAGTCGTGGCCTTCACCCAAATACCTCCATACTGATCTGATCCAAGGCCAAGTGCCTCATAGGGTCCCTTAAATTTTATAGTATACAGATGACCGTGGATACTGAAGTGAGTGCTACTTTTAAACGGAGTCAGCTGAAAGTTACTAATGCACCTCGGGAATCCATCTTTTGTCTTTTGTTGGTTTTCTTTTTTTTTTGAGTGAACCGTAAGATACACAAACGGAAGTATCTTTTCAAACAACAGAGACAGCAGTGATTGAATAACTAACAAAGTGGTCAGCTGAACTGTTAAGTCTCTAAGACGTTGACCTGATATGCACTCATTCATGTACTCTTCACTTTTACAAAGAGAGAAGTCTCTTATTAGTGGATCCTTTTGACTGCAAGCACTGTGACAGAATGAATAACAAGGACAGGCGTCTCGTGGTTCTCTGATAGCAGTCACGATCAGACCTGAATAACCATTTATAAATCTGAAAGTAAAATTTTTTAAAATAGCAGAAGCCTGACTACGTGAAAGTGTTCTGTGATTCTCATACACATCCAGAAACTTTGCAATGATTGCGAATATAGCATCCAATATATTGATTGTGACTGCGTTTTCTATACCAAATGCAACCTTACTTTCCAAACTGTTATATCCGTAAGTGTCTCTCAGGTAAACGTTTCCTATATTAACACAAATCACTATAAAAGCCATTATCGCTGTTACTGCTATACTTACTAAGTACCTCAATGCACGGCGGTATTTTCCGAAACTCGGTTCCATTGCGCCTGTGATGGGGTTCGGACTAGTCTTTTCATGGCTATTTCTTTTTAAGAAAGCTGCAGAAGGAGGTTCCCAACTCTCGACGTTATGAACATCCCAAATTGAAGCCAGTTCTGATGCTTTTCTCCTCCAACGTTCTCGGAATCGAGCCGCCCAAATGGTGACCACCACAGCGTTCCAAATGACGAATTTTTCAGATTTGTAAAACCCCAACATAATCTGAATTGATGTGAAAACCACTCCTGATAAGAACAACAGCAGCAAGTAGCTGCAGTACATCGACGAGAATGCGAAATAAAAAGCAATCTTTGATCCTAAATACCTCTCCAGTGAGCTACAATGTTCCATATAGTGTGGTAAGGTAACTTCCTGTAGTTTATCTGGTGTATAGACTGGCATCCAGTACTTTACTCGATAAGTCAGGTTTTCATGATGTTTCAACTTTATCCATTTTCCAGTAGCAGCGACACCGTCAACTTGGATTATGCTTCCCTTGGCAAGAGGAGGGACGTTACATTTTTCATTAATGTCGTCTACCCTGTAGTAGGCTACTCCCTCTTTAATAGCTTTGAACTTGTTACTATGTTTTGCGTTTGATTTTTCATCATCGCCTTCTCTAAGTTCGTGGAAATCTTCTATTGCTGCGAGAAAGAATTCGCATTCTTTTTCTATTTGGACCCAATCATCAATGCGAGTGATAAGTCTAAAGTATTCTTTGTGTCGTAAACAATTATCAAATCCTTGTCGTTTCGCAACTGGATCTTGAAATGAATCAACAAGACAGCAAGTACTAGCACGGACAAGTCGTTTTAATTGAAGCCAAGATAGCTCTGTGAGGGTCTTTTTCAGTTCTGTTGAAAAAGTTTCAAAATGTGATGATTGAAGAGTCTTTGACAAGTCAAGGTCATAATACGAAGTATTAATCTCAAAAAACAACGGAACAACCATCGCTGCAGCACTCATAAACTCTAATCTGTCCCACTCAGCCATAGACTTACTGTGACCGTCTTTACTTTGAGCAAGAAAGACTGTTTGTGTGAAGCTTTTTTGAGTGACTGGATCATATTTCTTTACGTGTTTCCTTTCGCTTGGTTCTCTAAGAAATTCTGATAAAGACTTAAAAGGTTGCCAATGCCATGGTTTAAATAATGAGAAAAAGAATGTGAGTCGATCAACGTACTTGGGCTGCCAATGTTTTAAAACATTTTCGACTTCAACCGGATTATGAATTCCAAAGACTTGTGTAATCTTGTCAGAACCTTTGAGGTATTCTATCCACTTTTGACCGAGGGGTTGGACTCCATTTAAATCCATTGTAGGTGGTCTATAGTCTGTATTCGTAGTCATGGTGGATGGTTGTACTTTTGAAAAAGGCAATTCTTCATCCTTCATCCCCGCAGCCCGCAGTAGTTGACGAACCGCCCAGAAGGCACTGAATTTAGCTTTTTGTAATTTCTTAGCTTCCTTCTCAGGTATTACGTTGTCAAAAGGAACGGTAAAAGTTCCCAAGTTGGTCGCGTTTATGCTTACTCCACTTATGGTCCATACTCCTGGAGTGTACCACGGAGCAGTTCTCGACTTTTGTGTGTATTTAGTTTCCTGTTTACGACCGTCTTTGTCTTTCTTACAGTTGGTGAGTATCCACTCAACATCAATAGGAGAGTCTAATGAGCATTCTATTACTTTTGGTCCCGCAATTCTTGTGTGTACGGCTGATAAAGTGTTCAGTCCGTTAACCCAATGCCAACCTAATGCATCGGATGAGTTTTCTCTGCAGCGAATATACTCTCCGTTGAGTTCAGGAATTCGATTTGAGTTATTAATTTCGATGACTTCGGGTACTCCAGAATCTAAGTTTTGAACTGCATCAATCAACCTTCGAGTCATCTCACGTGGGTTTAACTCGTCATGAATATCTCTGTGTAAAGAGAAGACCGCATCGTTGTTGTTGTCGATTGTTTCCCAACGGGTTTGTTCACCGTATTCAATATCAAGAGTGATGCATACGTAAGGAAGGACTTCTTTTTCTTTACTATTTGGAACCGTCTTATACCAAGTGTTATTGTAATTAGCGTAAATAAGAACAGGCTTCACTTGACTGCAATTGTCGTACAACAGGCAAGTGAAAGACTTCGAATTGCGAGACGTGTATTCTAAAAAATATTTATCTCCCAACTTAAATACGTTATTACTATGCTGCACGTACAGTCCTGTGATTCGTTCAGGTATAAGCGTCGCAAGGACGTGAATTGATTTAATTCCTAGTTTTTTCTCTTCTCGTACGGTAAAATTGACATCGTCGCAAGGCATCCAATGTTTTCCTTCTTTCTTTTGCCATTTGGTAGAAGCATTCGGGATCACTCCCCTAATCGGATGTGATAATTTGAAATAGACTTCAGCTACAGAACTTGTAGCATCAATGCTTTTAATTTCCCATTGACCTGTTTCACGGTATAAATGCAATCTCATAGTGTCATCACTACTTAAGATCCAAGTCATTTCAGGGGCTATACTGCTGAAGCGGTAAACACCATTGATGATTTTTCGATCGAAGTCGTTTCTCTGAACGGTGATTCGGATTTCTTCGGGATACTTGATCAACCGACCAGTATTGAGCCAGGCACCTGATATAATCCAACATTCATTTCGATGTTGTTCGGATGGTCGAAGGGGGTTTAGCTGAAGGACTTCTGCGGGGTTTCTCTCTCTAAGAGCTGCTCGGTATATAACCGAGACGGCTTTTTGCAAGATAATATTGTCAACAGGCCATGTGAAACTATTAATAATATGCGATGTTATCGAATGCTCTTCTTTTGATAATAATTCACTAGAAGACGTGCTTAAATGTGGTACTCTTTCACAGGCAATTCGAAGACTCTGTGCTGTGCCGCTGACAGCGACGTATACATCGCCTTCGGGGTCGTCATCAGGAGTTCTTATAATGTATCCACACAAATCCATTTCATTTAGTGCTCTTACTACTGCTTCAGCTCCGATAACGTGATTCCTAGAATGTGCATTTAACTGTCTGTGTAGTATACCTATTGGGGCTATTACTGACAGGAGGTCTTTGGGTTCCCAGACAGCTTTGACTCTCAAAGCAATAATAAGGTGAACTTGACTGCTCAGAGGCATGTAGCCATTTATTATACCAGCTTGTTGTTCTCTGTTTGACAGGATGGAATAACATTCGTGGCTTGATTTTACATAATGTCTTGCTGTTCTTCCTCTGGCGTCTTCAAGAATTCCAACACCCAGAGTGTTGGTGTAGCTTGGGTTTTCAAGAAGCCATGATACAGACTTTGCATTGTCACACGATGCTGCGATGTGTAATAAAGTGTCTTCTGTTTTGTTAAACCTAACGTCAAGTCTCATTATTTGTGATAGTTTTTCTAAATCCATGGGATCTGCATTCGCTCCATGTCTTAGAAGTATAAATGCCGTTTTAACGTACGCCATGATTAAGTTATTTCTATTAGCTATATCGATTACGGCATCATCAAGTGATGTGTGAAGGAAATCTTGTTCATCTTCTTCTGAAAACACGACTCTGGGTCTGCAGTCTTTCATAAAATGAACATAACTTGCTTTTGGATTATCAGATGGTGATTCGTGGTACTTAATGTGTAGAACATATCCAATTATTTCTTGAATTCTTTTATCAATTTCTATAGAAACTGTTTGTATTGGTTTCATTGCAGTCGTAGTTGCATTAGCTGAATGTTTATTTTCAACCAACAACCATTCAACAGCATCAGTCCATCCATTCTCTGCTATTACTTCCAGTTCTCCATTGTTACTGTAAAGTTGTTTAAATAGATCGAAATCTCTCTGACTTTTACAACTTCCATTTCGAAGATGTCTACTGTGACTGGCACATAATTGCTTGATAAGTTGTAGTTTATGTGATGCAAATAGATTTGATAAAAATACACTCTTCCTGCTGTTGTTTCCATCAAAGAGATGGGCAGTGACAGTTTCTCTGTAGAGCCAAAGAGGGATGAATCCCCAGGGGTAGCCTTCTTCATCTTCGAATATTTCATTAACCGCTTCTCCCAATGCGATTTGATTTGTGTAACATCCATAAGGATGTTCATGAGCATCGAATAACCCTTGTAGTAGTTCTCTAAGCATCTCCCACTGAGGTGGGTATGCACAAGATGAAACAGACTCTTGGCTGTTCCAACTTCGTCTTAAAAGTTTAACGCACCACAGAAGTGATTCCTTTATCGAGTCTGGTGCAACGTATGGAAGTGTTCTAAGGTGATATCCTTCGATAACACCTCTGTTAATCATCATGGCTGCTGCGTCATTCCATCCCATGTGGATGATGTGTATAAAGTCTGAATGAAGCATTTTACCGTTAGCTGCGAGTCCCTTGTTGACAGGACCTATTACTTCAGATTTATTTATCCATTGAATACGTTTTTGGTTGTGACACTTATCGTGGGATATCACTCGGAGTCGTTCAAACTTGGCATCCCTTTGAACTACGCGTTTTATTTCATTTTTAGAATTACTTTTGTTGTAAACTTTTACCTTCCACTGAAGCAGTTTTTTTATTAATCGTTTCGCACATTCTCCTCCATCAGCTGTCGTTAGGTGTCTTATGGCGGATTTTCCTTGATTTATTTCATTCGGAAGTGATACACCTTTTTTAAGAAGGGCATTGACCATGTCCATTCTCGGCTGTGAAAGCGACAATGCAGCGCATAAAGCTCTGCTTTCTTTAAAGAAGGTTCTTAATGTGTCTGAGTTATATTTATCCTGTGATGTTAATTTATCCAGTACTAGTTCTAAGAGGCCAACTTCTGCTGTTGTAGAAGTTCCCTTTCTCTCTAGTGAGGCTATGATAGTCAGGATTGATCTTCCCTGTTTATCAAATCTGATGATGTCAACATCTCTTGTAAGAAGATCATTAACAAGGTTTTGATGATATCCTTTAGCTGCTTCCATCAATGCAGTAGTTCCTGTTGACGGGTGAGATTCATTGAGTTGTTCAATGGCTGATGGTAAAGTAGTTTTATCGAGCCACCCCCTTCTGCAACATGTAAATAAGTCGTAGTTTAAAGTTGTCGTAGAAGGTTTTTGTTTAACGGAATTCACAACAACATCAAACACTTCACGTGTGCTGGCCCAACGACCAAGACAGCGACCTTGCCACTCAGCTTCATAAGATGCTACTTTTTCATCCACCAACAGAGTAACAGCTTTGACTCGTCCAGCAGTTGCTGCAGCGCATATCGCGCTTGCACAAGTACTACATGGAGTAGCTCTGCTAACACGTTGATGACGATTATCCTTTTTAACTATCTCTAAGGTATTTTTTATCAGTTTTACGTTTCCACCCTGAGCTGCTAATTGTAAAACGTCAACACCATTCTCATCACTCAGACAGATGTCCTTGAGGGGTGGACACCTCTTCTTAAACCTCTCAATCGCCTTCTGATTACTTTCGTCTGCTAGTTTCCTAACTGGGATCAAGTCTTCAAAAGCAGCAGCTATAATGTGTTTTTTACTCACTTCGTCACTCAAGTCGGTGAGCATCGCATTATCAGAAACGTACCAACCACTTTCGATACACTCTACAAGATGTACTTTTGTGTAATAAGTTTCAGAACCTCGATTATTTCTTAATAAAACAGCTTGACCTGGTCCAGCGAGATCTTCTTTTGATGCTGCGCTCATCAAGTCTCGCAGTCTAACAATAATGCTTTCTTCTTGCCTTCTTTGCCAACGCATGAGACCTACCTTTTGAAGTTCGGTACTGTTGACTGCTTTGCCTTCGTGATATTCCGTTCCACCTGTGTTTTATTATTATTTTAGTTAGTGTCTTGGAAATCAAAAAGTTAAAAATAAAAAAACTATTTAAATGCATACCATCAGCTGTTATATGAATTTTAAACACAGATGTTAACGCAGTTAAGTACGGCGTCGTTAACATCCAACTCAAAGCAGACCTGTCTGCGTTATTGAATTCTGTGTGACTGGGTTCAGTTGATCTTTCATTGGTTTGTGTAAGGAGCATTTCATCTTTCTTTTCATGCACGTAATAGTCCAGGATATCGTTGACGAGTTTGAAACGACCTTCTTTTGCGAGGTTTGCGATGTTTGGGATCAACCCTTTCTTGACCAAGTCTAGAGATACTAAATCGTTGTGAGTGATGCCTGTACTTTGATTTGTCTCAAAACACTTTGTATTCGACAATAGATGAATTGCCTGTTCATCATTTTCCGATATCGCTTTACTTAAGATTTCAGTGTAGTGATCAATTTCTAAGCTAGGTTTTTGTTTGCTTGATAATAACACTTCTAAAACTCGTAAACGATTCTTTCCAGAGGACTCAAAACACGCAATAATAGGAGAAGAGCTAACCACATTAGTATTGTTGACGTGATCAATAAATGGATTTACACCAGCTTTTTTTATAAGAACAGTTATTGATTCCAAATCACCCTTCTGAATAGCGTATAAAAGTGCTTTTGAAGACCCTGGTTGGGATGAACACCGCTCTCTGTTTGCTTTAATTACCTCAAGTAGGATTTTATTATTATTTTTTATAACTAAATCTAACGGTACGGGTACCTTCATCGCTATTTGTCGAATGACGTTGTCGAATTCTTCTCCCTTAAGAATTTCACAAGTCCAATCCAGAGCTGTTTTTCCCTCATATGTTTCTTCAAAATCAATTTGATGATTTAACAATTGCTTTATAATTGAGTACTTACCCAACTTACAAGACAGAGGAAGAGCTTTTGTTCCCCGAATTCCATTTGATGGGATCGGTTTATGCTTTAACAAAATTTCTAATATTTCAGAAGACCCACACTGACAAGCATAGAAGACCGGATGATCTCCTCTTGCGTTAGGATAATCAGATACACAATGAGGTTCTTGCAGTAGTTTTTCAACTAAATTTACATTACAGCTACTGATTGCCGCAGTAAGTGCTGTGTGGCCCGTTTCAGGGTCGCGGGTTTTCCAGTCTTGTTCGTTCCATTGATTATCTTTTTTAAATAAAGATAACCAGGTATCCTCTCTCGAATCCTCTATAACTTTCATTACAATTGTGATGGGATGAAGTTTTACTCGACGGAGGTTGTTCTTTTCTCGATGTTCTTCGAGCATCTTAAACATGTCAAAACTTGTAGCTGCTTGCGTTGGACTAATCCCATTAAAAGATTCATTCAATAGACAGCCTTCTTCTAACAATAATTTTGCGATACTCATTAGACCTTCTTCCGCAGCAGCAGTGAGAGCATACGAATGCTGCAGAACGATTCCATTCATAATAAGCAGCCTCACAATTTCAATTTTAACTTCTTCTCCAACGTGTGACTTGATTGCCAAGTATAAAGGATGCCTTCCAGCCCTAGATGGTTCTTTTATTATTTGAGAAGCCTTACTGCCATGAGGTGATTGTTGTAACAAGGATTTTAATATCGGTAGACTTCCCTTCCAACTTGCCCATTGGATGGCGTTAAGACCATGATCAACAGGAGAGAGAGCTTCCCAGCATTCAGTGCCTGTTGCTAAGATGTCAGTGATTACTTCAACCCATTCTGCACATCTTTCTTGGGTACTCCAACGAACAGCTTGAGAGAGACTGTATCTTGCTTTTAAGTTGATAAAGAATTTCAATATAGATGGATCTTGAATTAAGTCAATAGCTTCTATATTTCTATACCAGTCTTCTAGGTCATCCTTCGTTCGAATAGCTGAACGAGGGCATTCTAACTGACCAGCATCACCCGAATGAACGTGTTTTAATAATTCCAACGCCTTAATATTTGATAACAAACATGATATAGCAATTACGCATGTTCCAGAGAGTGGTTGTTCTTTTGAAATGTTACCTACCGGTAGAGGTCGTCTTTGAGACTCTGGTACACTAGCCCATTCTTCAGGTGAAAATAAAGGATTTAAAGCATTCTTTTCTATTTGAGTTATGAAGTCACCGGTTCCGTGTTCACGTCGTTCATGAATTAATAGTTTTATGATTGTATTAGGATCTTTTTCAGTAGATTGCTGAGGTCCATCGATTCGAATAGAATGCAATTTTATGTCAGTGAGAAGCTCTACAGTACCACTCAATAATATGTTATAGTGTCCATTTACTCGGTTTCTACCCTGAACCCTACCTTGCTTAAAGTTTTTCCAATCCATTAACAAAATTTGTACAGATTTCCCAGGATAAAGCTGTCCTTCTGTGGGTACCACGAGATCTCGTAATTCTTGTGGGGGTACTCGAAGTTGAAGTTCAGAAATACATTCCAATCGACGTTTGAAATACGGTGATTCTGATTTTTCGTCTGAAGCACCATCCTCGTCTTCAACCAGCTGCAGATCATATCCTCTCATTGAGTTAAATGCCACTATCGTATATGATGTACACACTCGTGCTGAATCATTATCTTTATAAATAATTGTCATTCCCAGGTGGATGTTGTTGCTCTCGGGTATCGAATCAACGCAAACGTTATTTGCTTCAACTCCTTTTAGTACTTGTCTAGATCCAGTTAGTAGGACATTGTAGATGGATTTCGTGTGATTTTCGCATCTTTTTTGACCAAATATTTCAACAGTTGCAGCTTTCCAAAGTTTATCATGATAAACAAGAACTGGAGTACCTTTCGCCAACCATGGAAGGTCAGGAGGTGACTGTGGACACTGAATTACACTAGAGAGAAGTGCTAATGCTAACGGAGACCTTCCAGCGAAATCAATCCTGTTTAATGAAGCGCCAGCTTTCATAAGTTCCTCAACGATTATCTCTTGATCACTGATAGGAAGATGAGTTGCTTGAACAGCCACCATAAGAGGAGTCTCATTCCAACAACAATCAGCTATGTCTGAGCATTCATCTATAAGTGGATCACCTCTTCTTTCGTAGCATATTTCCTTCACAATTGATGTCTGACCTCTTTGAATTGCTTCATGTATCGGTAATCTAGGTCGTTGAGATGCTCCTCTCTCTAATGTGACGCTGTAATCTCTAGGGTCTTTGAGTTTTATCGCATTTTTTATCAGATCCGTTGTCCGTGTCTCTTGTGTCATTTGCAATAATCGTGGAGGGCCCTGTCCCTTCCTGTAAGATGAGATATAAAATAAAATTATTTTTTTTGACTGTTTTGTTGTTTCCGAAAATTGACCAAGTCCGCACAAAATACCTAACGGCTGTTGTTAACAGAATTAGAAATAAATGTGGATGTGATATGTTGCTTTTTGAATTCCTTGTTTACTAAAAATTTTGATTCTTTTTTTTTTTTTTTTTCCCCACATTCTGCAGCAGGTACAGAAATAGTCAACGGACAAGAAATGACGGCAAAATGGGTGGGGAGAGGAAGGGAAATTTGAATATTTAGTTCACTACTGATGTTGTCGCATTTTTTATTTTTAGTTTTTTATTTTTTTTTTTTAAACTATTCGAGCCTTTCGATTTTTTTTTTTTTTTTTTTTTTTCAGACTTTAAGTGGATTTCATATTCACGTCACAACACGCTGAGAGGGAAGTTTTTTTTTTTTTTTTTTTTTTTTTTTCATTTCTTTTTTTCCGCTAAACAGAGGTTAACACAAAAACAGCAAAAATATTCTTGTCCTTGATTGAACATTGCAAGAAAATTCTAACACGCTAAAAGAGCTTGCAAGGGGTCTAAGCGGTGTTATGTTGTAATTTGTTCTGACTCTCGCACAAGCATAAGTTCCTAATTACCGTCCGTTGATAAATATTTTTTTAATTTATTGTGTTCACCCCTGTTTTACTTTTTTTTTTTTTTTTTTCTCCCTCTAACTTTTCCTCCCACACCCTACAACTACAAAACATAATTAAAATATTATAACAATACGAGGAGGCTGCACAGAAGAAAAAAAAAAAAAAAAAAAAAAATGGTGGGGGGAAATCATTTCTTAAAATTGGTATGGGAAAAAATGGGATGGAAATATCATAGACAAACGGCAATAACAATAATGAGTGGAATAAGGAAGGTGAAGTTTTTTTTGTTTTGTATTTTTTCCAGGGGGGTGAAAAGGGTTTCCTCAAGAGACTCGCATTTCGTATCTACAATACTCGCACAAAATTTGTTTCTTTTTTTTTTCTTTCTCAAAACAAGAAGCACTGATGGTCATTGTTTTATTTCAAACCAATAAATTACTACCGAGAGAGAATAATCAGGTACTAATTAACAGATAATTTTCACTAGGCGGCGTACCATTCTTAAACAGTTCGTCACTACTCCACCATGTGTGTTTGTGATTGCGTGTAGTGAGCCATAGTCAGCAATGATCAACTTAAATTTGAGTTGTTTTCAATACATAATATGTCTCTGCTCAGAATTTTTTTTTCTTTTTTTTTTTTTTTCCCAAAACAGAACTAAATGTGCGAGTTTTTTTTTTCTTCCTTCCAGCTATTCCGAATTGAAATACAATAATTATATTGTAAATAGGAGGAATAAAAAGTTACTAACAGCTCCACTTGGAAGGCAGCCGACCGATAACAACACATATCAACTTATACAAATTGAAAGTGATACCTTATAAGCCAGCTGGGTTAGCTTCCCAACTGAGAATCAAAGTGCTTATTCTTATTTATTTCTTCATTTTTTTTTTTTATATTTTTTCTTTTTTTTTTTGTGGACACTATTATTGGTTCTCTGTTCGATCTACATGGGCAAGCTGGAAGCAGGTTCGCTTTTTTTTTTTTTTTTTTTTTTTTTTCCCCCTTGAGTGAGACATGCTAATAGCTTTGTGAGTACAGAGCCAAGATCCTCAACTTTAAAAAAAAAAAAATAATAATAATAAGAAGGTATTGGCATTTCCTCAAAAAGGTGAACAGTTTTTATTTTTATTTATTAAGTTGCTCTACAATATAATAATAATAGGGAGAAGGAAAATAAATAAATAAAAAAATTTAAAAAAAAGCTTCATCGCGGACTCGATACCCAGGGGAAGGAACGGGAGGATAAAATTTAATTCTAATTCTTTTAGAAAACAAAAAAAAAAAAAAAAAAAAAAACTATATCGAACCAACACTTGGACGACAACCTGTAGAACTACTAACCGCTGATTAATATGTTTTCAGAAATTCCTATTTTTTTTTTGGTTCTTCTCTACATTTTTTTTTTTTTTTTTTTTTTTTTTTTTGCTCAACTATGTTTCTAAAAGTTTTTTTAAAAAAAAAAAATTTAAAAAAAAAAAAAAACGCATCCCTGGTTAAGTCACTAACAAACTAAAATAACAACGAGGACATAATAAAAATAACACATTAACCATAAATCAGTAAAAACAAAAAAACAAAAAAAGAGGGGAGGGAAATTGGAAATTGGAAATAGGAGTAGACACATACAACGCAACAATATTAAAATAGGTTCTCACTTTTTTTTTTTCTTTTTTTTTTTAATAATTCGGCTGAAACATCTACCATAGTGTCAGTTTAACGAGATTCATGTTTTGTAGATATGAACCCGTGACTGTAACAGAATAAAGATGTCACCGAATACGTTTTTTTTTTCGTTTCTTTTTTTTTTTTCTTTTTCCCCATAAGCACATACATTTCCCTGTCGTCTCTTTTTTTTTTTTTTTTTTTTTTTTTCCGTTGCTGCTTTTTGTGTACACATCTTTTTTTAATAACTCAAACCGACTCAATCTTACAATTACCGCAGAAGATCACCACAGTACAAGCATAAAGCTTCACCGCACCAAAAGAGATATACTTTGTTACTAAGGTGTGAAACAACCTTCTCAAAGGTACCTGAAGGCTCATAACTGCCTGAGAGTTATATCAGCATTGTGGAAGAGACGTGGGAGGGAAAAAACAAGGACAAAAAAAAGAAAGGGGACGGGGGGTGAGATAAAAGGGGAACAAAAAAAAATGCGTGCGCCAGCTCTACGAAAAAAAAAAAAAAAAAAAAGAAGAAGAAGGAAAAAGAGAAAAACAACTCTCATACAGAACGTGGTTGTCGCGCAGCCACCGCGAAGAGCAAACACGAGAGTTTTATATTGATCTCTAATAACGTGAAAATAAACCGTTACTAGACCATAAGGCGGATAGTGTCTAAAGTAGTTAAAGAGGAGGGCGGTGATTACTAAGTTTTACCCTCTCTTTCCCTTATCCAATTCTTATTTTTTTTAACTTTTTTTTTTTTTCGAAAAAAAATGTGTCATATTCGGTAGACATACTCTAGTCTCCATAGTGACAATTCCAAAAACAAGAATGGAAGAAGAAAAAAAAAAACACAGGGAAGCCTCTCATACTTTTAATTTTGTTGACACAATGAGAATTTTTGGGTACCTACTATGCAAAAAGGAGAAAGAAGAAATTATGATTTTTGGTTGTTCGTACTAGTTTGCGAACCGACCAACTGACAAAGCCAAATCGGGACGCAACGTGAAGTACAGAATTGGATTCAGATCAGAAGAATTACAAGACTACATAACAAGAAAATTACCACTACCAAACAACAGTTAAAAGAAAGTCACTCGGAAAAACGAATAATTTAGGGGTGATGCAGGAAATTTTTCTCAAGCTGCAAAAAACAATGAAAAAAAAAAAAAGGGGGGGGGAAACGACGCAGAAAAAGCATCAACGATTCAATTTTTTTTTTTCCCACACGTATTATCTACGGTGCTTTCAGGAAGGAGTTTTGAAGAAAAAAAAAAAAAAAAAAAAAAAAAAAAAAAAGAACACAAAGCTAAAAGTGAGAGAAACAGAGCATCTGACGGTAACGCCTGCATCTGAAATAATACAATTAACAAAGGCGGAGAGGGAAGCATAATATTTTTATTTGGCAAAATAGTCAACACAGGTATTTGTGACAACGCTTTTTTTTTTTTTTTTTTTTTTTTAACATAACGTAGTCAAAATTCCCCTAATAAGAGGCGACTGTTTGCACGGTCGAGGAAACACTCACTCTTTGAAATGAGATGGGTTGATAAAAGAAGAAGTAAACACTGTTCCTCACAGCGACAAATTACTTCGTAGCAGACACTTATACAGAGAAGCAGTGACCCCTCACAATACGAAACAAAAGAAGGGCTTCTACGGAAGTTACGCACCGAAACAGGTACCTAGCAAAGTAATCTTTTTTTTTTTTTTTAAATATAAGGAGGGTCATAAAATTAATCGAGAGAGAGCTGACGTTTTACACCAAAAAAAAGAAAAAAAAAAACACAAACACAACACAATAATAAGATTATTAATGCACACGAATAAGGAAGCAGACGATATTTTAAATGTAGAAAAGAAAGGGGGGGAGAGAAAGAAAAAAAAACGATTTGCAATCCAAAAGTACTCTAAAAAAAATAATAGTAGTAAGAGATTGCACTAAATAAAGACGGCATTGGATTCCAATCCCGTCTTGAAGACCTTCCAAAATTGGGATCAGTTAAGGCTAATACAAGAGACATACTTCTGTGAAAGCATGCAAAGCATGCATTCACAGATCAAGAACTAGAGTCCGGGGTATCGAAATCAGCACTCCGCCAGTATGGGCACTTTTTGCACAAAGTCAGGAAGGAGTGTTGAATGTAAAAAGCATAAATACGTAAAGTAAGATCACAATCCCACATTCTGTGTCACAGCGCAGGAGGGACTACTTAAAAAGTCATCCGGTATCCCATTCGTTCTGAGGATCGAATCCAGTGAAAGTGTCAGTTGGTTTCTTAAACCAATGTCTAATCAGACGAAGGTTGTTAACCAAATAGTAGGTAGTGGACCACACAAACAAATTGAAGTTCAGTTCCACGATTTTGCAGCACCAGCAGCAACCTGTGAATTATACACGACTTGCGTACTAGTGTGATCATCCGTCTCTGGATGACGCTCTACAGTTGTTGGACGAGAGTTACTGAGGGGTTGCTTGTAGTGAGGAGGTGTTGGTATTGCTTTTATTGAGCTTTGACTGGTCGATGATGATCTAGCTTTGTACATAGCAGCATAGAACTTATCATACTCTGCCTTACTGATGTATAAATTCCATCCAGTACTACGAAGAAAAGATTGTTCCATCTTGTTCATGTCACTAAGAGTCACACCTCCAATACTTGCATAGTATTTATTGCTGTAGTATGTGTCATCCCTTAGCTTAGCAGCCACTACAAATGATGTTAGAAGTAATCTGTGAATGTTGTAGCTGGTGAATACAGTGCCTTGTCTTTCTCTTATTCTTCCAAGGTAGATAAGAAGACAGATAAAGACTTCTGGACTGCAGTAACCGTACTTACACATTCTGATTAAATAATCCTGAACACTGACCTGTGCCGGCTTCGATCCGTCGAAAACAGTTCTCTCCACACCCCTCACCTTACCATCACCCTTACCAACCATCTTCAACAGTAAGTCTGCGATACCAGGAAGAGCTAAATTATAGCTCGACGACTGGGAGACATCGCTGTAAGATTTCTTGTTAGGAACACCAGCCATGTTTTAAATATAAATTGGGGGAGAGGGGTCGATGTACACACTATGAAAGAAAATGAAAGTAAGCCAACACCACTCATATTTCATCTAAACTACCAACATAACATGTTTACTTCATCCTGTTGGTGGTAATTAATGTTTAAAGACCTGACTATATAATGTCGGTAAGTAGAACAAGTGTAAGTGAGCAATAGAGGGGGGGGGTCAGCCGATGATTAGTTCTTTTGTAAAATAGAACAGGCCTGACATTTTTTCGGAGCAAAAAAAAACAGCTCGCAAAAAAGACGAAACAAAAACAAATGGCGGGAGTGTTCAGAAAGCAAATTGCGGATGTATACGTTTTTTTCGTTTATTCAGAGAGAAAGTCTACAGAAGAACCAACTCCAACTTTATTTTTCAGAGTTAAGCGACGAGAGCTACCAGCCATTGGAGAGAATTCGTCTTCAGGTTCAATCAAAATCGGTGACTCTCCGTCCCCAGGTAAGCCCTTTCGGTGGGTTGCCACCCGACGGGATTGTCTTCGCGAACCTCTAGTGAAAGAGCCGCTTACAGAATCAAACACAGAAGAGAATCCGTCAGGTGAACCATTGATCGATCTGTCTACCAGTGGACTTGTTTTCATTATTCGGTGAGAAAGTTTACGAGAGCTTCCAACAGAATCGAGTGACCGGAACTCACTCAAAGCGTCATTTTTGTAACTGCTACCCGTCCTCATCACACGACGAGATAACTTTCGAGATACCCTCCCGGAAACATCAGTCTCATCCGGCAAGCCTTTCATTGTTACACGACGAAGTGTTCTTGGAGACCTGGGAGCGAATTCATCAGGAGAGTCATTCCTGCGGAACTTAGAGACAACAACAGAACTACCTTCTTCAGTCAGCGCTGTCTGTGATGGTGAAACGTTGTCGCGGACAGAGCGCCCTTTAGAGTGCCCAGACAACGCGCTATTAGCTCTTGAGAACTCTGAGAGACTGTGATTCAGATCAACAGACTGCAGTTGTTCATCCTCCTGGTCTTGTTCAAAAGCTTTCTCCTGGAGCTTTGTACGTCTTTTAGTGAAGAAGATGAAGATTTCTGTTAATAAATCAACAACAACTTTAGCAATTAGAATAGCAGCAGAGGCTGTCATCAAAGCAGATGCTGCATTCATTGAATGATGCTCTTCGTTCTCCAGGTAAAAAGCAACAGCCATGAGCAGAAGCGCGAATACCTGAAGACTACTAATAATAATACCAACGACATTGTCACGAGGTCTGCTATATGGCCAGCACTTGGTTAGGAGAAGGGTTACCAAGGCGAATATACCAGCCTGCGACATTCGAACATGTGCACAAGCTTGGAAATTTTCGGTTTTAAGAGAGGAAGTCAACGACAACACAAAAGATATTGACATCTCGACAGAAGCAAACCAGCAGCATCTCTGGCGATAGGCTCGTATTGCTGACGCATATTTTTGAGACCATCGATCAGTCCTCGCCCTGCTAACCCACTCTCCAGGTCCTGCAACGATCCGAAACAGAGTATTGCACTTCTCTTCTGCGTAATACGATTTCCCAGGTACTCCCTTCGTCGTTATTCTAAAAACTATAATCGGTACCAAAACGCAAACCCCAGTCGCTGTAAACGCGACTACTAGCGCAATGTTGTTAGGCGGGTTAAACAATACTAACAACGACCCAAACGTAGTTCCCTGATACAGAAATTGGAATATAAAAAGAGGACAAGAAGGAAATCTCAGAAACCCCTCCGGGTCATGGTTTGCTATACTTTGAAATCGAGGACTTATTGATAACATGATAGTCAAGAGTTTGAGAATGGCGGTGAAGATGATTATGATCAAAGTATTTCCAATAATCGCGCCGTATGCTTGAGAACCATCTATCCACAGTTGAGTTGGGTGAAATGCTAATGGAAAGTTCTTATTTATTCCTTTGAACTCACACACACCAGAAATAAGAATCATTCTCATAGCAGACCCTGCAGCTGATCCACCAGCGACACTCGACGCAACAGCTGCACCAGTCGAAGCACTTTCAACTGTCTTCGCAGTCCCAGCTAATAAAGGTGTATCAGTGTGTGGGATATTCGTTTTCGGAACACCCGTAGTTATATTTAACGGAGTTTCTGTTTGTAGTGGTGATGTTGATATCAATACAGCAAGTGTAACTGGAGTGATAGTTGAAACAACAACAGGTTTCTGAGTAATTGGAGTCATTGACGGAAGAATAGTTTGTTTGATTGGTATCTGCGTACTACTCATCGCTGGTGATGATGTTCGAGGAATTTGAGTCCATGTCGGTACAGTTGTCAGAACTACTCCATTTTGAGGAACAGCTGTCTGAATTACGCACAACTCAAAAGTTGGACAAGTAGCACCTCCAAGTAAAGTCTGCGGTCCAATCTGAGCACAACAACTCAAATTTAACGGCGTCGATGCGTAACAACTCCGTGAACCGTTGCCGTATTTGTAGTACCCCACACCGTTTCTAAAAATACCCCAGTGCAATCCATTATTCTCGAGGGTGTACATCACACTTGACGATGTCTTTAAAGCCCAAACATTAATAGTGTGATTAAAAACGAATTGTCCATTAACTTCTGGAAGACTTGCGTTGGAGGCGAGCAAGCAGTTCTGGGCTCTGATCAACGTGATGACCAGAAAGACAATCGTAATACGAGCAGTAACACTTTGGAAAAACATTCAAAGAAGAAAAAAAAAAAAAAAGAGAGAGAAAAAAAAAATCACCTGGTTGGAAAGTAATGATATTTAATTACAAAGCAACTTGACGTTGGATATCTATATTGGGAACGTTTTTTTTTTTTCCTTCTTCAAGCTTTTTTTTTTTTTTTTTTTTCCTCCAACTTAACTAAGGGTTGTGTGGGGGATATCATTGACTGCTGTAGTCAACGCGGCTGTCTACCATCAACTAACCAGCACATGCGGGTAACAAAACAACAAGTAAAGCAGCAATAGCGTACTATTTCTTAGTTCTCTTCTCCTCAGCATAGACGATATGGAAACCCTTTGAGGCTTTGAACACAGGACTAATGGATTTTTCACACATACGAAATGCAACTTTTTCAAACTCAGGATCTAACTTCCCCTTACCAAACCACCCAATAGCACCTCCCTTTTTAGCACTGGGGCATTCACTGATTTTTTGGGCTACTCCTCCGAAGGTATCAGGAGTGATTTCCTCACCTTTCTGTAAGTAGTTTTCATCAAACATCTTATAGGCATCGTTAATTCGTTTTTCATCTTTTGATAAGATGTGTCTCAGTTTGTATTCCACGATCACTTCTTTCTTAATCTTAACCGGCTTTGGAGGAACCTTCTTTGGAGCCATTATAAACTATTTGTATGTTGCTGACGGGGGTATTAATTGACGTGGTTTATAACAAAAGGCTGTTCAGTTGGTTTTTAGTTTTTTTTTTTTCAAAAAAAAAAAAAAAAATGGAATGAAATGGAAATTCATACCTGTACCCTTCAAAGGGGGAACAATGCAGGGGAAAATAAAGGTCTCTTAATGCCGTTTATTTTCCCTTGATTTTTCTACTTTATTTTGGAATTTCCACTTTAAAGGGATACAAGTATGACAAATAAACAAATAAATAGTATATTGTTTCCATGAAAATTTAAAATATTAAAAAAGCTAAAAATAAAAAAAATAAAGACGTCGAGTTAGAATTTGTTCTAGAGTAGTTTAGTAAAAAAGCTAAGAAGTGGTGGAAATAATCGTAAAATCGTAATTTAAATTTTCTTTTTTTTTTTTTTTTTTTTTTTTCTTTCGCGATTTTATTGGCTGAGAGGAGTCCTCTCGTGTTGCAAAGAAATTAGGTTCTCCGTATTTTTTTTTTTTTTTTTTTTTTCCCTCGCGCAAGAAAGATCGCATTAACGGGGATGGGGTAGGGAGTGACCAAAATCACAAGACCAACACAATGGACATACCTCTTGCAAATATTGACACAGAAGTGTACAACTTGCCGCACTGCTGCTATAGCGCGATTTGTCAGGGAAGAAACAAAAATAATTCATAATTCATAATAAATAATAAATGAGAGTTCAATGTCGAATTTTGTACCCAACATTTCGTATTGGTAAAATTGTTAAAACCTTCCTTTATCAGTAAATCGAAAAAGAAGAAAAAAAAAAAGGAAGGTTGAGGAAGAAAGAGTAAGATGCGAGAGAGAGCAAAATACGTAGGCCTAATACTATTTTTTGGGTAAAAAAATACTGTTTTAATTTTTTGTCGTTCTTTTGTTTGTTTGTTTTCCAAATTCTTATTTCTTTTCTTCCCTTTTTTTTTTTCCTGCTCTCTACCTTGTATATTATGAAAAAAAGAAGAACAAAAAACAGGAAGCCAGCCCACAACCCACATAACGAGAGACAAAAATTAAAGGAAAAAACGCTCGTCAAAAGGGTTGGGATTATTTTTTTTTCCTTCTTTTTTTCATACAGATAGATAAGCAAAGGAATAGGGATAACAGATAAACAGAGGGTTATCAAAATAATAAAAAATAAAAAAAAAATTAAAAAAACACCATCACTGACACTGCTTCGATGGTTCAGGAAAACCCTCCTTCACTGGAAGCGGTGGAGCAACAATGCCAACAGAAATGTCGTCCAGTTCTTTGTTCTTTTCGATAGCACGGAGCTCTGTTTGGCTAGCCGCTGCCGGCATTGCCATCAAGACAATACCTTCTGCCGGACTGCCCATGATTGCTTCATTTTTTTCAATCGCACGCATCTCTGAGTCAGTCGGTTGACAAGGTTGAGAAGATGATACGTGGATTACCTTTGTTGTCTTTGATGTGGTATTGTTGCGACAGCAGCAACACCAAAGGGAAAGTCCTGCAACGGATACCGCGATAACAGCAGTAGAAACAACAAAAACAATACCAAGAACAGAGATATCATCATCACTATCATTATCACCATTCTGATAGATTCTCTGATGTGAGTTGTTTGGAGATGCGATGTCAAATTCTGATAGTTCTGACGGTTTACCACATTGCGCGGCTTCGGCTTCGTTGCGAATGTCGCTAACAGCTCCGGCTGCATCCTTTCCAATAACTGAAAACACGACAACTGAAGACGGTTTGTTCAACACACCCGTTGGGACTCTACTAATATTAACCAAATCAATGCATCCCATCATCTCTCTCAGCTCTGTTGTGTTTGGACAAACTTCACCAGGACAACTATTTTGAGGACAGACATACAACATCGATATACTATCGGCCTTACCGCTGCGACTCGCGATATTAAAAATCTTAACTGTGAGTTCCCTAATACGAGAAATAAGAGAAACGGTTGACATTCTCACAGTTAGTTTTCCTTCTTGATGTTGTTGTTGTTGACTAGTGTTGTTGGAAGTGTTGCATTTTGGTGTTTCTGATGGTTTGCAGCATCTGGACACTTCAAGTTTTCGTTGCGGAATTACTTCAGAGCAGATTTTTGTGTTTTTTGGAATCACAAACATAGGAGTAAAACCAGTCATCTGCCTCACAGACATCCTTCCTTCTGAAGAATGATGAGTACCGTGAGGATAAACAAACAAAACAACTCGATTATTAATTGGTTTCAATGGAAACAATATATCACTATCCCCCACAGACAGGCTACGATCAGAGTACTCCCTTGTCATTGAGATAAGTGGAAAGCGACCATGGCCATCAACATTTTTTGATACCTCTACTTGCAGTACCATTTGTGATCCATCCTTTACAGGAATAACTTCAATCTTGTTGTTGAAAACGTCAATGGAACCCATTTGGTTTACTAAGCATCTCATCCTTCTCTCATATCTGGTAGTGAATGTGGTGGTTGGTAGTGGAGGTAACTGCTTCACCTTTATAATGTGGGTGAATACTTTTGTATTATTCACACTGATGGAGGCCTTCATTGTCGGAATATAATATAATTCAAGTGAGTCTCTTCCTGTTAGTGTATCGAAGGTCTTTTCAGTTTTGAACTCTTCCCCGTCAGCATCGGTTGTATTGCAGTCGTAAGCTTCTTTTGTCATATTTGCAGGTTGACGAGATTCGAATTTCGAATTCATTTCAGCTCGAATATGATCACTACACACGTGCCCCCAGTCAACAGTTCTCTTTAAATTCCACTCACCACGATTACCTTCAGGAATCGGGTTCTTGGTAGTGAACTCAGTGTCGAAATCCTTCTTCCTGTTCCACATCTTTCTACGCATCTCATACATCGATCCATACTTAGGGAATACCGGAATGTAGTGACTATCACCAACAGGGATGACGAATGACGGATGTTCACCGTGTCTGTGGTAGAACGAAGTGTTTGATAGTATAGGCTTGCCGTCAATGGTAGGTATCGGGAAGACTGGAATGAATTGGTCACGAAACTGGCATTCTGCTGTGCTGTTGAATTGCCTGCCTGCTATTCCTCCACCGGAATAGTTACCGTACGGTGCAGAATAGTTACCGTACGGTGCAGAATAGTTACCGTACGGTGCAGAATAGTTACCGTACGGTGCAGAATAGTTACCGTACGGTGCATACGGTGCAGAATAGTTACCGTACGGTGCATACGGTGCAGAATAGTTACCGTACGGTGCAGAATAGTTACCGTACGGTGCAGAATAGTTACCGTACGGTGCATACGGTGCAGAATAGTTACCGTACGGTGCGTACGGTGCAGAATAGTTACCGTACGGTGCATACGGTGCAGAATAGTTACCGTACGGTGCATACGGTGCAGAATAGTTACCGTACGGTGCATACGGTGCATAATAGTTACCGTACGGTGCAGAATAGTTACCGTACGGTGCATACGGTGCAGAATAGTTACCGTACGGTGCAGAATAGTTACCGTACGGTGCAGAATAGTTACCGTACGGTGCAGAATAGTTACCGTACGGTGCAGAATAGTTACCGTACGGTGCAGAATAGTTACCGTACGGTGCAGAATAGTTACCGTACGGTGCAGAATAGTTACCGTACGGTGCAGAATAGTTACCGTACGGTGCAGAATAGTTACCGTACGGTGCAGAATAGTTACCGTACGGTGCAGAATAGTTACCGTACGGTGCGTACGGTGCAGAATAGTTACCGTACGGTGCATACGGTGCAGAATAGTTACCGTACGGTGCAGAATAGTTACCGTACGGTGCGTACGGTGCAGAATAGTTACCGTACGGTGCATACGGTGCAGAATAGTTACCGTACGGTGCATACGGTGCAGAATAGTTACCGTACGGTGCAGAATAGTTACTGTACGGTGCAGAATAGTTGCCATGTGTTCCTCCACCGGAATAGTTACCGTACGTTCCAGAATAGTTTCCTGTTGTATTGTAATCGCTATGAATGTTCTCCATAAAAACCATTTCTTTTAACAACATTACGTGAGGATCATTTAGACAAGTTGGTTTTTGATATTCAAACGGGTCATTATTTGGGCAAACATGACAACTACTACATTCCCAGTCTCTCATGTGATTAGCTGTTACTGTTGTTGCTACCAAAAGCAACATCGTTGCTGACGCTCTCATGTTTTTTTTAATTAGCTTTTGGTTGTGGTTATTTGAAATCTGAAAGATAAAAATAAAAATGCAAATATACATATAAAATCCGATGTGAATATACGGCAGCATACGGGTGAACCTGTTACCTGTAAGAATGTGTCAATAAATTAATGGCTGTGCTGGCAGTTATTTAGTTATTTAAGTAAGTATTTGTTACGGGTTAAATATCGTTATTCCGGCCTAATTCTGGCCCCACTCTAATGCCCACCATCTACAGTTGTGACTGGGCAACACTTCGGCGGGAAGATATGCTCCCCTGTTTCTTGTGTGTCTCTCTTTTTCTTTTTTTTTTTTTTTTTTTTTTTTCCTCAAGCCACAATGCGTAACCCGTAAGGTCATCTGGGTCTGCTGGCATGAGTCTCTTTATTAGCATTTCAATTATTAGAAAAGCAAATTTCATTTAATTATTGACAGTGTCAGGGAAATCACATCAAGAAAAACCGGGGGGGAAACTAAATTCTTTTTTTTTTTTTTTTTTTTTTTTTCCTCTCTTTTTTAAAAAGACAAAAATAAAAACAAAAAAAAAATAATAGGGGGAAAAAATTCAACAAAAAAAAAAAAGGAAAAAAAAGGGGGCGAACACTAATATAAAAATACTACCAAATGAATGTTAAGAATGTAGAGGCCATCTAAGATTATAAGAACGTGTCGCAGATACGACCAGGCTAGTTAAATGTCACTTAAGCAATACGTTCTCACACTAGAGGACATCTTTGCTATTCTTTGAATCCATAATACGCCCGAATACTTGCTCTTCCATCATAAGACGAGTGTCACCCTGTTGGTGTTGTTGTTGTTATTGTTTGTTAAGCACCAGAAAGTAAACTAAAAAGGTAACATACTCGACGTCTGTCATCATTCTCAGGTGCATGAAGGTAGTCTTCCCAACCAATCTGATCAGCAGTGCCTTTAAAAGCATCATGAGCAAGATAGTTACTTTCAAGTGGAGCAAGACGGCGACATCCTAAAAGGACTCTTTCTGCAAGCCTCTCTCTCATTGGCATCGCCAAACCAAACTCTTGTTGCATTTGACCCAATCGATAAAGATCACCACTCTTAATAACATCTTGTTGAATAAGTTGAACTGGATGTACGGTTCTTCCAGGTTCAAGGGCACTGCTGCTACCCGGTCCAGCAGATCTCAGAGCAGACTGCATTTGTTGTGCTAGTGTTACCTGCTTAGCGGAAATAACATAATAATTTTTTTTTTAAAAAAAAAAAGAAAACTTTAAACAAAAACAAAACAGTTATTAGCAGCGAATGTTTTTTTTTTTTTTGTTTTTTGTTTTTTTTTTATCTATGCTATTCAATAGGGAAATTTTCTTTTTTTTTTTCTTTTTTTTCTCGTCAAGTGGAAATGGAATGTAACAGGGTGGTAACTTTAATACAATAATCGGAGAGGGGAAGTTTTTTTTTTTTTTTTTTTATCTTATTTTTTTCAGAAATAAAGATAAAAAAACTAAGAAAAAAGAATTTAAAAAAAAAAAAGAATTCACACCAAGTTTATCCGAGCTAAGCGGACAGAATATATAACACCCCCCAACAACTACCCCTCTAAGGCATCTTTGATACCTGGAGAAAAAGGCAGCATCAAAAAAAAAAAAAAAAAAAAAAAAAAAAAAAAAAAAAGGGGGGAAATAAATAACTAATAAACTAAACCAAACCAATTTTTTATACACTCGTAGATTACAGCAATCAATCTCTCCATTATCAGCTGTTAGAAAGAGGGAATCCTTGCGTTAGTTAGTATATGAGATGATTAAAAAAAAAAAAAAAAAAAAAAAAAAAAAAATTGCACTTGATAAAAAATAAGAAAGTGAAAAACATAAAATAAATTGTTCTGCTGTACCGTATAGCACTGTGGAAAAAACGTAGTTTCAGTCCATAGTATTTTTCTACTTGTCCCTTATTGGCCTTAGTTAGAATATGAGTTTGTTATAAAAAAGTGCACTAAAATAAAATATAAAAAAGAAAAGTTATAAAAACACATTGTTCTGCTGTTCCATAATGGCCTTAGTTAGTTAGTTTTTTTATCCGAGACACAGAAAGCAATAATAATTAAAAAATATAAAAATAAATTTAAAAAAAAACGAGGGGAGAAAAGGTGTAAATAAAGTGTAAACAATATCAAATTAATAGTGAAATCAAGCGCTAACTATAAACAAAACGCTCAGCCACTAAAAAACAAATCAATCAATACTTTTCAGAAGGCGATAGTCTCAGCAAGTTTAACAAGCTGAAGGATTCCCAAGTAGTAGTATATTGAACTTAAACGATTATTTTGTTAGTTTCGGCAAGAGGGGCATGCCAGATCAAGAAATCTGTGGCACTAATGCGTCCGCCTTTGACCGGATCTCGAACAAGAAGTAAAATTGAAAAGTATGATAAATAATTTTTTTTTTTTTTTTTTTTAAAAAAACGAAGGTCAGGGGCGGGGATATCGGTATCGCAACCGTGAGACTCTCACAAGTGGAACTACAAAAAAAAAAAAAAAAAAAAAAAAAAAAAAAAAAAAACATTATTGAATACAGAAGAAGAACACAACTGAAACTCATCAGTTTATTCTGCCGCTTTTGATTTCGTTTCATTCATTCCGTATTTGCGAAATCAAATTATTAAGCGTGATCCAAACAAGAACAAGAAAGCCCAAAGGCATAAATGCAACGATTTAAAAATAGAGAGTCACTGTTGTGCGACCATCAAAGTGTGTGATAAAAGAATTATTTAATTAATTAATTTATTTTTTTTTTTTTTAATATTGATATCAATCTGGTAGTCCTGAAACCTCAGACTTGCCACTGCGACCAAACACGTGTTTTATAAGAATGGGGTTTAAAAAAAAGAAAACTCCCCCATTCAGATAAAGCCTTATATTTTGTTAATCGCAGGCAGTAATACAGTACAGGGAAAGAGATAACATTTTTGATCAAAATTAACAAATGGCTTTTAATCTGGATAGTTTCTTCTCCGACTTTGTGAAACAAAAAAAAAATAAATAAATAAAAAATAATTGGAAAACCTCATTTTTTTTTACTCGCTTTCGTTTTGCTTGTGCGCAACCGGTACAAAATCAATAAAGGTTAGTTACGCTGCCACAATATAATTTCTACGAATAATGGGTTTTGTAGGTACAAAAAAAAAAAAAAAAACAGAAGTAGAAGTAGAAGTAGAAATAGAACGGGGGGAAAGAAAACTCCCCAATTCATTAATTAGCAGGGGTGAGAAAGATGCATCCATGTGAACCAATAACGGCACCACGGCCATGCTTTTATGAAAAGCTCTTTTTTTTTTTTTTTTTTGCTTTGTGAATTAAACAAATAAATAATTGGGTGTACAATAGTAGATACCATGTAACCAAGGCCTATAACGGCACCACGGCCACGATATCTTATTGGTAGCAACAACACAAGTTTTAAAGGGTTGTTTTCGGTATAATTCTGGGGATTTCAAGACTGGTGGGAGAGGAGGGAAAAAAAAAAAAAAAAAAAAAAAAAACAGCATAAATAAAGCTACCACAAATAACATACACTCCATCATTCGCAAAGTCTGACCCTCACCGATGGAAATCAACTTTCCGCAACACACATACTCAGATTTTTATATGTGATTTTGCTGCGGTACAAGTTTGTGTACTCAAAAAAAAAAAAATAAAACAAAATAAAATAATAATAAATAAATAAAAAATAATAATGAAAATTGCTGCTGACGGAGCTGCTTACAAACTGGAAATGATATTTAACTTTAAAATAAAAATAAAAATAAAAAAAAGAATTTGGCTTAAAAAAACTATACAAAAAATCGTAATATATAAACTGACATAAAACGAAGAAGCGTGGAGGTTTCCGCGCGCGTGCAAAAGATTATTTTTATCTTTCAGAAATGCAGAGAGAGAAGAAATGGTATCAGGATATTATAATATTATTGAAAAGACAAGACAAGATAAGATAAGCACTCCTAACATAACGCAGATATTTCTCACGGTGGCTAAAAAAGAAAAGAATTAAAAAAAAGCCTTCCGTTTAAAATTATGATAGGTAAAGAAACAAAAAAGAAAAAAGAAGAGATAAAAACATGATTTCCCTTCCTCCCTGTTTTGTTTTTCCTGCAGCGGAAAATGCTGTCGCGCGTTGCCTACTTGCGGGCAAAATAAATGTCAACAAAAAATAAATCGGTACATAGATCACATGTGGTTAAAGGATTCTCAGTTTATGACTTGAAATAGCGAATGTAATGAAAACGAAGGTACCTTATCCCACACAAATAAGGATTATGAAACTTGTCATCCATGACAACGAGACCTGAGAAGGTAGAACAACTGCAGTCTGACATCCCTGTCAAGCCCACAGCAGCATGATAGGCGCACTTTTTAAAGCCTCTCATGTGTCAAATTAGATTAGAAGAAGAAGGGCAAGTAAAGGACAACTAAAAGATTTCACACGTGAGTGTGAAGAGCAGAGAGAGGTAAAGAAAAAAAGAAAAAAAGAAAAAAAAGAGGAGAAGAGATGAGGATTGAGAAAGATTCCATATTATAAACACATACCAATAAGTGTCGTAGTTTAGTGTATTCCTCCTGACTGGATGAATAGCTTTGCTGAAAGCAATTTAAAAACATCGTTACCGTTCTTTAAGAAAAACAAAAAGAAATCGCCAACAGGCAGCAACTTTCCAACTCGCGAACGGGGATTAAACTGATTAGTTATTAAAGTAACAACTTCTCCTCAGTGACAGACAGCAGAGAAATGCCTCTTTATGTTTAGACGTACTGATATTGTGGGGGGTTTTCAACTGACGCAACAGTTTTTTTTTTTTTTTTTTTTTGTCTTGTTTTCTTTTTTTCCATTGGCACCCTTGAAAGCCCTCATCCAGCGAGTTCTCGCCAAGTCTTCGTTCAAATGCACCAACAAGAGAGAAGAAGGAAAAAACAATATACCAAGAGGATCCTAAGAAGAAAGTAAGAGAGTAAGAGAGCCCAAGAAAGAGAGGGGAAGAGAGGGAAAAGAAAGTGTAGAGCAAACGATACCGTGATTAGTATGATAGATGAATTTAACTAAATCCCACATAAAAAGTGTGTCGGTGTGAGTGCAAGATGGATGACAAGCCTCCGGGACAGGCCAGCTTCGCAGAGTTTGCGGAACTGTCAGACCCCGTAGCAGCTTGTTGGCCAAGTTCTACGTTAATACGTGTGGTTCATTCTCCGGAACGATCCATTTCACACCAGGCCCTTTTGGGTATACACACACTATCAATCATAATCTCTGAGTTGCTCCCCGGAAGTTGCATGCCGCCTCAAAAAACGTCGCCAGACGGAATCGAACCGAGGGAAAAAAAAAAAAAAAAAAAAATTAAAAAAACATTTGAACCAAAAAAAACTTCCTGCAGCGGGAAATTAACACGTGAAAATATGTTTTTTTTTTTTTAATTATTATAATCAATAACCGTAAAAACAGCTAATTGCTTATTAACCACCTGCAGCATGCAGTAAAAAAGGGGGTGAAACTTTGACAATGTAAAAAAGGGGGGAAAGCGTCCCAAATACAACACGATTAAGTCAATCATTAACTCAGTGACATCAATTGAACTACAACAGAAACCTCATGAACCAGCTACTTGTGCGAATCTGACGCTGACATGAGATAAGCGATGAGGCTCTACCACTAACGGCTTTAGGGAAGAGCGTCTTGGAGCGGCCTTTGGATTGTACCAACTGATGTTTTCGTTGTAATGAAATCGTGGTGAGGATGTACTCCTACTTCTGCATTCAGAAACAGGCGACATGTCCTTATTTGGAGAAGCCGTTAAATCATAATCTATATTCGAAGTCTTTACCGGAACTGCTGTAACATAACTCTCACCGTAGGCTTCAAACCAAAGCTCAGCTGTTTCCTGAAGAGTGTGAGTAGACGCACCTGAACTAGATTCAAAAAACTCCTCAAACCTATTCTCTGTTAACAACGACACAACATCATAAAATCTAATTGGTGTGAACTGATGAACTTCAGCCAGTATTTTAATACTTGGAGTCACAGCTAGTCGAGGCTTTCCCTCAATGAAATGTTTTGCTTGAAGAGCAAGGAATTTTTGATACATTTCTACTGCACCTTTTGGTTGTTTCGCAACTAATAAGCCTGCATCATAACCTTCTGTGAAACTAGGGATGCATGCTCTTATACCATCAACTAGTGAAACGCTGAAGTCGTAATTTAGAATGTGAGTTGGTAGTCGTTTTTCATACGGACCATCATCTACATCAATTCTGGTTACATCGATATAAGGAAGAGACTGTTGAGGATGATCAAAAACACCCCAGGCAAAGTCTCCATATGACTGCGTCCATAATACTTGTGTTGTGCCTGCATCATCCTTCCAACGAGGACCTCTAACAACCTTTCCAAACAACGTTAAACAATCCTTTCGATATTCAATCGGGTTAGCCAGGTGAATGAAAGCCAACAACGCAACATCCAAAGGTGGTGTCAATGCTTCGTTACTATGCCGATGTTGAAGATATAAAAAAGCCTTATATCTGTGAATTGATAGTGGTAAGTTTGATGTTAAATCGTTCATATTTTGTAGGAAAGTTTTTAATAAAAATGTGTGGATATGAGCTCCGTATGACCAATTGATTCCCATATCGGGTTTCATGTAGCCGTTTTTTAAAAGTGTGACAAGATTATGACCAAGAGATTCATCCAAACAAACAGGCAATCCGTTCAGCGATGTTAGTTTTTTTAATCCTAAAAGAGGAAGTGGTACCGATGTTGAGTAGGGATTTGTGTTCTTCTTTTCATTATTTCTAGAACCCCTAAACGATAAGTTTCTCAAATTGGTAAATCCACCGATAATCTTCCAAACCATATCCATTCCGTTTATCAACGATGTGAACTTATTACACGAAACATTTAACATTTCTAAATTCTCAGCTAAATTTGGAAATTCCTTCGGATCAAGCTCCGCTAATCCACGAAGTGAATTTCCTACAACACTAAGTTCTGTTAGTGACGGAAGCCTTGCTATATCCCGAGGTAGTTCCGACAGATTACAATAAGATATGTCCAAGACCTGTAAAGACCTAAATTGATTAATTCCCGAAGCAGATGAGATTGTATTATGACTGATGTCCAACAGTTTTATATTTAAATCATAAATATGTCTCACCTGTGACATGATGTCATTAGTCTTGTGTGCAATTAAATTTTGAAGATGAGGCAATTCCGACAGCATTAAAAACGCCCCAGGCGATAACGGATTTCTACCGATACTCAACGCTGTTAGATTTTTGCATGCGGCTAATTCTATTGGTACTGTTTTTAATCCACAGCCGTCAACGTCAAGAGAATCGAGGTTCATTTGACCCAAACCATTCAGTGCAATTCCGGTATTGCCAGTCAATGTCAGGTGTCGTAGAGTTGTTGATTCCCGCAATGCAACAGGAACAGTTGTTAGTCCAGTTTGTGTTAGAGATAGCGATCTGAGTTTTCGACATTTTGTAATAACTTCAAAATTTCTCTCAATATGATTGCCACCAAGGTTAAGAGCTGTTAATGAGGATAGCGATGCCACCGCATCCGGGATTTGATTGATGTGATTGTTTCTAATAGTTAGCTCTGCTAAGTTCCTCCACCCATCATCACCCATTCCCTTTGGTAGACACACCAACTGATTATCTGACACATCCAACTTCAATACTTCATTAGTATTAGTATACCCAGGTAACTGACTCAAATTCTGATCAATCATTTCAAGCCGAAGCCTTCCACTTGGAACTGAAAATCGTCCTTTCTTATCACGACAAGCAGTCAGAACAGCATGTGGATTTTTTCCATGATTTGAATATATTTGGTGAGTTACCAAACATCCCATTCAATGAAAAGTACTTCCTGAAGAAGAGAAAATGGAAATAATAATTATAAAATTTCTTTAGAATTTCTTTCTCTGGTAGTTTATCTGAAACACGCGATTTTGTTGTGTGTCCCCCGATCAAAGTACGTTTACTTTATATAAACTCATCCTGTTGCATCCTGTTTTTTTTTTTTGGAAAAAAGAAAACGATGTTAAAGAAGTCTTCAGATAATTGTGAATTTACAAAAAAAAAAAATTAATAATAATAATAATAATAATAATAATTTTAAATAAAGTGGGTTGGGGGGGGGTAAGTGAGTGTAAAAACACCTACATTTTTCTCACTACACACCAAGCGAGTTACTCTCCGACTGTAGTAGTGTCCTATTTGCAAATACTGACAAATAACTGGTCAGAACAACAAATTTTAGAAGTTCGTGTCAGGTGAGGTAAATTACAGTTGAGTGCAACCATACAACAAAGAGAAGAAAGAGAGGTACGAAAGAAAAAGAAAATTTTAAAAAAAGTGTAGTAATTCTTTCTGGCTGATAGCGTCAGCTTATTTTGCTCATTCTGGAAGGCAGCCAGACCAAAAGTGTTATCCTTTTTTTCGCGTTTTTTTTAATGTATATCGCAACAAGAAAACTAATTTAAAAAAAAAAAAGAAAAAAACGAAATTAAATTACTAATGAACCAAATGCAGTTGTTAGTTTAGTAGTTAAAAAAAAAAGAAAATGGAAAATAGAAAATAGAAAATTATGTAAGTGTGAACAAAATTCAGAATTTAAAGCTACTTGTAGACATGAAATTCGCAGAGGGAGGGTTAAGAGGAGAAAACATTCCTTTTTTTTTTTTTTTTTTTTTTCTATTCTTACTTTGTCTGACAAAAAAAAAAAAAAAAAAAAATATGTAGCAAATTGACAATGCAAAAAAAACATTAATAAGGAAAGTTTTTTTTCTCAAAAAAAACGGAAAAACTAAAAAAAAAACAAAAAAAAAAAAAAATCAGAAGGGAACGGCAGTTTTATCAGAGCCAGTAGTACCTTACTTCAACCACAACTATTAATCGTGGGGGGGATATTCATCGAAGCAAAAAATTGACGAAATTGACCTTACTTGGTTACTATATAAATTCGTTGGTGGAAATCACAATTTTTTTCTTAAAGCTGCTCATCAGCCATGACCGAATCATCTCCTTCAACTGCAGTGTCCGCAGAAACTTGATCTGGAGCCACAGCAACAACAGAATACCCGCTTCCAAGTAAAATATCACTACGTTTGCCTGGCATTAGAATCGCACCCATCGCGACCATAAGAATAGTTCTCACAGCAATGTCAGCACAGAATACAACCCTGTACTCAACCCAAGGCGACACAACTTCAGCCAACAACACGTAAATAGGAAGTCCGATTATGTGAGCAGAAAAAATAATTCCCCACGTTGTAAAGAATGTCTTATTTGTTATCTCATCAGAGCGTCTAATCGTACCGCTCAGAGTATTCCCATAGTACATGGCCATGGGAAGTCTGAGAATAGCAAGAAGGATACCCGGAATAGATTTGTACGGACTGATGTTATTCCAGACTCCCTCGTGAACTTCTACAGAAACAAACGCTATTCTTAAAGCACAGACAGTTACAAAAAACAACATCAGAGAATGTCTTCGTTTTTGAACTGTTTCGGTATCGGCTGAAGACGCTACTCCCGGAGGGTTCAAAACCTTAAACCCCATTGAAAATACGACCACTAACAATAAGAACATTGTATCAGCACTTACGTCAACCAACCTTCCCATGATAAGCATAATATTCTTATGGGCTTCTCCTGTGGTTGCCATTGTAATGTATGATGACGTGTACAATATCAAAGCAACAACTTGTACCGATATTGTGTAACTCAGGAACCGAGTAATAGGATGAAGTGGTCCATCTGTAAATCGTTTGAAAGTATAGACGATGAAAAGCATAAATAATATTGTGGTACAAACAAATAAAGTTTGTAGAATAAAATATTTATTGACTCCAAATTCATACGTAAAAAGACCTCCAGGGTTATGCATCTTTAACTCAATTATACCAGCTTCCTCAGGAATAACGATGTCTTTCTGAGATGCAAAATAACAATTTCTCTTAACAGCAATAAAATGCCACACTCTATCTCTTCTCTTATCGTATACGGGTATGGTTGCTGACATTTGATGGTAACGACCAGCTCCTTTTCGGCTATCATTGCATGCTTGTGCGATAGTGGAAATGTCATCATCTGCGGCATTGTTGCCTTTTGTAAACCATTTGTTTGCCGATTCCCAAGGTTCACCACCAGCACCAGAGTAGTAGAATCTAATTTCAAGTTCATCGTCTTCGTGCTCCCAAGTAACTTCCGGCAGAATACCTTGTCCTCTCAGACTAGTATCATTTCGAATGGCTGTAAATTTTTCATACACGAATGCCCCTAAATACTTCCACGGTCTCTTACTCTCTAAAGCTACCGTAATATGTTCTGCTGTGCATGTATTCACAACCAACAACAATGACAGTATAATTTTCATGTTGTTTTGCATTGTTTTTTTTTCTTCTTTTTTTTTTTTTTGTGTGTAGTTGCTGCGAGAAATGGTAACGAGTTAATTCTTTATAAAAAAAAAAAAGAAGAAAAAAAAAACCAAATGAAAATACTCTACGAAAAACATTACAATAACACCGCAACGAAGAAGAAAAAAAAAAAAAAAAAAAAGAAAAAAAAGGCTAAATAAGTATAGCTGTAAAGTCAATCGTCGCCTTCAACATTGAAGTAGATGGTGGCTATTGATCTCATGGACGCTGAGAGGGGTTCTACAGGAACTTCACAAACACCACGAACACCTGCATGAATTATTGCTCTCAACGGATTGCCAGAAACTGTGAGATACACATCATTAGGTAATCGAAGAGGTGATACTGCCTCACCTGTCAACACAAGAATAGCATCGAGAAATGAACCTCCTCCCGATATCGAAAGGGGTATTGATAGTAAGGAGAGTGCATAGCGGATACCATCATCGGTGGTTGTTGACATTTCATTTTTAAAACCTTCAATCAGTCTCTCTGATGGCTTACTATTCTCAACAGGTGATTCGATCTTATCATGATATTTATCTTCGATGACCACGGGTCGTGAAATTGGAGTAAACAAACGAGGCGATTGCACTCCCCTCGGTGAAGGAATTCTTTTCGGAGACGGCATTCTCCCTGGAGACGGAACTCTATGTTGTGAGATTCTACTTTCAACTTGTGTTAGTATCTGATGAACGGCACTATTTTGAGAAATAACTTTTGTTGGAATTAATGTTCCTTTTGAAGGCTGAACACGTGCTGGTCCACACAGAACGGTAACGTTTTTCTTTAGATTCACAAATGACGAATGTGAATCAACAGCTTGAGAGAATAATTTATCTCTCAACTTTGTATCATTCGGTCTTCGTATTGCTATTCTCATAGCGAGTCTACTGAATGTTATGTTTGATGTTTTTAATATTGTTACATCCCAGGGTCTGCAACCAACGTCTTTGCCAATGCTAACTTCAATGAGTCCCTCACGAACAGGACCATTGCTTTGAACGACAATATCGAACAGTTCACAACCTTCCACACTTGTGATCAAATCAATTTGTTCAACAAACGGAACTTTTGTATAAGTACCCCCAACACTTATTAAATGTTTTTGTAATTCTTGTCGAAACTCAGTAGTCATTTTTACAGATGTTTCCTGATTCAAGTCAATTCTGTATTTTCCATTAGCCGTGACCCTCTCAACAACATCATAAGAACCCTCATAGAGCATTTGTTCACAGTCTTTTGTGTAGAGGATTAGAGCAGCGTCTCTTCCTGCGATGTAACACTTTGTTAGTAACTTTGAATTCTTGTTTAATTTCTTACAGGGTAATGCAAACAGTATTATCGGAGGTTCTGGTTTTGGTTGTGGTTTTGTCTTGGTAGCATTTCGTTTGCTTGTTGACGTTTTTATGGTTTTCATAATTCGTTCTCCATCCTGTTTAAGTATATCACTGATTGTGGGTGTAAGAATTGCTTTCTTTAAAGCTTCTTCTTCTTCTTCTTTTAATCTCTTTTCAACCTGAACACGGTTAGACTCCTCTTCGATTACTATTGTATTTTTTAGTTCAGTTTTGTGAGATGATCGAATCGAAGAAAATTCTTTTTGCTCAATTTTTTCTACTGCAATTCTCTTCAATGCCTCATGTCGCTGTACCTTATCAGCCCTCTCAGCATAGTCCACAGTACTCTGACAGACAAGTAGAACTGTTGCAACCACAGCTGTATAAGAAGGTTTCAAAGCTCTTAATATGTACCATGATGGGCATTTTGGTTCAGGTCCGAAATCCTGCATGAGTTCAGTCAGTATATCTGGTTTGGAGAGTGCTGCAGACAAAGGCTGTCGAATGTTGTGAGCAAAAGCGTAGAAATGGACTCTGTCGGTTAGCCCAGGAGGTAATTCAAAAACCCAATTACTATGAGGAGGTGTTGTTCCCAGAGGATATGGAACAGCAATAGGAGGAGGGACTACGTGATGAACTATTGCTGATCCACTTCGTCTTCGTAACTGAGGAAGATCATCAATTATCGTTGAGATCGCAACTCCAACGTGTCCTACTTCTCGACGACTAGAATTCCTTACTGGCAACTCATACACTTCTCTGTCTTTTGGTATATCCTCTAACTGCAATACCGCCACTCCAATTGTTTCATTTTCTGCAAACAGCGATGCGTCACAAATAGTTATTTTTAACGTACCTGGAAAAGCAACTTTAGATATTTCAAAACACTCATTCCATGCTGGGTGGACGGTGTTCTTCAAATGTCTACTACGATGTTGTTTGCCGGCTACTTCAATTAAAGCGAACGGATCTGCTGTTCCAGTGTCAGTTACTAAGTTCCTACATCTAACTAAAGTGATTAACAATCCTGTAGTGGTTGCTAAAGATGACTTGGCTTTTCCAGGAGTTCGCTTCTTCTTCGGAGTAGATTTGGTTGGAGGAGGAGTGATGGTAAGTTGAAGCCGCTGTTGTTCTTTTTCAGCGATTTTGAGTTCAACATCGCGGCGTCTCTGTTCATTTGAATCTCTCAAGAGACGATCTGATTCAGAACGCGCATGTTGCTGGTCGAGAAGTAGCTGCTGCTCTTCAAGTCGTCTTCGTTCTGCAGCATCGAGTAGTGTTTGCTCTTTAGCTTCTTGAATCACTGCTGCTTGTTGTTGTTCTTGTAGTTTTCTTGCGGCTTCTTCAGCAGCTTTTTTCTTCTTCACTGCGTGAAGCTGCATTCTTTTACGAAGAGCGTCCCTCATCCTCGATTCCGCCTCCTCCTCTTCGCGAATTTTGCGAGTTTCTTGTTCTTCGCGTTCTCGACGCTCAGTTTCAATTTTTTGCTTCTTTTGTCGAATTTCTTCTTCTTTATGGAGTCGAATTCTCTCTCGTTCTTGTTCATCAGCGAGCCGTCTCCAGCGCTCTTCTTCCTGTCGTTGCTGCTCAAGTTGGTAAACACGAGTTTCAGTGGCGTTAATTTCAGCGAATTCTTCTTCGAATTGTGATGCGATTTTTGAGTAATCTTTTACATATCCAGCATCGATACCTGCTCTGACATGGAGTTCTTCAGCCGTTAGTTTTCGGATTTTTGAAGTGAGCATTTCTTGTGAGGAATAGTCGTCCGCGACGGAGGCAGCGTCTGAACCACCATCATCAGAGGTGCTTCCAACCGACCGCGGTGACAAGTCGTGACCGATTAGATCAAGAAAGCGAGTGTTATCAATCCCGTGTTTTGAGTTGTAATGTCTTTCAGTCAATATATCAATTAACAACCCTTCCCTTCCTTCAAAATATTTAAAAACTTTCTCCATGTGAGAATCTGATACTCCACTTTCAAACGTTTCTGTTTTTATCCCCTTCGCTATTCTTTTTTTTACTTGGTATCGAAGCATTATTGTTGCGCTTGGATCATCCAATTGTCCAATAAAGGGAAGAGGATTATCGCAAGAGACGTTTTGTTTTTTTATATTATCAAAAATACAAAAAATAACCCATGGTGTAAACCAAATGCTTCTTACCGGAAATGGCAAATCGTTCAACCTTAGTGACTGCGATGATGGTTTTAAGGCTTTGCATAATCCGTTAAAACAAGGCTTTGAATAAAAATAAACTTGAGGTTCCTGAAGATGTAGTTTAGTAGTCGTTTTTGAACTCATTTTTAGCACTTCTTTTATATCAGTTGTTTGAACACCATTTACTCCTAATAGGCTGTATCCTGCGTAGTCATTCAAACCACATCGTTCTGCTGCGCTGTCGGGAGTGACTCCTTTTATGACTAAGACTGTAGAGTCGATAACGTCAAAACCAAGTGATTCTTTTACACTGTCCCTTACGATGTCTACTTCTGTTATTGGTGTTGCCGATACTGTTATTTTACCATCCTGGTTGAACAGGATGTGCCAATTTATAAATTGTCCAAATCCCATTAAATCTGCTGCAGAACCTTTTCTCACACTAACAATCTCAGATTCTGTCGACAGTTCGATTCCCGCTGATTTCAAATCTGCAGTCACAGATATCACATAATTCTTATAAACTGCTGGTGATTGTGGTGCTACAACAATTTGTAATACAGGTGCTGCGAGGGCTTTGCTTAATTGCTCAAGAGAATTTATTTTAACATCATTGACGGATAGAATTCTCATACCAAGGACATGTCGATATGCGACAGCTGGAGAATTGGCGACAATTCCCGAAATCAACAAGTCGGGAGTTACCCTAAACCCAGGATTCGAATCACCTATCCGGTTGCTGACAGATATAGCCTCCGTCGTAGTTATCAACGCGAACGGGAAAAATTTTAATTTTATGGTTTCCTCTCGAAGGTGTTTTTTTATATCATACAAACTACTAACTGGGTCATCATTAATATGAGAGACTCTCCATCCAATATACTTCGAACAACCAGCCTTGTCAGCAGGTGATCCAACGGATACATGATCAAGTCTTAATGAGTCAGTGTTTATAATCGTTCCAAGTGACTCTGAAGGTGTTTTGTGAATAAGTTGTGATTTTCCAAATCTATTTGATAAAGTATCCCAAGTTGAATTTAATAACTCAGTAGCTTCACCGCTAGTTGAAACCTCCTTTATTTGATTAACAGGAGGGGGGACTTCGTAAGCTTCATGAAGACGAAGAACACATGCAACTTGCTTTATGGTTTCGGGTTCCCATGTGAGTCCGATGTGAAGTTCCAGTAGAAAATCAACCCATCTAATCATTGGCAAAGCAGAGACATCGTTTGCTGCGTAGAAGTCTTCGTAGCGTTTGCGAGCTGTCGCAATGTCTTTGTCAGTCTCTGATGATGTCAATTCATTTGGTGTAATCTGATGGGTTTTTGATGAGCTGGCTTTTCTATCGATGTGTTCAACGCTACCACGACGAGTCTCCAAAGATTGCGGTGATAATTTTCCAAAATCCGCAGCTACACCAGACCCGTCTTCACGATCGCTACTCTCATTGAGAAGGTCAAGAAATGGAGGAACTGTTTTACCATTTTGCATTCTCATTAATCTGTCAAACAACAATTCGAGTAACTTCCCCTCTCGTTGCGTATAATGAAGAGTTACCTGTTGGATGTCCGACTCGCTAATCTCTGATGATCCCGCCTTTATAGATTTTAATATTAATTTCCTAACAGCAACTCTCGGTATAAAGTCTAACTTACTGCCTTCAACAGATCCGACGTTTTGAGTAACAGATTCATCGAATGTTTTACTTTTACCATTCTTCTCGTTGAAGGTCGTTAAGACCATCCAAGCTGGAAACTGAACGCTCTTAACTAAAAATGGTAAATCTCGCTGCATGACTGTCATTGGTTTCGCTCCACTAAGAGTTTTAGTTATCCCGACAAACCCTTCTTTTGAATACATGTAGATCATTGGCTCTATCAAGTGCAGTGTTATTTTAGAAATTTGAGTACTAATTTTTAAAATTTCAGAAGTGTCCTCAACTTGCAAGGGATCCCCGTTAATGCCAACTATTTTACAGCCGATGTACTTTCCTAAATTTGCCTTCTCAGAAGCAGTTCCTGCAGTGATGGATTTTAATATCAACGGATGGTCTAAGTGAAAACCAAGAGATTCTTTAGAACTGTTTCTATCAAGTGTTACGGTATGGGATGGGGTAGGAGAAACTTCAATCCATGTTAAGGTTTCTTTACTTGTGAATATGACATGCCAGTCTGTGAATTGAGAAAATCCTGATGCGTCTGCGGGACTACCCCTAACGACGGAAGCTATTTTATTTTCTTGAAATTGAATTCCATTTCCTCGTTTTGAAACATCAATGCGATACCTTCTAAATAGATTTGGTTGTCTTGGAAGAAGAGTAACTGAACAAGTTGCTTTTGATAACAACGGAATCAACATATCCCGAGACGTGACTGACTCACCATCGACTTGATATATCCGCATCCCTAGCAGATGTCTATAACTTGATGCTGGAGAGTTTGGTACGATACTCTCAACTAGACATTCTGCTGATATACGAAATCCCATATTGGGAACACCTGACTTCTTTGATAAAACAACTTGTTCAGAACTCGTAACCAACGCCATCGGAAAGAACTTTATCGTTAATGACTCTTCTCTTAAGTGAGCTTGGATGTCAGGAAGGTTTCTAACGAGGTTTCCATTAATATGAGAAACTTTCCATCCGACATACTTCGAACAACCTGCCTTCTCTGCTGGTGATCCAGGGGTTACCGCATCTAGTCTGAGTGTTATATTATTAACAATTGTTCCTAATGCATCGCTTGACTTCTTTTTTACGAGTTGTGATTTTCCATGTTTTGAAGCCATGTCATTCCAGACCATGTCAAGAAGTTTGCCAGCGTCATCTTCGCTATTTATATCTTTCATCTTCTCAATTGGAGCGTCACCTCCGTAGCTGTCATAAAGACGTTGAACTGCTGCTACCTGAAGTAGAGTTGATGATTCCCAACTAGAACCGATTGACTTCTCAAGTAGGTAATCAACCCATCTAATCATCGGTAGAGCTGAGACATTATGTTCAGAATAGTACTCCTCAAACGCGGTCCGCGCCGCGTACGCGGCGGCGTTCATGGTTCCGTGTCCCACCTGCTGAAATAATATAAAATAAACATGTCGATTTGGGAAATAAGAAAAAACTGTGGTAATATGTAATACTAGTTTCCGTATATTCCATTATTTATTTTTTTCTTTCTTTTTCTTTTCTTTCTTTCTTGCTTTTTTTTCAATGAATGCAACAATAAAAAAAAAAAATAAAAAAAATGACAGAAAAAGAATAATGTTATCTAGTGAGTTTTGTTTTTTCTGTCCAGTGCAGATCGTGAGGAAAACCTTTTTTGGAATCGGAGTGTTTTTTTGGAGTTTTTTTGGAGTTTTTTTATTATCTTCACAACCCCAGAAGGATAGTTGGCAGATAAAGAGAACCGAAATCGTAGTACTGCCTCGAATCCGTATCTGTTTTGGTAGTTCAGCAACCGCGACACAAGAGTCGGGCATAACACGCTGCTATCTAACCATTTTATGTGGGGGCTATAAACAGGGATGGGTAAGTTAACCAATGATATTATCAATAAGGTGTTCCCCCATTGTCGAACTCACTTCGCACTCTCTTCTTGTTTCTTCTTCAAAAACTCAACAATATGCTTCTTGAAGTCATCAGGCTGCTCAGTCACGAGTTCTCTACATAAGTCATCCAGAAGGTGATGAATGTTTTTTTTTTGGATGTAGTCCGTTTCGTTAACGCCAAATTTCGCTGAAGTAAGTGCCATTGTTACTTGGGTGTTGTCCTACAATTGAAGAAAAGGGTGAAAGCACCCACAGAATTCGCAATCCCAATTAATCCATTGTATGCTGTAATTAATAACTGAAGGCAATAAAGACACCGAAAAACTACCACAATAGCCCTATTTATTATTGTCGCATCTTAGTAA
Source organism: Flectonema sp. DT1601 (assembly GCA_964019425.1). Lineage (NCBI taxonomy): Eukaryota > Euglenozoa > Diplonemea > Diplonemida > Diplonemidae > Flectonema > Flectonema sp. DT1601. The sequence goes on from OZ025840.1 coordinate 370,040, forward strand.
CCAAGTGAGGAGAAGGGGGTGTGCTGAAGGGAATGGGTGGTGGGTTATGCTGAGACTTCTTCGATTGTCGTTCACCATTTTTTTTTTTTTTTTTTTTTTCTTCTGACTTATGCTATCCTTGTTTTTTTTTTTTTTTTTGTTTGTTTGTTTGTTCGTTTGTATTTCTATTTCTATCACTCGATTCCTTTTTGCTTCAAAAGAGCAGCTTCGCAAGGAACAGTTTTGTTTCTTTCGTTTTTTTTGTTTTTTTTTGTTTTTTTTCCTTCCCTTTTTCTTTATTACATGCCATCAACAACTCCAGAGAAAACCAAAGGGAATAAAAAGCAATAAGAAGGACATAGGAAGCTCAACACCCAGATATCGGGAAAAGCGGCAACACCAGCCCTCCATGACGCACAACAACAGGATACTAATTTCTTTAGTCAAAGTACTAGAGAATACCTAACCGGGGTAAGATACATTTAAGCACAATCAGCAGTAGAGACTGGACAAGAACAAATGTATGTATTGTTAGTTTGGTTTCTTTAATAAAAAAAAATAAAAAATTTAAAAGAAATGAGAAAAAAAAATATATTCGAATTCCTCTTGTGAGGATTTCTTGCTGTCAGTGAAATCTGTAATCCATGTTCCTTTACCCTACTTGCTAGTGAGTCGCAGCAGCCGAAGACTGTCAAAGGTTCGCTCTTTCCAAGCGATTTTGCTTTCTTTTTTTCTTCACCTCTCGATAGGACTGGGGTGGCATTCACACAGATGTGGAACAAATTATTGATTTTTCGACTCGGGTGGGTTGGAAAAAGAAAGAAAAAAAAAGAAAAAAAAAACGGGGAGGACGGTGATAAGGAAACGGAAGCAATATAAGAACAGGTGGGAAAAGAAAAGAAAAACCTCCACGAAACAACAATTCTCAAAACCACAACAGTACTTTCGATTTTTTTTTTTTTTTTCTTTTTTCCCCATCCAAAGAACATAAAAATCCGAATGCACCGCACCACCATAGACTTCGTCTAAATATACTTATTCTGCGACCTAAAAACAAAACACGTATTTGATACTTCAGTTTCTTTCTTGGAAAGTGTTTTCACTAAAATAAACGGCTCACCTCCAAGATTCGATTCCACCATATTAAACAACAAAATACTTTTATTATTTTTTATTTTTTTTTAATTTTTTTTTTTTTTTTTTTTGTATCTAATGAATGATCTATATAAACTACGAAGGGGGATGAGAAAAAAAAAAAAAAAAAAGGGGACCGCAGGAGGAGCTTTATTTGAAGGCCTAAATAAACAAATAAAAATATTTTTAAAAAAAAAAGTTTTTTTTTTTTCAGCAAACATACAATCGTTATCAAACATTGGTTTAGGAAATTCAGGCTACCGATGCTCATTACTACTCAGCTTGAGGATAATACGGGTTGGGGAGAAGAAAAAGAAGGGAGGGAAAAAGCGACAAGCGAGTATGTGCCAAACGAATAATAAAAAAAAACTTAAAAAGTCAGTCTATATCTTCCTAACGCCCACAGAACACGTTGTTGTCACAGAAGTGATCTGTTTTTATAATCGGGTTGTTCTTCTTTATTTAGTTTCTTCTTCTTTTTTTTTTTTGTTTCCTCGCTTAGGAGTCGTCTTTCTAATTATTTCACAAATTGATTTTTTTAGCTTAACAAAGTTAGAAGGGGAACCTACTGTTTTTCTTTTTGTTGTGTAGTTTCTTATTCCGTCCCTTTTTTTTTTTTTTTTTTTTTTTTTTCCGTTTTTTTTTCAGTGTGCGTGCGTGTGTTGATACCAACTTCTTCTTCGTTCAAAAAAGAGTTTTTTTTTAAATTAAATAGCACAATGAGGAAGCATACATACAGGCTGATCTATGAATAAGCCCGCTGTATAAGCAGGCAAATAGCCACCGGTGAGTTACCGAAGCTTTAATTTTCTTGCCTACACATAGACAACAGCATGCCAACTCAACGAGGTGCCTATGGTCTTTGATTACTTCTTTTGTTCTTTTTTCCGTGTTTTCGGTTTTTTTTATTAAAAATAAGCAATGACATACTTAATAGTTGCTTGTTTCTTTTTTTTTTTTTTTTTTTTTTTTCTTTTGCTAAGGAATATGTAAAACATCCTCAGCTGGGGAGTGGACATCCTCAGATGGGTACCCCAAATCCAATGAAACGTAACTTACAACAAACTAGGGAGTTCGTCTTTTTGTTTGTGCACAAACCATTAGCCTTAATAAAGTTTGAAAGGCATTATAATAAAAAGAAAAATTTAAGAAAATGAGAGCGAGAGCATTCCTTTGATTCTCTGATACTGCGCTTGTTGAGCTTTGATGTGAGAAAAAAAATATAAGGGAACAAAAAAAAAAAAAAAAAAAAAAAAAAAAAAACGACAAACGACCATCACCGTCTCAATAACAAAAGTAAAAAGATAATCAAAAAGGCCTTCAACTACCTCCCTGATTGTGATCGCTGCGAGAATCTCTTAAGTACGTAGTACGTAGATTAGCCACACGCACTAGCGTTGATGAAATACAAAAAAAGTGTATCAATCGCGAAGCTTATTTAAAAAGAATAATTGAGAGGACGATCAAAAACTGTCCATTTACACGCAATCACTTTCTACCATCGATGTTTCCCAGCGAAAGGATCATTCGAGACCTAGCGGTAGGGGGAATTTTCCCCAAAAGAAAAAAAAGGGTGCGGAAAACCGGAGTAACAGTGCAGTGTCATCGACACAAACAAACAAAAACCCGCGGTAGATATTGCATCACGCAGTGTAAGAGCCCTAATGATGCTGGAAAAATTGAAACGCAGATCGTTAGAAAACAGCATGTGGGGATATTTCTTAAAAGCAGAAGGAAATGGGCTAACTTCCTCTGTGATTTTACACTCAACATGAGTTGCTTGGAATGACGCCAGAAAACACGTTTCAAGAAAAGAATAAAACCGAGTTATCCGCACAGTAAAAACAACCCAATACGGAACACCGGGGTTCAGAGCATTTCCTTATAAAAGAAAAAAAAAACTAGAACAGACCTCAAAAACACTTATATGATTTTTTTATTTTTTTTTATTTTTTTTTAAAATGCAACATTGCTGCTATTAGAAGCTGGACAGGAATGTGACCAACCCCAGAGATTGTCAGCTCGTGGTGGTGTGCTTACGCTCAACTGAGAAGGGAAAAAAAGAGAAAAAAAAAAGAAAAGAAAAGAAGAAGGAAAACTCACTGTCACAAAACCGAATTATATAAATATTATTTGCGTTATCATTACGTTCTGGGGGTAAAGTGGCAAGCATACGAGTGGAGAGAGGAGGAGAGGGAATCATTCTCCACCTGTATCAATTTTTTTTCATTATTATTATTATTATTATTTTTTTTTTTTTTTTTTTTCGTTGCTTCGGATTCTTTCAATAAAACTCTCGCAGTTCAGGGATTGGATGGGAACATAAAAAAGATAAGAAACGGGATGGAAATAAAAAAAAAGAAAGCGTCGTTAACACCCCTCCTCACATATTTATTCATTTATGTGGACGCAACTCCAACAACAAAACCTCGACGTTGGTATGTAGTAAAAGGAAACCTAAATTATTTCAATTTTGTTTAAATACCACGTTATATATAACAGAAATCAAAAAAAGAATAGGGGGAGAGGTAAAGGAAGAAAAAAAAAACAGATAAAAAATATCTGTGTTTCTTTTTTTGGGATCAGAAATCGGAGGAAGTTTTCAGCAGGAATACAGGGCAATCGCCGATGACTACCCCCCACAAAGGGAACTTTTTTTTTTTTTTTTTTTTTAGTAACCATAAAAATAGAATAAAAAAAAGGAGAAAAAGAAAAAAATAGAAATTATGTATGGGAAAAAAAAGAAAGAAAAAAAAACCAAATGGGGAATGGAAAAAAAATAATTTTGAAAAGTGAATCAAAGAAAAAAAAAAAAAAATAATACCAACGAAGCAGAAAATTAAAAAAAAGAAAGGGGAAAAAGAAATGTGTGTGCTGTGTGTGTGGTAGTGAACGAATGAAAAGAAGGAAGAAGAAAAAAAAATCAAAGGGTGATAACCGCACTGCCACCACCACCAGACTCGTCGTTCCAGCGCATTGGTTACAACCGTCTAAAGGAGCAGGACCAGGGAGTAGCGTTAGCAAGCCTATTTAACTGGTTTATGAGGATGTTCAACAAATCGCTTGCGGTAGTTAGTCATTGACTCAGCGATGTTAGCAGGTAGATCACTTTTAGGAATTTCTAATCCGTTATGTACAAACCAATTCCTTAATAAGAATTTAAGTGGTGGTGAAGGTAGAGGATATTCAAACGAATCATTCATGAAGACTCCCCTAAACCTTCCACCAAATAGAACCAACTTGTTATCAACAACAACTGTAGTGTGACATTCTCTGCGGCATGGAAGAGACGTGTCGTATTCGTCATTGTCGTGAACTACTTGTATGACATCAGTATCGAGATTATAAATACAAAGATCATTTAATTTACGTTTTCCACTCCAACCTCCAAATATTACTATTGAGTCATTGTGAACAACAGCTGAGTGACGGGCTCTCATTAACCTTTGATGGTTACATTCCAACATACGCCATACCCTCGCCTCTAAGTGATACTCGTAGAAGTCTTCACAACACATTCCTTCACCATCTCTTCCACCGAATACTAACATCTTTTTACCATATACTACTGATGTGTGTGCTGATCTGCTTGATGGGGCTGTGCCAGTTGCGTCTACCTCGCTCCATACGCCTGTCTCCAGGTTGTAGTCATACATATCTTTTAGTCTCTTGTTGCTGTTTCTACCTCCGCACTTTCCTCCAAAAACAAGCATAGACTCCTTGTATGCTACAGAGGTGTGGCAATAGCGAGATGGAGGTCTCTCTTGATCTTTTGGAGGTGTGAATTTGTTGCATTGCCCAGTGTTTGTTTGGATTACTGAGATCTCATCGAACCTGCCTTTTCCATTACATCCTCCAAAGATTATAACTTTATCCTTATAACAAACAGCGCTGTGGAAGGCACGTGGGACTGGAGTCTCACCTGACAACACTATTTGTGACCATTCTTTCTTATGAAAATCATACTTAAAAAAGTCGTCCATATACTTTCCTTTCTCACTTTCTATTGTTTCGTTTACTCCTCCCCAAAGAAATAAATTTCCATTTCCATCAGAGCAAATACTGTGGCCTATCCGACCAAGAGGGATTGTTCCTGTGCTTTTTATTTCCTTCCATTTTCTTCCTGGCAATTTTGGGGGGTCTTTATGAACTGTTTTCAGGTCCCTACTTACCAGATCTTCTTCTTCACCGCTGCTTCCCATTTGTGGTGAGGGTTCCTTATGTGAAGGTAGGTTTAATTAAACAGTTTTACGTTCATTGCATGAAAAATAAAAGACAACAAAAAAAAAAAAGCAGCTCTAGCACTCTATTAAATGCAACAAAAGTTGCTGAAATAACTTTTTTCCTAAAATATTAATTTTCCACTACTCTGACGCATACCGTCAGGTATCGTAATGGCAGCAGCCTGCTCGTAGCTGTCAATAAGTGATGAAGTTTTTTGAAAAGCCTCATGGATTTCTTCTTGTTCAATATACTCCGTGTAGTGATGAAGGTGAGCATGAACGTTATACAATTTCGCAAATCGATCTTGAATATTAGAAAGAGATTGTGTAATCCCGGAGTTATTAGTTAGGGATAAAAGACTAACTGGAGATTCACAAGCCGGAACCGAACACAATCCAACCTTGAAGCCTTCTGTATTCCAGGGGGCTAAGTTTAAAGAGCGACGCAATTTTTCAACATTAGACGTGGCATCGGATAACGAAACATCTCCTCTTAAGAGCATACAAGAAGCAAAATAAGTAGGTTTGAATTCAGGTGCTGTCAGAAGTTGACATTTTCGACTAAAAGCATCCCTAAACAACTCATCAACCCTCCGACTAGCACTGTGACAACTATGTTTTGATAATGCTATCGGTGCGACCGATGAGTATATAAACTTAAGACTTGGAAATGGTACCAAGTTAGTCGTTAATTCATTCAAGTCAACATTCAACTGACCAGGAAATCTCATAGACGCTGTTAAGTTTGTTAACATCGAAGCTACAATATAGTTCATTGAAGCGAAGGCTTCACCTCCTTTCCTATCACTTGATTGTGATGACTTTACATGGCCTGGTTGTGATATTTGATAAGATGGTTCTTTTTTATTTCTCTGTGGTGATTGTGATAAAGCCGCTATTTCTGCCAACTGTTGATTATCGACAGGTAGAACACAATCTGCATGGTCAATAAGCTGACCTAAACTTAACACGCTATTATAAGGAGAGGTCACGACGTCGTCGTTCTCTTGTGGGAATACAGGAGATACGAATCTATAAATACAAGGATACTCATCAGCAAGTTCTTGTAACACTCTCGTGCCAAAACCAGATCCAGTGCCTCCACCTAATGAGTGAAGCATTAAGAATGTTTGTAGACTGTCGCAGTCTTCTGTTGTGTGTCTTATTTTTTCCATCACATCACCTAAGCATTGTTGGCCATATACGATATGTCCAACAGCCCAGTTGTTACCACACCCGCTGGTATCACCGGCAATGCAATGACGCTTATCAAATAATGTTTTTAAATTTCCTTGCAGGAGTGACTCCAAGACTCCTTCTTCCATATCAATAGGAACAGCCCTGGCTTTTATATTTTGAATAGCGACCGTTCCGTCGTCAGAAACATTTCTAGGATCAGATCGAAAAAATGAAGACATCGCATCATCCATTTTAACTCTTTTTTCTTCACCAACTTTCCTAACAGTTCCATCACCTTTATACTTAAGATGCTCTTGAAGTGCTAAGTCCCAAAATTTACATCCTACCTGGTTGCCACATTGACCTACTTGTAAACACACCAATTCACGTGGCATATTCTCTCACTGAAGATGGTAAAAATAGTTGTTTTAAAAAAAATCTTTATAATGTTTAATTAGAGAAAAGAAGAATGTTAAATGTTGTGTAAATACAAAACTAAACACCTAATTAAGAAGTAGGAAGAATACATGCTGTTCGGTTAGTTTCGGGTTTAAAAAAAAGGACCATAATTCAAAACATAGGGTAACATTATTCATCTTGCAATTGTGTGAATTGGTGCTTTGGTCAACCTTTCAGCCATCTGTTGTTGTTGTAATGTGCTAAGAGTCTTACTTTGGGGTAATCGATCTTCGATGTATCTCACGAAGAGTTTTTGTCGATTTTGTGCTGCGCGTTTTCCCCACTCGTAGTACAACCTATCATTGCAGACACTTATCTCATCGGGTGTTAGTACACGAGATGCGGTTCCTAGGGGAGCATATTTCTCGTGTAATTTTGTGTTAACTACTTTACTCTTCTCTAATTGTTCAGTACACAATCGTTTCCCAAGCTGTTGTTGCCCTCTTCTGGTGAGAGCTAAGGGACTAGTGAATGACGAGGCTAGCTTTTCACGGCATTTGGAACTTTTGACGCGACGGTTTTCACAGTCAGAATCGTGGAGCCTGAGAACACATGCTTGTTGGGTGCTCATATCTAATTTTGTTATCTTTCCCGGAGGAGCAGATGATGGCCTCCCAACTTCTCTCTCACACACGAGAACATTAATTGGTAATGGATTCAACTCTTCTCGTTTTGCGAGTGTGATTTTCTGGAGTAATCTTTCCTGCCTTGCCTTAGCCACAATGTTCTTAATGTCTAAAATACCAGCGTTCCGAATTGCGTTTCCCTCGTTAAACTTTTTAGGAAGAAGCGATGCAACAACACCACGCAAGTCGTTATTCTCTTCTTCAAGGTCCGTACACCTTCTTTTTACTCCCATCACACATCTCCCTATTGAACGGGCAGTGCAGCTTCCAACTCCTCTAAACTGACTCATTGCTTCGTCCGTTAGCTCAATGTCTTCTTCTTTTCCATTTCCCCAATCTATGTGGATAATTCCCTGATTGCAATCAGCTCCTATTAAGTGAATTTCTTGTATTTCACTGAGTTCTACTGAGAGCTTGCTGAGGATTGATATTTTTTCATTGTTTTCAGAGATAGAATCAGCATCAGCAGTGCATTCAGAGGCAGTGTCAGTTTCTGGTTGTCGCATTATAATGTTATTAAAAGGGTAGTGTCTGTGAAGTTAACCATAATCAGAAGCTCTCTTATTCAAGTTCCTATAGAACCGGTCATGGTTGAATTTTTGAAAAAGACTCAAATTAGCACTTTCGTAATATGTTACTTTTTTTTTTTTTTTTCTTTTCCTTCCCATTCTTGTGAATTTCATTTCATTTCAGACAGTTGATGTTACAGGTTGTGTTAACTACTTTCTTTTATTAAGATTCCACTTAATCTTCAGACATGTTTTATTTGTTATAATTTCATATATGTACACCACTCGCAGGGCAAAACCCACAACACGGACAGAAATCATAATTTGTTTGTTCTTTTTTTTTTTTTTGTATCTGTTCTCTTATTGCTAGTTTTTTTTTTTTTTCTTTTTTTTTTTTTTTGGAACATCAGTGAGGCTTCCGTCAGGAAATCCTCGCCACATATAGGTTTCTGTTCTTCGATTTTTTTTTTTTTTTTTTTTTTCTCTTTTTTTTTTTCCCTCAAACTTCTGCTACTACAAAACCGGTGGCATTGTATATTGTCCTTCAGTTTAAAAGGACAGAAAGCTATTTTTGTTTTTTTATGCGAAACAGCCCCCCGATGGATAGAGACTTATTCTTTAACAACAGTCACACGCTATTTTTATTAAATTTTCATTTATTTATATATTTTATTTTATTTTTCATAATATGTGTTCAAAACAAAACGACAAAAAAAAAAAGGAAAGCAAAAAAAATAATATAAAAAATTTCATAAATAAAAAAAAAATAGAACTAGCACTTTGAAGCATCACGCTCTACGATAGCGACTGAGCCGATACCACCGGCAGCACAGATAGAAATCATGGATGTCTTTTTGTTTGATCTACGAAGCTCATTCATTGATGAAATGACAGTACGACCTCCGGTAGCTGCAAAAGGATGCCCAATTGCTATGGAACCTCCGTTAACCTGTTTTTTTTTTTTTTTTTTTTTTTTTGTTAAGTCTTGACTACATACAGTACAAAAGAAAAAAAAAAAGTAAAAAAAACACAAACATTTATTATATCTCTGTTAATTTTAGGAAGAGCTGATCTGTTCATGTGCATTTGACAGAATTCCTCAGACTCGAGAGCCTTGAGAGTTGAAAGAACCTGAGCTGAGAACGCCTCGTGAATCTCCCACATGTCAATATCACCAACAGTAAGACCAGCCTTATCAAGGCAACGAGGAATAGCAAGAGCCGGAGCCATCAACAATTGTGGATAAGGATCAATCGCTGAAAAGTCAACAGCCTTGAGAGTACAATCAATAGGGTAACCAAGCTTCAATGCTTTTTCTTCCGACATAACTAATACGCAACTTCCTCCGTCGGTGAGAGACGATGAGGTTGCGGCAGTTACAGACCCGATCTTCTTACGGAATGCTGGCTTCAATTTGCTGAGTTTTTGTGACATTCCCGGGATATCAGTTTGGATTAGGTTATCCTTTGTTACTCCATTACATGCACCGATTTCTTCCGCAAGGTAGCCTTTTTCTTGTGCGCGAAGAGCATTTTCATGAGACCTGAGAGCGAAAGCTTCCTGTTCTTCTCTTCCAACCTGATTAAGCTCCGCCATTAAGTCTGCGTGGTATCCCATCGTCTTACCAGTTGAACGCTCTGCGACTGCCGGTGGAATCGGAAGCCACTTTGCTGGGTTCCAAGTTGCCATTTTTCCGAAATTCTTAATACGTTTCATGGTACTCCATTTCTTTGGTGCGTACATAAATGACATCGCAGCCGCGTGTGAAACTCTTCTAGGAAGTGGAACCTCAGCGCATGATAACGAATCGGATCCACCAGCAACAACACAATCAGCATGACCTGCTTCAATCATTTGTGATGCCTGAGCAATAGCATTAAGACCACTACTACAGGCCATTGAAGTAGAATGAGCAACGATGTTCTTTGGAAGGTTGAGGTCGATTACAATTTCTCTCGCGATATTTGGTGCTGACGTCTGCAAGACGACATTTCCCCAAATAATATTATCGATTTCATTCGGGTTAAGTTTTGTCGAATTCAACAAACCCTCAACAGAGGACACACCAAGTCCAATGCTATCGGTCTGATACAAATCTCCAAACGACTTAACAAACGGTGTTCTAATTCCCTTCACCAAAACAGCTCTTCTGAGAGACCTCTTTGGGTTCATTGCAGCAGCTTGAAGAATATTTGTTTTATTCATATTGTACGATGGGTTAATAACCTGATTTTAATAAGGAAAGTTATTTTTTTTTTTGTTGTTGTTTTCACTTCAAAAAAAAAAAAAGTACAAGCTGGAATCTTATCATATTTTTATTACCTAGATGTGGTAGTGGAGAAGGGGAAAAAAAAATTAAAAAAAATACCGTTAGTTGATAAAAAATTCAGAAAAAAAAAGAAGAAAAATAAAATAAAAAATAAAACTGCACAAGAAGAATACTAAAAAAAAAAAAAGGAAAATCGCGGCAACCTATTAACGTCAGCAAGAAGCAATCGGTTTACAGGCTGCAAACTGGATCTAAACGTGGGAGGGAGATGAAAACTTTTCTAAAAGGTTTTTTTTTTTTTTTTCTTTTTTTTCACTAAAAAAAAGTCAAATCAACGAGGATTTTACTTTCCCTTCATCTGAATCATGACATTCTTGAACTCCTCGAAGGAGATCTCACCGTCACGGTCCTCGTCAGCTTCGGCAATCATTTCCTGAAGGACGTCATCACCTGGGTTCTCACCGAGTAGCTTAGCGACTTCTTTCAAGTTTGCGAATGAAATCTTTCCAGTCTTGTCCATGTCGAACAATTGAAAAGCTTTGAAGATCTCTTCCGGGGAATCCTTTTGTGCCATCTTCGCCTTCATCATCTTTTCGAATTCTGGATATTCGATAAGACCGTTAGCGTCAGTGTCAATTGATCGGATCATCTTCTCGATCTCCTCTCTTGGTTGATCACCAAATCCAAGACCCTTCATGGCAAGAGCCATTTCCTCGGCATCAATAGCACCTGAACCATCAGCATCGAAAAGGTTGAAGGCTTCCTTGATCTGTTCATCGGTAAGGGCTGCCATTTTATTTAGTAAAGTGTTTAGTGGTAAGAAGCTAAAATGCTGAATGAGAGAAGGAAAAAATATATGATTGAAACAGAAAGGTTTGGGACAACTAATCAAGAAACACAACAAACACAATAATATTTATAAAAGGTAGTTATTTATTCTTTTGTAAAAACAAAGAATAACTAAGCTCCAATTACGAAACGCTGTTAAAAAGTGTATTGTTATCTGGCAGCTAACTTCAACATAATAATTGAAAATTCATCGAACGAGATCTTATCATCTCCCAACATCCTATATCTCTCCAGGATGGTGTTTATTTGACTGTCGGATTGCTCGATTCCAAAGTGTTCCATGTCTTTGTAAACTTCCTTAAATTCATTTTTACAAAGAAAACCAGACTTATCAATATCGTACCTGTCCCACTGCTCACGGATATAAACATCGCAGTGCATGACTGCAGATTTGTTTGAGAGTTGCCGACCAGACTTTCGCTGTTCTTGAGCAAAAGCAAACGGAGACTTCGCAACAGGTTTTTGTATTTGTTGATTTCGATTAATAAAAGTGTTATTAGCAGTAGTGGTAGCAGGCTGAGGTGTTGAACTTTTCCTCATCGAAATGTCAGCTCCAATTACTTCAGACGATGAACTCTTTGAATTATCTCCTCCGCTCACACTTCCAACACGAGGAGGGTTTTGAAGAGGAACAAGTTCCGAACTTCTAATGTGAGGAAGTCTTTTATCGACTTCTTCAACATCTGATTTCGGTGATTGTTTTGAAGTAGTTAAAATACTTTCTGTGCACACTATTTCTCCATTTGTGTTTTCAGACGCTGGATGATGCGCCCCATGCTGTTGTTGTTGTTGTTGTTGCTGTCCAGGTTGATTAGATTTGTGTTGCACATTTCTTCCCTCAGCTGGTACATCATCCGGAAGGCTATCTTTTCTACTAATATCTGGCAACTCACTGCGAATTGATTGTTGATGTTGAGTTTGTTTCTTTCCATTTCCAGTAACGCCGTTTACACCAACACCTTTCTTGCCATCTTTTTTCAATCCCTTAGATCTCTGTTGAGGTGGTGTCGTTGCTTTGGTATTCCCGTTAAGGTCATCCATTCCATTGATTGTCGATGGCTCTTTAATTTTAGAGTTTGATTGAGAAACAGCAGAAGAAGTGATATGATTAATGTGTTTCTTTATATGTTCTACCAGAGACATAACATCTGAAGGTAAAGCTTTGTTAACATTACCAATACGAAGTTGGTTAACAAGTGACATTGCCAGTTCTCGTAGTGAATTCTTAACGTTTTCAATTGTACTCAAGGCTTCCTGTTCAATACTTGATGTAAGTTGATTTGATAAGTCTGACGTCTGATAGTTTTGTATCAAACCTGTTGTAAGATCATCTTGTTGTGAATCTGTTTGAGTTTCTCTCTCAATAAAATATGCTAAAGTTTTATTTGATGATAACTTGGTTGGTCTCGCAGCTGCTTGTTGTTGTTGTTGCTGTGATACCATTGATATGTAAGACGATCTCTGTTTCTCATGTTCTTTAACTAATTCTTTTAATTCGTTTATAGTTTCTTGTAGAGATTCAACTTTCTTTTCGTATGAAATTATTTTACTCTTGTGTTGTCCTTGTAGGGCTGCATTCTTCTTCATCGCATCTAAGAGTTGGTTATTCTTAACATCGAGGAGTCGTTCCCACATGTCTTCACGTCCCTTGATGCTTGACTCTTCATTTTTGTCTTTAAAATTTAACATATGAATTAGCCTGCTGGTGGCCTTCAGTTTATCGAGGAGACGACGAGTCTCTGCTTCGTCAGTTGTTGCTGAGGCGGTGTCATCCATTTTTTGTCTTAAGTGATAAAAAACACCCTGTTGTGAGTGATTGGGTTATTTAAAGATGTCAAGTGTTCGTCACATACGGAAGTAAATGTAAAAGAATCCAAAACGTATCATAGAAATATAATTTTTGATTAGATTCATCAAGTGGATAGTCATAAAAAGAGTACTTCCAACGTAAGGGTACCAGCCAGACAACTACTTCTGAAGACAGTCTGGTGATCCCATTGAGAGATTATGTGAAAGAAAGAAAAAAAAAAACCCTACCCTCCCCTTCCCTCCCAGGGGGGGTACCTGCCAATTATATTGTGAAGGTAGAATGGATTTCAAGATTCGATGAGATTAGTTACTCACACTCCTCCATTAATAGAATCCAGTAAACCGTTGGAATATAAATATTGTTTCTTATCATCTACGTGTGATAGTATAGTGTTCAAGGCATATATTTCATTACGACGTATCTGACGAGATCGGACGTCTCTCTTACGTGATTCCATCAGCTGCTGATGAGCAGCATTTTCAACAGACTCCTTCGCCTCACGAGCGACTCTGATGCTGTTGTGAAATGACTTGACTCGTCTGAGAGCTCGTCTGTGACCATCAGTGTTATATTGTTCTTTTAAAGAATTTCTTCCACGACTGTCAGCAACACCAGCAGTTTGACTTCTGGGTAACCTCTCTCTTCGAAGTTCCATTAAATCGTGGACTCCTACCGCGAGACTTTTCGATCGTCCTTGTCGTTTCCCTTTGGTCCCACAACAGACTCCACTTATTACTAAGCAGTCCATCAATTGTTTTAAATATTAAACAACATGCTCCATAGGTTAGGGAAATCCTGAACTGTCCTTTGAGGAAATTATGAAATAATTTTTCAACACAGAAGTTGAATTGCTCCTTGTATGTATGTGATCGTACCTATGAGCTGTTTAGGAAGGAAAAGAAATATCAAATTAGAGAAAATATCAAACTAAGAAATCAGTGTCACATTGATAATGTAATTAATAGATTGTCACACTACCAAACCCTATAAAAGAGTAAACACTTCCATTGCTGATAACAATTAGTTGTCGCAGAGCAACATTTTCAGACTGGAGCAACATCATTATGATGTATTAACATAAAGTACCTCACATAGTTGACTTACCATTCTAAGCAACAGGTGGGGGTGGTGGTGGAGGTGGTAAACCAGGAGGAGGAGGCTGAGACCCGTGCGCTGGTGGCGGTGGCGGTGGTGGCATTCCAGGTGGTGGAGGTGGTGGTTGTGCAGGAGCTCCAACATGAGACATACCATGATACACAATTGGTGAAGGTGGAAGTGGTTGAGATACATTAGGCATTCCATGAACAGGTATCGGTGGCATTGCTGCTGGCATTGGCGGCATACCCGGTGGTGGCATCGCAGGCATTCCCAGCGGCATCCCAAACACACCAGCTTGCTCAGCATGCATCGGTTGCTGATATCCCTATTTTATTATTGATTGATGTTTCTTAATACTTAACTGAGATACTCACAGTAATAACATTAGAAGCTAAACGAATAAATAAAAACATACATAGGACTGCTGAGGATGATGGTGACTTTCAATGTGATGCATTGGCTCAACAGGGTGTGTCATGTCTTGGGCACCTTGGGCGAGGAGACGCTCAGATTCGCCACCGTGTTCGGTTTTGCCGTCTTTTCGGAGTGCATACTTCACGTGAACTTTCTGTCCCATAATAAACTTACCATTCATTGCATCGATTGCTTTGTCAGCAGCATCGAAGTTTTCAAAATTCACAAAACCAAACCCGCGACTCTCTCCAGATGACTCCTTCGCTATGTGAGGTTGACGTGCGAGTGGACCAAACGTTGAGAACGTGTCAGCCAACAGTTTCTCGTCAACATCTACATCCAGATTTCCAACAAAAATATTAGCTCCGATATCGATAAGTTGTGATGAAGGTCCTTCTCCTAATTTCTGTATTCTGATGGCGGTGCCGAATAACTTCACCATATTTAATATCTTCATTGCGTAGTCAGCGTCCTCTTCCATCTTGAACTCAACGTAGGCCATTCCTTGTGAGTCTCCAGTGTCTTTGTCTTTTATTATATTGCATGTTGCTAATGGTCCTGCCTGAGTCATTAATTCCCAAAGAAGTGTTTCATCACATTCTGGGTCAAGATTTGTTACTTTGACGGTGGCCGCTTCATTCTTCTCTTCAATAACGCCAAAGGCTGTGGCGGCCATGTGACCACCAGTTTTGTTGGTCTGGTGGAAAGGTAAGAAAAAAAATTTAAAAAAAAAAAAAAAAAAAAAAAAAAGTACGTCCATTCAATAGTAACCTATGCCATAATGATATAAAAAAAAGAAACCAGATTCACCACTCAGGTCCTGTTGAGAAAAAAGCTATTTATTAAAAAATGAGTTGACTCAAAATCCCAATCTTTACTAATAATAATGGAAAAGTAACTACGCGGTTTCCGATTCATGAAAATGAACGGATGCCGTAAAACATGGGTAGTTTTTTTTTTTTTTTTTTTTTTAGATATCTTGCATTCACCATAAGCTTCTCTAACCCCTCCTCTTCACTTCAAGAGGAGGACCAAGTTGGTAACCAAAAGGAAAATATTCAATAAGAGAAAAAAAAAAAAAAAAAAAAAAAACTACCCAGAGAAAAAAAAAAAGGAAAACATTCTACATAAGTTTTTTTTTTCTGGATTTTTACTTGAGGCAACTCAAGACGAGACAGGCCTCAGTTATTCTCTGTGTGTTATTATTGATTGACAACATACTGAAGTCTAATTAACCAGTAGCAGTGGCACGAGATATACAAACTATTCAGATTAGCCTTATATTTCTTTGAACGCAGACAGAATCCTGTCGCACACGGAGAATAAAATAAATCATGATCATAAGAAATAACGGCTTTCAATCTGAGTAGTTTCTTCTCTACGTCGGTTGCAAAAAAAAAAAAAAAAAAAATAATCAGGTCAGTGCCTGAGGAAAATCGAAAAAAAATAAATGAGAGAGAAGGGGATGGAATAAAGATAGTTTAACTGAGGGGTAAAAGAACCAAAAGGCTTGAAATTATTACGATCACTTTGCGTGTTTACCAAATCGATTTGACTTCGACTTATTTCATGATTAGATTCATTTTTTTTTTTTTTTCAGAATAGGCATACATTCGTACGTGACATAAATATCTACAGGGTTGTTCAGTGGGCCACGCACTACAACTTGCCTGAGGAAGCTTTGACAAGCGACTTACAACGCAGGGAAATATTAGCACACAGAAAGGTAGTGCGGTTTCATTCTGCATAACGATACTTATTTTTGCAAAGAGTTTGTCACCACTGGCTTCGTTGTATCCACAGGAGAAGAAATAGCATAATAGTGTTTCCGCGCAATAATATTTCCAAGTACACCGATAATGAAATTATCAGAAGTCACTTCTTCGTTGAACAAAAAAACAGAGAAATGGACGTTTTAAAAAAAAAAAAAGAAAAGAAAAAAAAAGCATCCTTGATAAAATAATAAAATAAACTAAAAAAAAGGAAGGAGAGGATAACTTTATAATTTAATTAGTTTGTTGTGCATTAAAATAGTTTTTTTTTTTTTTTTTTTTTTTTTTTTTTTTTTTGACACTTCACTACTAATTACACCTTTTGTTTTGTTTGTGCCAACTGCATCTTTCCTGAAAACCGAATAATACATGCACTTGGGTTTTTTTCGGAGTTTTTTTTTTTTTTTTTTTTTCGCTGACAATTTTCACTTGTGGAAAAAAAAGAAGAAAAAAAAATAGCAAAAACTGGCGCACTGTCACTGACGTATTTGATACGGGAAAAAGGAAACGAAGTTCATTTTTGTAGTTGTTTAATCAGACTTGTCTGAGCTACACACATGCCAATGTATTCTAGAAGACTTCACGATGGTGAAAACCATCACTGCTGGTGGTGACTACCTAGTCACTTAATTAACTTAACTTCCTTTCATCGAATTGCCGCCGTATTTACGAAAGAACTTCCTACGTACCTTCCGTACTGTCGTCAGTGTCGTTATCGAATTGGGGAAGAGGAAGTGACTTTTCCGTATCTGTTGATAGTATTCTATTTTTTTTTGGATTGTGTTATTATCTTCATATTATGAAGGGGGGGAAACATCAACAAGAATAGTAAAACAACATACTTTGTCCCCTGTAAAGGTATACTTAGCTTATCAAACATTGAATGACCATAACAATAACATGAATAAATAATCTCAACATCCAGAGCTGCAAAGGGAAGAAGAGCTTCTATGTCTCTCATGGGGATGTTCTTAGGTATTTTTAATTCTAAGCGAAATTGAGATCGCGGATTAGCAGCAGACATTGAAAACTGTTTTTTTTTTTTTTTTTTTTTTTTCATTTCCCTACACTCCTATTATTCCTCTTTGAAAACGACCAAGAATACATACCAAATTCTGGTCGTACAGTTGTTCAAGAAGGGGAACGCTAACCTTAACCACTGACATCTCACGAGATGAAACGTTACAAAGCTTTATATCATTATAACCGTAGCAGTGAAGAGATTCTAATGCCGCTTGTTGAATTTCATGAGAATCGGAATTTATTAAAAAATGAAACATGTGCAACGAAGGCACAGAGATAACCCTTTCAACTTGCAGGATTGGATCGTATCGAAATTGCCACGAAATGTTATGTAGTTGTCCAGTGAGTTGTCGGATTTCGATATTTCGAGCAGCTCTGTTGAACTCCCGTACAACTGAGACTGGTTCTATCGGAGGTTCAACTATTGGCAATGATTCTGTTGTGTTCTCCGCAGACCCCGTTGATACTAAATAAGTGCTGTAAACACACAGAGTCCCGTAGGGATCATCAAGCCTAAAACGACTGGCGGTACCCCCAATTGAAGGTTCCGTCTGTTTTGGGTTATCAAACATACGTCGAATTCCTCTTCGTTGAAATTCTGCTGAAAGGTTATTTTTAAATCTATGAATTTGATTCTCAATCTCGAGAGCACAACGAGTCATCGTCGGGTTGTTATCAGCTGCCGATTTTCCCTCATCTCCAAGTGCCCTTTTTAATAGTTCTAAGTGTTTTTTTGTTTTTCTTTTATGGTCTGAGTGTGCCTCATTAAACGTATTCCCAACCAATATAACTGGAAATGCCACCACTAAAATTCCACATAACATTGCCAACGACGCAACTAATTTTCCCAAATCAGATTTTGGAACTACATCGCCATATCCAACAGTGGTAATGGTCACAATACACCACCAGAATGAGTGTGGGATACTCTGTAGAGGAGCTTGGTTACCATTGTGATACCAAATTCTTGTTTTATTGTCAAAATTCATTTCCGTCTGTTCTGCAATAAATATCGCACTACTAAACAACACTAGACAGATTATTATTAAAAACAAAAGCAAGCTAAGAGCGTCAATACTTTTGCTGACAGCAATGCCTACCAGTTGTAAGTTTGTCGAATATTTGCTTAGTTTCAATACTCTGAATACTCTAACTAGCCGAATGACTCGAAGAACGACAAGAGAACCAGCGCCATCAGCAGTTGATCCAGCGGCTTTCATTATCAGAGAAACGTACCAAGGGACTATTGCTATGACGTCAATTATGTTGAGGGGATCTTTAACAAATTTCTTCTTAGACCTCACCGTTATGATTCTCACAATCAGTTCCAAAGTAAATAACAATACGCAAACTGCTTCAATCCAATAAAGATATGGATCATCTGTGAGATAGTATTGAGGTAGTGATTCAATACAAAATACTATTACCGAAATCATTATAATAATAAATACAACCATTGACATTATCGTCTGAACTTGAGCGCTTCGGACACTCCAAGTTGGCATGCCAGGGTCGAATAGAGAATAGATTTTGTCTCTAAGGGACACAGGGACGCGGATATTTACATCGCTGACGGAACCGCCGACGCGGACGCGAGTCATCCCACCGATGCGGGCGGCTGTAGAAGGTCTGTTTGACTTTCTGCGAGTTCCGATATCGTTGGCTGACTCGTCAAGGCGGAGGTCAAATAAACTGCGACGTGGATTCCGCCGTTTCGGATTCGCAGCACACACCAGTTCTTCATCGGGGACCCTTTGCTCTAATTCTGCAACATTCACCTCCAGGGCCGATAGAGTGGGTGAGACGGTGATTCCCATCTCCCGCTCATCACACAAATGGGTTTCCATTCCTGCGATAGCTGCCATTCACTTAGCCCACCATCAAGCATGTCAGGACATTTCAGTTCCCAGTTACTCTTTACTTAGCTATTTTATAAGGATTTTTAATTGTAATTTAATTTCTACAAATTGAGAGGGGGAAAATAAGATAAATCGAAATAGGTGGTCACTTTGTTGGTAGTTTGTTTGAAGGTCAATTAGTATTTCTGTCGGATCCATTTTCAGATATATTTTCTGTTTTAAAAAAATGAGTCTTAAAAAAAAAACTAATACTTACGTATCACAAATATATAAAACCGCAATAATGCTCCTGCGATGCCGTCAAATGACATTCTGTTCTACCTTTTTTTTTTTTTTTTTCTGTTTTCCTTTTTTCATTCTTCATTTCCTACCTTATTATTTTTTTTTTTTTTCCTCCCTCCCTTGTCATCCCCCGATAGCTGCCGAAAACTTTTTTTTTTTTTTTTTTCGGGATTACGTTGTGCAGCAGCATGGAAAAAAAGGAAAAAAAAGAACAAAAACAGCAAAAGAGAGCAGACGAATCGTGAGGCATCCCCACTGCACAACGAAGTGCTCGGTACCATGTTTTTGTTTTTTTTTTTTTTCTTTTTTTTTGTTTGGGGAGGGGGATAGAATCCGAATCCTTTCCGCATTGATAACACGACCAATTCTCTTCTTCTTTTGGAGATCTGGTTGTGTAGTAATTAAGCCGATCGAAATGCTCACCACTATACACAGGTTCCTGTACTGTACAGGAAACCTTTTTCATTAATTTCTTTTTCTTGATTATTTTTTTTCTTTATTTTTCTAAAGATAAAAAAGAGAACAAAAGTACTTTTCTTAAAGCCTTTTGATAAGGAAAAAGAAAAAAAAGGAAGGGGAAAAAGAAATACTATTATATGCTGGCTACTACAATGGTACCTGCCTTATGAGGAGTCTGTAGGTAAAAAAAATCAAAGATAAGAAAGAGATTGGTGATGAAAAAAATAAAGAAATAAATTGTACAGCGATACGTGTGAAAACAGAGTGAAACGAAACCGATAAATTAGAAATGAACATATGCGAGATTGGGATATTTTAGTGACCGCTCATCAAACAGCACATCAGCCTACAACTACTGACATCACGTACATTATATGTGAAAACCGCAGCTCAGCTGTGATAAGTCAGATCTGGAACGCATTTATTGCCAACAACCGAACCTTGATAGGTTAGGTCTGACAAAAAAAAAAAAAAAAAAAAACTGGCTACGGACGATGGTATTTGCAAAAGGGAGCTTTTTTTTTTGGTTTTTTTTTTTTTTTTTGGTTTTATTTTTTTTTTTTTTTTTTTTTGGCCCCTGCAAAACCCAGTGTCAGCCAACACACAAAAGACATCATTATCACACGAACAAGAAAGAAACAGGCCAGTTCATATAATGTTATGTTCGTTCTACACAATGACTGGTGAGAACACTAAAGCTAACTCTTCCTTACATATAAATTTTGACGAATTTTGACTCCACATCTGCGTGCAAGTTACAAGAGTCCTCACAAGAGAGAGTTTTTTTTTCTTTTTTTTTTTCTGTTTTTACTGATAGATCACTATCGAGATTTTGTCCATTGGCTAAGAGCTATGTGTGTTAATTTTTTTTTTTTTTTTTTTTTCGTTCTAACATACTAAACAACACAACTAAGTGCGATGCGCATGAAGCTTTTAGAACAATTTTCTATATTTTTTTTTTTTTCTTATTTCTTTTTTCCAATACACTAATCCAGTACCAATCAAGAACGTTGATGGCTTGCATCTCACGATTTTTTTATATTTTTTTTTTTTTTTAGTTTCTTTATTCTCGTTGGTATTGGTCGCTGAACAAGTTCATAGCAATCACACAACTCAACTAATATTTTTTTTTTTATTCAGTTGTGTGAAAAACTGTTCTCACAGGACTTCATTTTTGAAAAAAAAAATAAAGGCACCTGTGCACACCGTACCAACACACTTTAATTCGTTGTTATTTCAGTTTCTATTTTTTTTTTTTTTAATTATTTTTTTTCGTTCAACAAGTCACCATGCAGTCTCTTCGAAGCGACCCAAATATAAAATAAGGCAGGATAAAGGCGGGTGCATAGCTAGTTATATAATCCTTCTGTACTACAATCACTGTTGCCCTTAAGTCACAACCCACACATTTATAAAGGAAATCACCGAGGATGACGCAGGGAGCAGGAAATAAACGAAGGAGAGCCTTTTTTTTTTTTTTTCCCTTTGTTTTGTGTTTTATAATAAGAAAAGAAAAAGATGGGAACAATAAGAAAGGAAGAAGGAGAGTTGACTCTTCTACGATGTGTTTTTTTTTTTTTTTTTTTTTTTTTTTTTGGAGAAAGAAAGAAGAAGGGGGAATTTAAAAAAAAAAGAAAAAACGACAACTAATAAGATTAGATTACTATATCAGTTTAAATATGAAAGTTATTATAAAAATCAGAAAAAAGGCGATGGTTCTCATCACTACAAAAATTCACAAACATTCCGAAAAATAAGCATGAACCTATTGTACGTTTTGTCCGGAATTTCTTTTTTTTTTTTCTAATTTATTTCCAAACTGTCAGTCCGTACGCTCAAAGTTTAAATTAAAAAAAAAAAAAAAAAAAAAAAAAAAAAGAGAGAGCGCTCATAATTTCCCACCCGAATTACCGCAAGAGAAAGAGCCGTTTGAACTTCGAAATAGTATCGTATGCATTGTTTTCTCACTAATCGTGATAAAAAAGAAGAAAGAAGAAGAAGAAAAACACAGTTTTTTTTTTTTTTTTTTTCCTTTTTAAATCCCGGGAAGAAAACACATGCTATTTTTTTTTTTTTTTGGGAAAACCTACAGATCCACCCCCAGGTTTGGAGAAACGTATACTACGGTCACGGCCTTGTGTAGCTTTTTTGACCTTTTTCCTAAATCGACAGCCCTCTATTCTGGGCGAGAAAATTTTCAAATCCGTGATAGCGCAGTGGTGTTGGTGCCGGACTGAAGCCCTGGAGGTAGGAGGTTCGATTCCCTCGGGAGGATTTTTTTTTTTCCGAAATTTTTTTTTCTGGGCATCTGTTCATCGCTGTTACTCATTTTTTTTTAAGGCTTGTTAACTTTTAAATACTACCAACGTGGTGCAGCGTAGCAACGCAATGCCCTCGAGGTTTGTTATTAGCCACAAATCATCGTTAGGGTTAAGCGTAATTAAGGTAAAGAGTATGCTGGGGACAGGTGAGTGATGACTGCAACCGACAACATGCAAGTCAGTGATCCAATTTTTTCGTTCAGCTTTTGGGGCCTGCAAACCCAGCCAAGCGTCCATAGCGACGTTGCTTTTGATCCTTCAATGTCGGCTCTTCCTAACCTAGACAAGCAGAATTGTCACCCACTAACAGGACCGTCGAGACAGGTTTTACCCTACTGATGGTAAGTCAATTTTTTTCAAAGAATTGTTGATTTTAAGCAAGTAATTTGTAGGTGAAACCTACACTCTGCCGTATTACATTATACCCCGGTTTTGGTTTCCCAGGGCTCACGATTAATTCAAAGTTGAATAACTCGATTCCGTACTGCACTGAATGACAACACGGAAAAAGAGATGTGTATGCAGCTAAGTTAGAAACATTATTATAAAATATTTACGTCAATCGGGGTAGTCCCGTTTCTAGTCCCTGGTATCTACGGTTCTCCGATCGGAGCCGTGATGCTACGCAACACATCTGCAGTGACTGTGCTTGACTATGTTAGCCTTTGAAGTAAGTCAGTCAATTATGGAGACTGGATCACTCAGTCACCAGTGGTGGTTACTTTTTGATCGTGTTAGGGTTGCGTCCAAAACGATGGATTACTCTCTTATGTTAAAGTTTAACTTAACTTAAGGAAGAATTGCGCGATGACAGAAGGCTTCCAAGAGAGGTCCTAAGTCGAGTGGAAGTTTACACTATTGACCTTGAAGAACGACCCGCATGTGAATTTGATGCAGGGTCTTTGTAAGGTTCTGGTGTGAGACTGACTCTGTGCAGACTTTCAAACGATGTTGCCAGGTTATGAGTCAGCAACCTGCACTAAGCAATGTCTCAGAGTACGACGAGTGTCCGAACGTGACAGAACGAATTAGCAGTATGGATACGTCACGCACGACGTCAGCGGCGGCGTTCCCGACCGAACGGCCAGTGCAGACACTGTACCTGTTGGTCACTGGGGGAAAAAAAAAAAAAAAAAAAAAAAAAGACCCGACAGGGGTTCGAACCGCAGCCTAGCGAATGCAAGTCTGCAATCATACCACTCGACAATTTGCGTCGTCTTCGATTCTGCGGATTTAAACACATATCCAGGGGTCAAAAAAGTTACACAAGGCCGTGACCGTAGTGTACGTTTCCCCAAACCTGGGGGTGGATCTGTAGGTTTTCCCTTTTTTTTTTAAAACCAAGAGGTGGCTATTTAAAAAAAAAAGACATTTTTAGAAATATCAAAACTAGGTTGCCGTTTTTTGCAAAAAAAATGCAAAAAAAAAAAAAAAAAAAGAAAAGAAAAGGAAGGCGCGGGAGAGGGTAACCGTCATAACTACCTGTCATTTTTGCTACAAAGCTTGAACAGAGAATTACATTGAAATTTTGAAATAAGAAATGTCGAAGACCCGTTATGCTAGAAATGCTCACGGAAGTACCAGCAGGAATCCTTTGCATGCGAACTACTTCGAACAAGTAGATATAAGTTCTAACCAATGCCATTTTACTGCCGAAGTTTTGTCAACAGAAAATGAAGAAGTTGTGTGAAAGTGTTTCCCTATGAGTATACTCGCTGTGTTTATTTTTTGTTGTTGTTGTTCTTTATTGTTTACCTAGCGTTGTCGTAGTTACACAGAAATGCAGTTGCCCAGCGCAACTGTATTGCTTGCTAAGTAAAACTCTACTTACAAACGGAGTAGGATGGATGAATGGTTCGAATAGGCAACTCATTTCTTTTGAATTGAAATTCGGAGTGAGTGAATTTTTTTTTTTTTTTTTTTTTTTTTTTTTTTTAATTAATATTTCTTTTTATTCTTATTGTTGTTCTGTTTTTTTTTCTTTTCTGAAATTTTAGCGCCATTGCTGAAGCTTCACTAGTGGTTGCATCTTTTTTTTTTTTTTTTTTTTTTTCTTTTTTTTTTTCCTCAAAGAATAAAAACAAAAGCCTTCTATCAGTTTTACGCAGCAAGGTAATTTTTTGTTTTTCTTTACTCTCTCGATAACTATCGACTCAGTGGCCATAGTTTCAACAGGTACAATTGAGAAAAAAAACACAACAGCACAGCATGATATGTCCATACACGTAGAGCGCAAGTTAGGAGAAAATAATGATCGTTCACATTACATGAATTTTTTTTTTTTTTTTTGCTTCCAACTAACTGTACAACTACAGCCAAATAACTCCGCGTTTTCCATTTTTTTTCATTTCTTTGTTTAGTTTTTTTTGTTTTGTTGTTGTTGTTTTTGTTTTTTTGCTGATATTTTATCAAAACCTTGCGTCAACCCCTCAGACAAACAGGAAAAAGAAAGAAGAGAAAAAAAAAGAGAAAAAAAACACACAATTTTTTTTACCCAATTACTTTTTTTTATTTCCCCTTTCACTTCCCGGCTTCCCTCGTGGGTCACCCGGTATTGTTCAGCTTCCCTAATTCATTGAAGGCACGAAAAATATGCCTAAGAGATAGAGTTCAAAAAAAAGATAAGGGAGGAAACCGAAAACTATCGCTCAAATACACATGCAAGTGCAACTTTCTCGCGAAATGTGTCTCATTGCATCTGGGAAGGGTAGGGGATATTTTTTTTCTTTTTTCAAAAGAAAAAAGAAATGAAAGAAGCAAAACCAAGAGGCAAACAAAATACCAAATGGAGGTGGTCGAGAAGTGAATTCCATCCGACGGCAGCAAAAAAAAAAAGGAACGAATTCATTCAATAGTCATTTCTAAAATAAAAAAAAAACAGCCTTCTCTCTTTTTTTTTCTTTTTTTTTTTTTCTCCTGTTAACTCACAAGCACGAATAAATCGTGACTAAAACAACGGTGTGAAAAAAAGAATAGAAGGAGGGGAGAAGGAAGGGCAAAAAAAAAAAAAAAAAAAAAAAAAAGTTTTTTTTTCTAACAAAAAAACTTTCATCTCCTACTTAACAGAGAAAGGTTATGAAGACTTGCCTCCCATTTCCGAGTCACATAATTAACTAAGTTGGTTATGATTTCCATGACCTCCATCGAATTGCCTTATGAAAGTTGTCTCGCCTTAGTAACTGTGTCCCATGTCTAAGTAAGTTACCTAAGTAGGTTGCCCAAGCTTCTTCATTCAAAATAAGTAACATTGCGACAACATGAAGGTGTCCTCAATAATATTTACCTTTCAGAAAATTACTTTTGTAAATTGCGTTCATTCCCTTCCTTTTTTAAAAAACTTTTTTTTTTTTTTTTTCCTTCTAAAAAAATCCTTCTCTTTCGACCCTCCCAGATTCATTGCATTTCACTCGAAAAAAAAAAAAAAAAAAAAAAATGGCAGAATACTATTTCTCGAAACTCAGCTAGTTAAGTGCAGACCCTAAAAAAGGACCAAATCCGCACAGATTTGGTTATTTCCCGGACCACAACCACAACTTAGAGCAGGTACGAAAAACAATAAATATTTAAATAAATTAAAAAAAACAAAAAAAAAGCTCTTTCTTTTTTTTTTTTTTTTTTTTTTTTTTTTTTCCCTGCAAACATCTTTAACGTTATGCAATAGAGGAAAATAAATAAATAAAAAGATAGTCCGGCCACAGCGCCCCAGCAGAGACGCTGTCTAACCGATCTACTTGATAAGACGTGCAGATAAATTCAGGCCGAGAGAAGCCTAGTGACATCTACACACACAAAAAAAAAAGAAGGGAAAAAAAAAAGAACAGGGATGAGGGAGAAAGAATCAAAGAAACGGATTGATAATAAAAAAAAAAAAAAAAAAAAACATAAAATACAAACAAATCCATAACAAGACTAATTATCAGAACTTCAGCAGGGTGGTTGCTTCTATCGCAACAAAAAAAAAATTTAGACATAATAAAAAATTTACAAAAAAAAAAAAAAAAAAAAAAAAAAGTCACAAGTAAAAAACTTTTTTCCTCTTTTTTTTTTTGTTTTTTTGTTTTTTTTTCCCCTTCCTGGTGCCAAGAAGTGATCGAAAAATATCAATCACCAAACAAATCGACAGACCTGTTGTAATAATGTCTTAACTCTTTGACAGCACCTACAAGATTTTAAAAAAAAATATTAATAATAATAATCATCAGGGGGTTAACTGTTTGAACATATTGTATTAAAAGCTAACTAATATGAACATTAGTAACTTATGGACAGCGGGGTGAAAGAAAGGAGGAAAAAAGAAGAAAAAAAAGGTATGGGGTGTGGGGAAAGGCAGAAACCTTACCGTCGCTACTCACCCGTTGCGTATTGTCTCGCTGCAGTTTATTGTGTAGCATCTATTGAGAAAAAAAAAGGGAAGAAGAAGAAAGGAAAAAAAAAAAAAACTGAATGACCCGTTAGAGCAGGAACCTTTATTCTGACGACTGACCAAATTACAGGGACAATCGTAACAGAGGCAAGAGAACCTTCTTTCAGATTGTGACTAAGAAAAGTAACGAAAACATGTACACAAAAGGATTCCTGTTCAAGGCAATGCATTCATATTTTTTTTTTTTTTTTTTTTCAAATTTATTTTCATGGGGTAGTACAAACAAAGTTAACGACCTGATTCATCGACACGATCGCGAATTATTATTTCACGATCTGGAATCGGCATAGAGGGGGAATTTAATACTATACTAAAGACTAAAGGATCTATCTGTGAAGGGGATCAGAAGTAGAAAGAAACAATAGGCGTATTCGTTCTTAGTTTTTCGTGGAATTATTTTCCACAGAATGGATTGAGACTTTTTTTTCAAGAAGGGTGATGTTATATTGCTATTATTATTGGTACCGGGTTTTTTTTTTTTTTTTTTTGGAGTTTTCTTTATTTTTCCTACCTCATTTTTGCACGTTAATGAGACCCCCCCTTTTTTTTTTTTTTTTTTTTTTTGGGTTATTTTGTCATTAACAACGATCACTGAAAACAGGAGGGTAGCATAAGGGGAAGTCTCAGCAGCAGGCGATCGAATCGTTTACAACACGCGACTACAGTCAAACATCGATTGCCGTTCCTTTTTTTTTTTTTTTCCCTCATCTGTTACAGATCCGACTAACTTCTTGGTTAGATGGAAGTACTACGAATCACATATTAGCGATGGCAAACATCTGAAAAATCAGTTGTCGTTTCCCCCCCCCCCGTCATTGGATAAGTAATGCGTAGTAACGATGGTAGTGGCGAAATCATCACTAGTCTTTTTTAGGCTTTGTTCCTTTTTTTTTTTTTGTTTTTTCTTCGGTTTTTTTTTTTTTTTTTTTGTTTTTTTTCTTGTCGGGACACAACCAACGCTCATTCATAAATTAGTCTTGCTATATCGCATTTTACAAAAAAAAAAAAAATTATAGAAAACAAAAGAGGGGAAAAAAGAATGAAAAAAAAAAAAAACAGAGCTCAAGGTTTTTGTTCATGTGCTCCACAGGGCTCGTCTTGGGGCACGTGCCCATCTCGTATATAAAGCTGTCATTCAAAAAAAGCTATTAGATACGGAAAGGGGGAAGAAAAAAAAAATGAAATAAAATTACACAAGTCAAGTGTCTATTTTTTTTTTTATTTCTATTTCTAAAAGGAAAGAAAGAAATGTTAAGAATAAAAACATTTTTTTTTTTTTTTTTTTTTTTTTTTGGAAAGGGGAAACAAAAAAAAAAAAAAAAAAAAAAAAATTATAATAATAATATAATATTAAGACGTTACGTTATAATTAATACTCCCCTTCTCTCTTAATTTTTATTAGTTCATCAGTGATTTTTTAAACTAAATCAATGGGTTTATTTTTTTTTATTTATTTTTTTTAAAAGATGAAGTGAAGAACAGTTATGCACAGCATTATGTCATTAAAACGTCACAAGATGCGACACGAAGCATTCCAGTTGCAACGTTAGGAGTGAAAGCCTCCGGTGTGATTCCGTCAGGACCTTCCGATTCGTAACTCGTTCCGTACGTATTTCTGAAGAAATCTTGCGCACGTTCTCCTGTCTTTCTTGTATTTCTATGAGCTTTCCAATGTGCTTGAATAACAAAAGCAGCAGCATGACGTTGCCATTGCGGGTATGTTCCTCTAGGACTCATCGGACTTCCAACACTTGATGCTGAGACAGGACTGACGCCAGTACTAATAACAAAATCAGATGCCAGTGCTCCAGCTTTTGTTACAAGCGCACGCGATAGAACTGCCATTGGGTCAATAAGAGGGATCTCCTTCATACTTGCTTCAGGTAGTGCGAGAGGAATCTCAGTACACCCCAAGATAATAGCATCCGCTCCTTGTTGAGCAATCTCATCAGCGAACATTAAGAAGGCTGAACGGGCTTCTGGAGTAGTCGGCTGAACTGCTTTGACTCCCCAATGTCTATTATAAATAGCATCGTGAACCATATCTTGTAAATGATGATCAACCTGTACAACTGTGAATCCTTGTGGTTCTAACAGATCGTGGTAAACCCTACTGTTACGAGTTCCAGTGGTAGACAGAAGACCGATTTTCTTTGCTTCTGGTACCATGACCTTAATCGCTGATACTGTCTCTTCCAACATGTGGACCATCTTTACTGTCGCGTTGGTTCCCTCGTCGGATAGAATTTGAATGAATTCCTCCCAAATCTTTGGAGCGTGAAATGTATTACAAGGAACTCCAGCAACAGCAGTAATCTTACCAGATGCCTGAGCAGATTCAGCTAAAGCAGCCATTGTTCTTGCCATTCCTACGGCAGGGCTTTCGTTTGATTCACCCAAAATATATTTAGTTCTGTCAGCTACACCTGGTCTTGAGATGTGATGAACTTCACAGTGCGACTGATCTGTTCCATCAGATACGGTGGCTTCAATAATCTTCCTGTGAAGGATAACTCCAGCTGCTGGTCCCACTCCTCCTCCGATACCAATGCAAACAGTTTTACTGTTTGGCATTACAGACGGAACGAAATCCAATTTATCACTACTCTCGAAATCGTATTTACTATTATTATTATTACTACTATTCATGGTATAGGTTTTATAAGGTTTGGATATGATAAGGTATAATCTTGAAATATATCTGTTTTAGGGAGGGAGGGGGGGGTAAAAAAAAGTGACGAAGACAATTATATCAACGTAACAGACGATACTTTAACAATAAGTTAAGGATACAGTTGAATTAAGGTAATGACTTAACTCAGTCGTTTGGAGTTTTCTCTCATCATCAGATATGGTTTAGAAGTCAGTCAGTCAATTGACTGAATCACCCACCAGTTGGTGAAACTTTGTTCTGATGGGGGAAAGAAAAAAAAAAAAATATTTCAATCGTTTTGTTTACAAAAATCTTCAAGAAAGACAGTTTCAAAAAACGAAAGTCTTAAGCTCTGTTGACAGCTCTTCTCCATTTCATATAAAGTATGACAAGTGGTAAGGCTGCTATTTAGATTAATAATCATGTTTATCCTCCTGGATCACATTGGTACTTATCTCCATATAATAAAATTCCAACAATAACGTGAACATGGGTTCTCTCATCTAATTCCATCAGGTAACTGAAACCCGTCAATTGCTACCCGATCCCAATATTTCATTTTACCACATTGCGTATCCTTCTTAGAGAATCTCCTGGTACTGGCAGAGTAGTAGTCAAAGAATTCTTTTTTAATTGGTAGAGGGTGGCTTTCAGTATTCATCACCCAATCACCGGTATTAAGAAAATTTGAGTCATCAAACAGCAGGTATAAATACTGTTTTTGTTGTTTGTTGTTGTTGTTGTTGTTAAAAAGGGTGATATACTGTATAGAATGGGGGGGTATCATACTTTAAGGGTTTCAGCCAAGAAGAAACTTTCCATTGAATCTCTAAGCTCACCTGTCACGACGTTTTCAAGTACGCAAAATCCACAACGAGTCTTCATACGTCTATTAATTGCAAACACCATATCAGCGCCCATTCTTACATAAACCGGATCCTTACTCTTTTGATAAGCTTGCCAGAGTGACTCCGCCAACTCTGGTCTAAGTGGGTATGCAGTTTGTCCTGGTTGTGCTTTATTAAGCATAATGTTAAAACCTTCAGGCAGTGATCCAAAACGTTTCCAGACACTGTGCATAGCTTCAAGAGAATCAGTTCCTTCTTTGTTAAATCCTAAGTTTAATAGTATCCCTGGATAAAAAGCCTGTAGAGAACTGAATATAGGCCAGACTACTTTACCAGTATCCATGCTGACTCCGACATACCATGGAGGAGAATAGATGTGTTCTTTAATTGATTTTTGAAGAACTTTGAATTTTTTTAAAAGTTCGTAGTCGCCAAACAGAGCGTATCCCTTTGCGAGATATTCAAAAAACGAATCTGTCGATCCTCCGACTCCTGAGTCTCCGTGAGACCATCGACCAGTAGATATATAAATATGATTCCCCAGTAGTCCTTTATCACTTCGTCTTTCATAGAGTGCTGTGATTGATCTCAAGGCAGCATCTAAAAATAAATGATCACCCGTCAGAGCTGAAAGTACTCCGAATTCAAGAATGAAAGTCCCGCCACCCGCAAGCGACGTTATATTTGATTCGTTTTTTGGTATTCCATGTCGAAGGTTAACAGTTCCGTAAGGTATACCTGTTGGGGTATCAAAGGCAACCAGTAGACGAGTTCCCAAATCGTATGCAATTTTTAACAATTCACCCGCATATGTTGGACAGATTGCTTGCTCTTCTTCTATTAAAAGGTGAGCAGTTAGTAGACCTCCCAGAACCCTGATGTTGGTTTCAAAAACAGAGGCGTTTAGATTTAGATCGAAATCCAACTCAGTTGAAAGAAACTCAACTTGCTTGCAGAATTCACTTTCATTGCCGAGAACTAACAGTGTGTCTAGAGTATCGACTAAGGTTAAGAACATTCCTCCTCCTGATAATGTATTAGTACCTGTACAGCTTACAGGACACAATTCATCCTTTGGGAAAGCATGCTTCATATAATTATCATATCCGTGATAAAACATTGTACGAACTTCCTTCAGCATTCGTAATTTTAGATCTTCTGCTGTTCCAGTCGTGTTGATTGCATTTGGACACCCGGAATTCCCAGGACAACCTGCAAGCCATCGATCTGCTTCCGTCTGTCCTACAGTGAATGATACCAACATAAACATCATCCATATTAGTAACATGTTTGTTTTGTTTTGTTTTTATTTTAATTTCTTGTTGTCATTACGGTTTCATACAACTCTTCTCACCTGAAGTAAAGGGGATGAAAACTTTGACAAATGTAAAAAACAGTAACAACTTTAGGTATTAAAAACAAAATCAAGTACTTGACTGAAAAAATATTTGTTACACCTGAAGTAAAGGGGGGAAAAAGTATGACAACCATTGTGATATAATGTATTATAGTTATTTTGTGTGTGGTTTTTTTTTTTTTTTTTTTTTTTTTCCCCTTTTTAGGGATAAGTACGGCGAGAACATACAGAAATAATTAACAATACAAGAAAACAAAGGAAAAGTTGCATAATAAATAAATAAAAAAAATTAAAAAATTAAAAAAAAGTGAATTTCAACCAAGTATATAATTTATTCAATGTTTTTTGTGAGTTTCTTCTTGTTGTTGTTGCTGCTGTTGATCTTTAATGAATCGTAAATTAGTTCGAAGAGTGTTATTTTTTTCAACCAATCCCTTGAGATGTTTTTGTAAAGACAAAGCAAGTTGTAGGTTACCCGACAAACACGATTGTAAATCACTGTTTAGAGCACTTGATAAGTGGTGTCTCTCTTCAAACTGAAGTCTTTCAGTATCCAAGTCTAAACTACACTGACTAGACATGTTACTTACACTTAGAAGTCGATTGCTACGTAGTTCTGATACTGGACTGTGACATACTTCAATTAGGTCGTATCGCTCACTGTTGCATTGAATCTGAACATCAAAAGTACTACTGTCGTGAGAGTCTCTACGAGGAGCACAAGGTCCTCCTGTTTTACGGCTTACAATTCCTTCATCAATATGTGATTCAATTGGGTTTGTTTCAGAAGTTGTTAATGGAGGAAATTCGTATTTGATTTCAGATTGTTTTGTTTTGACTGGTAGTGGAGTCTTGACGTCGGGAGTAACTTTTGGAGATCTAATTATTTGAGTAGCCTCACTCGATGGAAATGTTTCACTGGAATTTTGAATACCCGCCGCCATCATTGTAATCTTCGATGAATGTGTTTGATTATTATTGTGATGGTTGTCTTCTTCTTCAGTTGATGTCGAAAGTTCTAAATTTTGAGAGTTTCGTTTTGTTGTGTCTTCCTCTAACTCAGATAGTTTGACTACAGACTTCTTCACATCTGTTGGAGTACTACTTGTGACTGTGTCCTGTTGTCGTGAGATAGTTCTTTGAATGATATCAGCAACAGGTTGTGATGAATCTTGACTTCTTGAAGAAGTATTTTTCGAAGTCACGTCAACTGATGCTTCTCGAGAGCAACTGGAATGCAGAACACCATCAGCACGTGACGAAGAACTGACAGGAGAGTTTCCCCTTTGATCATGGATCATGAGAGCCTCAGATGCTGAACGATCTATTACTTCACGAGCGCAGTGGGAATGTCTTGAAGTGATAAACTGTTCTGACATATCTTCTTCAACAGTAACATCATCACAATCAGTTATATCTGATACTTGAACACTACCTCCAACCTCATTAGGAATTGGTATTATCTGGTCACTGGAACTGGTTGCGGTGGTTCTTTGATTTCGTTTTTCATTTTTGCTTTCAATGTTCCAATCAGATAGTTCATCACTACTTGGTGTCTTCTTTACGTTAACTACTTTTTGTTTATGACTTCCGTGATCAACATTTGTTACTTTAGTATCGATAGTGTTGATTGGCTTACTTTGTGAACCTCCTCCAACAACTTCTTTCTCAGGCTGCTGATCAACGTGAATGATATTTCCAGTCAGTGCAGTCTGAGAGTGTGCGCTGATTTTATATTTTTGATGATTTCTTTGACCATCTCTTTGAACAAACAGTTTATCAGAATAAGGAACAGGGATATACTGACGAGCAATAACTGATGTCTCAGTAGTATTTGTTAAGACTGTGGAATCAGCAGGGTCACTAACAAAGCTCCATTCTGTCTGTGCGACTTGATGTTCATTCTCAAGGAAAGAATCATATTCATAACCTCCAGGTAGGGTTTCATTTAATAGTTTTTGGTTTTCACTTTCACTGATCTGTTGTCTTTGAATGGTGTGCTGTTGTTGTTGTTGTTGTTGTTGTTGTTGTTGTTGGGCATTCATTATCGGGGAATACGGTGACACTATTTCACGATTCCCAATGGAATTCTGTCGTTCTCTACGTTCCCGAGATATAGGAGAGTATGGAGTACTCACCTGAGGTGCGGCAGAGTATGGAGTACTCACCTGAGGTGCGGCAGAGTACGGAGTCATAGAGCTGCTTTGATTCTGTGAGAGGTTGGATTCGTGTTGTCTTCCCTGTTGAAGTACTACACTGAAAGAGGTCTCACGTGTTGGTTGATTCCAATCATCAGCTGGGAGATCATTTATCGGATCCGTTGTGTTCATCATGTCACCAGATTGGGGAAGTTGTGCATCAGTGTGATTGCCATCCAGCCAGGAATATTCACAACTCTCACCAGCAGTTCTGACAGGAGGTGAAGCAGATGATCTGTTCTGCGATTCCGTGTTAGAAGTCAGAGGTGTTCTTATTCTATGAGGCGGGGATTTAGTCTTTGCATTTACTGAATCAAACCACCCACTCGCATGGGTTGGCTGTTGGAATGTTGTGAGGGTTTCACCATCACCATCACCAACACCAACACTTGTATGACGATCTCTGGTATCACTGGTACTTCTTTCGAAGACTGCCGGAGTGTTCTGAGTAATGTTAAAAACAGCGTCGTCTACAACAGCTCCAAGTGATGAAATAATATTAGAAACTGATTGGTTGAAAGGAACATCAACCGCTGGCTGTCTCTC
This sequence comes from Flectonema sp. DT1601, assembly GCA_964019425.1. Lineage (NCBI taxonomy): Eukaryota > Euglenozoa > Diplonemea > Diplonemida > Diplonemidae > Flectonema > Flectonema sp. DT1601. The sequence goes on from OZ025840.1 coordinate 404,330, forward strand.
ACTACCAACAACCTCTCTTGGCGTTGTCATACAGCGATGTTGCCAGCAGTGGTATGCCTGAGGTGTTGACGTGTGATGGATTTGCGCCTGGAGGTTAGCCACTTCGTGAGATACTTTCTTGAGCTCTGTTGCTATGGAAACGGTTGTTTGAATAACTTCAGGACAGGCGCTAGGGCCAGTGTTGAATCTCAGCCAGTCGTTGTTACTTAGAAGTAACTGAAGCTCAGGTGGGGAATCTGACATCAGTTCCTCTGCCAGATCGTACGCTGCTTTCGGAGGATTAGAAGACGTCGACTGTGTTTGTCGTAATTCTGATCTTTTCAACAATTCAGACAACAGCATTCCAAGACAGCGAGTGTCTTCACCAGGAGAAGTATCAGTTTTTGGTGGTCGGATCATCTTTATCTTACAGTCTGTTCCTTTTACAAAACAGTTTATACCAACACCACCATGACCTATTCCACTACCGTGTAATATCTCCATTGTCATTATTACTGTTTGAACCACTCCTCTTATTCCATTGTTACCAAGACATAGATCTCCCAATTTCACGGGTTCGTATGCAACAGCTGCATCAGCGACGAGGTGGAGAGAGACACATTCCGATATTACTTTTTGGACGCGAGTGGAAAAGTCCATCGTTGGTTACCACAGGTCACGTGCAACATTTATTATGTTTACAATGCATCTGATGAGGGGGGACGGTTTAATAATGTAGAAATAGTAATAAATTTAATAATAATAACATTAAACTGAATAAATGCATCTGACCACGCACTACAAGTTGAGCATCTCATGCCTGCAGGTCGTTACAGCTTTAAAACATTAAGGGGATAAAGAAATGATTAATTTAGCCTTTTGAAGTAACTATGAAAGTTCGCTGATGGAGAAATCATAATAATCGACGTGAGATGCTACGAATCCGATTTGGATTTTGAGAAAACCTGTGAAGAGATTTAAAGAAATTGTGTTATTTTTCAAACATATTGCGTAATAGACAAAACTCTGCCATACCACTCACCACTCTTTGAGATTCATTCGTATTCTTTGACCACTCTCTGTTGGTGGTCACTATGGTTTCGGTTTTCCTCCTTTGTCTCTCTTTTTTTTTTTTTTTTTTTTTTTTTGAATTTTTTTTTAAAGCAAGTTTGACGAAGCTCCTCACATGGACAAGCGGGTTTGTTTTTTTTTTTTTTTTTTTTTTTTTTTGTTGTTGTTGTTTTTTTTATATCACGTGGCTCCTCTGCGGCCTATCTCTATCTCATTATTTATTTTAATCTTTTTCACTTATTCGTTCCACGCCACTGAAGTTCATTTCTTATTATTTTTTTTTTTTTTCTCTTTGTTTTATTTTTTTTTTCTCGGGGAGGTTCTTAGGATTTTTTTTTTTTTTTTTTTCGTGTTCTCATATTGAAAGAAAGAAAAAAAAAAGGAGGGTTGAGAGGAACATGAGAAAATAAGGGGGACGATTAACCAGTTTAGGCAGTAAGCTTATTCAAGCATAGTACGAGGGTGAAACACCTGTATTAACTCTTTCACTTTTTAATTATTTGTTTTTTTTTTTTTTTTTGTGTTTATTGCTTAGTGTATTTTTTTAAAAAAAAAAAAAACAAGTTCCTATTTACTGATTATTCTTTTATTCCAATTTTTTTTTATTTTTTTTGTTTTGTTTTGTTTCTTTGCTTTTTCTTTTTTTTTTCACCGGCAGTTTTTTTTGTTTTTTTTTTTTTTTGTTTCTTAAAAAAAGATTATTTTTATTTACTTGTTTTTTCGTCGTTCTTCATTTTTTCTCTCTTATTCTCCCAAAAGAAAAAATATGAATGGGGGGAAAATTAGGCGGCGGGGCAAAAGGGGAAAAAGAGAACAAAACATTTTTTAATGTTTCCCATAAGTAACCACTACAAATAAAAGCAAAACGGCAAAAAGAAAAAAAAAAAAAAAAAAAAAAGGGGGAAAGGGATTCAAAAAAAACAAGAATGTCTACAGCATATCTTGAAATTTTCCGTTCCGCCTCCCACTTCTGTTCGGTCTATAACCGCCCTCGTGTAGGTACCAAAACTCTCACGGGTAGGAACCGAAAGTGGCTAGTGGTCACCAGGACCTGGGGAGAGTGTTGGTTTAGCAATAACGACAACCTTGGGAGGGAAATAAATTTTTTTTTAAAAAAAATAATAGGGAATGGGAATAAAAAAACAAGAAAAGAAAGAAAAAAAAAACAAGAAACCATAAGCTTTCCTCCGTTCATCACCAGGGGATATTATTATTTTTTTTCCCTTTCCCTTTTTTTTTTTTTTTTTTTTTTTTTTTCTTGTTCATACCTGCCAGACTACCCTTTTGTTTTTTTGTTACGGACACGGGCATCTTGAGGAAAACAAAAATTATAAAAAAAAGAAAAGCACAATCGTCTGTTTAAGCAAGATTCAAAGAAATATAAAAAAAATATTTTAAAGAGAAAAAAAAAATAGTTTTTTAAGGGAAAAAAAAAGTAAAGAAGAAAGAATGGGGAAACAAAACCCATAAATCATACCTTTGGCTAAACAAAAGTAACTCGTGGCAAACTTTCGAGCATACAAGTCGCCAACAACACTACTAAAAACTTGGCAAAAGATAAGACTTAAAAAAGGCGAACCAACCCATGAGCAGATTGAACACCTTGAAGCGAACTGCAGCACAGTTTTTGGGGCTCAGCCCATCGTTGCAGTTATTTTTCGTTTTTTTTTTCGTTTTTTTTTCCCCCTACGCACCTCCCTCATTCAGCCAACATCGATCTCATGGACATCCTTGTCAGAAGTTCATCCTCCCACAACCCAGGCAGGATTTCACCTCTGGCGTGGGAGTCCCTTTGGGATAAGGTCCTCGCTGGTACGAGTGTCAGATTTGGAGCCTTACATCAAACTTTTGTCAACGAAATTTACGAGAAATAATGTCGCCCGGATTACCACAATTTTTTTTTTTTTTTTTTTTGTTGGTGCAAAAAAAATATAAACAGTTGAACCTTTAAGCTGAAGTGTGTGGGGAAGACCACGTTTTTATTGTTCTAGAACTATCATCGTTGTTTTTTTATTTATTCATTTTTTTTAAAAAAAATAGGAAACCTGTATCCTGTTGCCAACACAGACTACTAAGGTCTGAGCCTTTTCTTTTTTTTTTTTTTTTTTTTTTTTTGTTTCAGAAAATTAAGGAGCTTAACTGCATCTATATAAAAACATTTATTTTAAAAAAAAAAATAATAATAACAAATAAATAAATAAATAAAACTGCGGAAACACTACCTTCCGATTTCAGACAACGGCGGATAAAGAAGTAAAATGAGGAACAGAATAAACGGAATTCACGGCACACTTGTATGCTTGGACCTGCAAGTTTCCAACGTAAATTGCCTAGGTTTGCCTGCTGTAACCATCCACTGTCAAAGGAGAGGTACATACAAAGCGTGCATGTCTCCTTTTCATTTTATTTTATTTTATTCTTTATTTATTTTATTTTTTTTTTTAATTTCCACAGTGCACCCAGAAGAAGAAGAAGAAGAAGAAGAAGAAAAATTGAAAAAGGAGAGAAGAAAAAAAAAAAAAAAAAAAAAAAAAAGAAGCAACTGGGTGAAGCAACCGCAAAGCAGCATATCCGAATAACAATAGAGTAATTGCACTGAGACCAAATGCGAAGTTTTTTTTGTATTGCGACAAGTAATTAAAACAGCAAAAGGACTACACAAACGTGCACCAAAAAAAAAAAACAAATGGGTTTTTCTCATAGTCTACGTTTATTTTATTTATTTACGAAGCCTAGGAAGCCAAAAAATCAGGAAAGGCTCAACAGGGTAACAGTTTGCTACCAGCCAACCGTTAACGAGCAATAGATAAATGGGGGGGAAAGAAGAAAGAAAAGAAAAAAAAGAAAAAAAGGAAAAAAAATTTATTGAGGAACAAAAAAATAATTAATCTTTCTTCAACTCTAAACCCTACATAATACGTAATACAACACTTCACTTGTTTCGATGTTTTTTTTGTATGTGCACGAAATCCGTGAACCGACTTAAACTAATAAAGTCAAAGGTCACGTGTGCGGCCAACATTCTTTTTAGCTCTTACAAAAAAGGGATTGACGTACAAATAACAACAACTAACAATCCGTGGAAGCATTACTATATTGCTCGTGCACGAAACTGTAATCTGGTTAAAGTTTATATTAACCTCGATTGTTTTGGATAAAAACACTCCACGCCGCAATGCCCGAAGGAAGGGAGGGGGGAAAAAAAGGGAGGGAAGAGGAATTCTTTTTTTTTTTTTTTTTTTTTTTCTTAAAAAAAATCGTTTTTTTTCCTTTTCAGATTCCAAAGTATCTGAAAAAGGAATAAACAGAACGGGGGAAAAGAAGTGGTCACAAGGACAATGTCCACCAGGTCGTTTTTTTTTTTTTTTTTTTTTTTAGATGCTGTTTTGTTTAATCAAGCAGAAGAGGGATTTAACCAAAAAAAAAAAAAAAAAAAAAAAAAAAAAGGACGCAGAAGCATAATGAGCACCATTGCCACTACAGGCAGCATGCTGTATTGAGGTATGGCGCTAGAAACGTATCTGTTCTCATTTTCTCTATTTTTTTTTTTTTTTGTAAAAATTCAGAGAAAAAAAAAAATAAAATAAAAAAAAAATGACAAAATCACACGTGCTAAAAACCTTAAAAAACTACTGGACAGAAATAATAAGTAAAGAAATAGAATGCACGGAAAAAAAAAAAAAAAAAAAAAAAAAAAAGAGAAAAAGAGAAAAAAAATTAATTAATTAAAACTTCAACGCAGCTGACGTATTATTTTTTCTTCTTTTTTTTTCACTTTGGTAATTGTGAAGCTGCTAACATGTTATGTGATCATACGTGACTACTTCTTTTGGTTTGTTTTGTTTGTTTGTTTTTTTTTTTTTTTTCCCGACATGTACGACTGTACTTCTCAACAATGATTATAATAAAGGGAATAAGGGTTTTTTTTTTTTTTTTTTTTTTAAATTCTAAGAAAAGTTTCTTTTGCCAACTTCCTTTCATTCTCTTTTTCTTTTTTTTTTTTTTTTTTTTTCTTCTTTTTTCTCCTGCTAACTGGACCAACACAGAGAAAATAGGGCTAACCACAACATGAAAAAATTCTTTTTTCATTCAACCCTGAGACTTACGTTATTCATTGTTTTGTTTAGTTTTGTTTCGTTTTTTTTTTCCCCCTTCGCGATTTTCATTTTTTTTTTTTTTTTTAATTATTTTGTGGTAATTAGTGACTTACAGAAACTACCTTCCCATACTACGAGGTGGAGGGTTCTGCATATTTGGGGGGACCATTCTTCTCTGGCCTGGTGGATGACCGTGCATTTGGTTCTGTATTTTTATTTTTTTTTTTTTTTTTTTTTTTAGTCGTTTTAAATAAACCAACAACCACATGAAAGGAAAAATATTAATAACACAAACCGGTTGATATTGTTGCTGCATTGCTGGATCCATGCCCACCTGGTCATGGACTCCCATTTGTTGGCCGTATTGAGGTTGCTGTTGCTGTAGTGTTTTAATTACCACTCACAATATAAAATCAATAACAAAAACAACTAAACAAATCAAAATGAACATACGTTAGGTGCGCCACGCGGAGGCATCGGCTGCTGGAACTGCGAGTGAGAAGAAGTTGGGAGCTGCTGTTGTATCGGAGGTCCGCCCATCATACCATGTTCCTGCTGTTTTATTAACAAATATAATAACACACAAAACTATTACGTTTAAAAAAAAGAAAATTTTTAAAAGAAATTAAAAACAAACCTGATGTTGAGGATTGTATTGGTGCATCCCACCAACTTGCATTTGCTGCTGTGGTTGGTAAGCCCCATGTGACTGTTGTTGATATCCCTGAAATGGTCTCTGCTGCATACCATGTTGCATACCCTGTGGATATTGCTGAGGAACTTGTTGCTGTGACATTTGCTGTGGGTGGTGTTGCTGCATGTGGTGACTTTGTTGTCCATAATTAGGCTGGGGGTAACCAGTATTTGGAGCATTCCACTGACTGGTGGGTTGAGGCTGTTGTTGATATTGTGGTGGTTGTTGTTGTTGTTGTTGTTGCTGAGTCCAACTAGGATTTGGTTGCATTCCCTGCTGTGGGTGATGTTGGTATTGCTGCTGCTGCTGTTGCTGTGGAGGGAAGTACTGCTGACGAGGTTGCATTGGCATACCCTGATGCTCATGTTGCATACTTGGGTTAGGGTGTTGATGATGTTGTTGCGGTGGTTGATGGTACTGACTTGACATCTGAGGTTGCTGTTGAGATCCGTATCCTCTGCTTCCTAGATCTTCATTCTCTTCATCCCAATAATAGTCATCACCATGCCATTCGTGATGGAATGGAGCGCTGTCACCAGGGATTGGTACTGCACCAGTTTGTGTAGGCCGTGATTGCCTTAACTTTTGATATATTCCGTCAGCAATAATTTTACATATAAACTTACTCTCAACCTTTGCCTTCTCAGATAATGTTGGTTTCCACGTTGGTTCTGCCGCAGGAGTAAATTCCTTCACTGAGTCTGGGGCTTCCTCTCCACCTCCAGGCATCTTAAATGGGTTCGCGTTCGGATTCAATTTTTTAGCTTCCTTAATAGGAGTTTCTCCGTCTTCTCCATCATGAGAATCGTCTTCCTTTACCTTAACCTCTTCTTTCTTCTTACCCTTGTCGAGTTTCTCTTGAATTTGACTGCTTGCTTCTTTCAATTTAGCAATTTCCTGTTTGTGTATTTGTTTGTTTGTTTCTCTTGGGAGGAAAAGTTGGTTGGTTCTAAATTTAAAAAAAAGGGGAATTTTCGACATACCTGCTCTCGGGACACAGCAGAAGTCCCGTTCGATAATTTCTGAATAACAATATTGCGTCCAGTTGGATCTAAGATTCTGTTGCGACCAAGACCAGTCATTCCGTTTTGTTTAATAGTTCTACGGCCACCGATGCTGAGGCTTGAAGTTGGAACGGCTGGTGAAACAGCAGCTAGAGCAGTTGTAGTTGGTAGTGGTTTTTCTTGTTCTTGCTGAGGAACAGGCGCGGAAGGAGGCTGGTGATCCATCGCTGGCTCCTGGTAGACATCTTCTGGTAAGGCAGTTGGGGGGCCATCGTCTTTACGATATCTGAGACTTCCCATCTTTTCATATTGCTGTGGATAGTCCCCAACTGCTGCTTTAGCAGCTGCTTCAACTTCAGCATGCGACTGGATACCAGTTCGATTCTGTGGGGTAAGAGTTGCATCGTTACTTGGATTGACAGGCGGAGGTGCGAGGGATGCTGATGGAGCAGCACCAGGCCTACCTCTCAAATGAGGAGGAATATAACTAGTCTGAGCCTTTTGATAAAGTTCTTGACTAATCTCATCAGAAGCTCTTGGAATGCAACTGTGCTTTGCTTCCTCATCATAATCATCAGCCCACGTCGCATGGTCATGTCTACCTCCTCCCTTTCTTTCGATTTCATCGGCAATTCTGAGAGCGTTATCAATTTGGGTTTGAGAAAATTTGTCTTTCTCAAGTTTTGTAGTATACAGCTCTTCATGGTATGTTGACTTAAATTGATTCATTGGGTCGGCGAATTGATCCCAAGTTCCACAGTCGCCTTCCATGCTTGGGTCAAGGGCAACAGTATTCTCATTATCAATCGACCATGGTACAAATTCTCGGTCGCTAGGATCCCCAGTGAGTTTGGTTTGTCTCCCGCTGACTTCGTGTTCGGTGACTTGGACTTCTGTTGCTTGGAGATAAGCAATCTCACTGCATGATATTTTTACATTTTGTTTCAATAAAGTTTTTTCAGTTTGCTTCTTCTTGCTGCTAGACTTTAATCGCGCGCTTGACAACACGACTTCAAACGAGTCGTCACTCTTTCCTTCCATTAAACCTTCCCATTTCAAACCATCTGTGCATGATATGGTCACGACTTGACCAATTAAATTACTCCACAACCACAACATTCTCTCCGCTGTTCCAGCAGTGTCGGTACAGTTATTATCTCCGGCCATTGGTACTTATTTATTTAATTAAAATATGCCGCACGATTTTGCGAGCGTAGGGGGTCGGGGGGGGAATATCAATGGGGCGGACACGACTCTCGGATGAACTTGCGTTCAACCACCCCTGCTATAATGAGAATAAAGTAATAAAAAATTAAAACAGAGTTCAACTATCAGGTTTCGACAGTAAATCCATATACCTATTGAATGAGATGAGAAGAGCATTTTAATTACATATTCTTAATACAAATATAACAATAAAAAATCCGATATGTTAAATGGTCATGGCGGCCACCGTTAATTAAGTATAGAACTCATTTTTATTTTAAGAAAGAAAAAAAAAAGAAAGAAAAAAAAGGAGAAACCACACAACGCTACCTATCGTGCACGTACCAGGCGGAAATAACGAAATTGTACTGTTTTAAGGTTATTATAATCAAATTTTATGATTTTTTTTTTTTTTTTTTTTTTTAAACATTTACGGCAACCCCAGTGAAAATGGATGAGCTCACCTACAGCTTTTTTCGAGAAAAGGGCCACTATTTCGTTCCCACGGTCAAAAGGGTAAGCCTCTCATACAAAGGGGAACAGTGGAATGGAACAAATTAGAAAAGAAAAAATAAATAAATAAATAAGGGGGGCATGAGTAGAGAATTAAGGGGCAAAACAAATATTTCATATTATTTTTTTTAAAAAGTTTGTTATTTTTTTTTTTTTTTTTCCCTTCCTAGAAAAAAATCCATTCCTTCCACGCGGATAACTCATTCACAGTGCCTGACCAGCCCTTCTTAGCTATTAACATTCCAACCTCCCTTTTCTCAGGTTCCTTATTTTTTTTTTTTTTAAAAAAGATGGGAAAAAGTTATTGTTCGCAAGATGATTAGCAACATATCTTAACTTTTGGGAGGACAGCAGTCACAAAACAAGATCTTGAAAACAAACCCGAAAAAGGAGCTCATTTCAGAAAATCACTCAGAAACTGAAAGGTGAGAAGGCTATCGATGGACAGTCAAACCTTTCTGTCTTTTTTATTTATTTATTTTTAAATTAGTTAATCATTAACAACGTTCGCCGAGCCAAGAAAAAAAAAAAGGGTTTCAACGAGCCTGAAGACTTTAATGTTAAGTATGTAAAATGTTTAACTAGAGAGAGCTGCCAGTAAACACCAGTCAGACCATTGCCACAGGATAGAAGACACTCGTGCTACATTTCTCTTTTTTTCTTTTTTTTTTTTTTTGCGACCAACAAGTGCAGGCAAGTGAAGATGAAAAAACAAAAAAAACTAACGAACGGATTTCATGAAAAAAAAAAAAAAAAAAAAAGGGTCGCCTCTATTCTGTTGTTGTTGTTGTTGTTGTTGTTGTTTTTTGTTTTTTTTTTTGTCTCTCCCTTATTTCATTTTTTCTTTCTTTTTTCTCCTCTTTCCTCCCTTTGTTAGGTTAACAAAAAAAAAAAAAAAAAAAAAACAGAAACCAACTAATAAGCCCTTCAATGACGTGTTTTTTAAAACTCAAACACAACGAGACATATTAGACGACCTCACAATGGCTCAAGTTTTTTTCACATCCAAGTAGCAAGACTATTCCTTATAAGAAGCGATTCCTCTTTACTTACCATTCAAAGAAAACATGAAGGGGGGATAAAAAAAAAGAGAGAAAAAAAAACTATCGTACACTATAAAAGAAAGCAAGAATAAAGTCACGTGAAGTGTGTGTATAACGATGGAACAAATACCGCAAAGAGGTTTTTTTTTTTTTTTTTTTTTTTTTTTTTTTTTTTTTGCACACGCAGCTTAGGTGTGTAATAAGCAAAATAAAATGCAAGCGACTACGACAACCCAGGTAACCACTAACTGACATTGCCAATGAATAAAAATTACAAGTTGGTTAATCGCACTATCACTTAACATAATAACACACTGCGTTGTGAATCCCCTCCCTGTTATGGGTTTATTTATTCAGGGTGTAAATTTTCGTTTTTTTTTGTTTTTGTTTTTTTGTTTTTTAAGTGGTTTGTCTTACACCGCCTTTGGTAAATATTACATTTTGGAATTCACTTTTTCCCCACCAAAATCTGAAAAAAAATATAGTCAAGCAGTCTCAGTAACGTGTTACATGTCACGTTTAGCTGTTTTAAGAAATTCACAACGTGAGTCCAATCGATTGTTAGTTGTGAATTTTGATAGCCTTCTCTGGGAAGAAGACTCTTCTCTTGTACTCAAGACCGAGAGAAGGAACCCGATAACTGTCAAACTGCTGTTGTTTTTTGAAGAAATCACAAAGTATTAATGACGGAGGTGACACTGCTGCATCAACACGATCTCCCATAAGAGAAAACAACCGCGCTCCCTTCAGTTCGGCTCTGAGACATAACAAGGAACGTGCCGCAGTAAGTACCTGTGTGGATTTTTTTGTCGTTTGATGTTGTTATTAATAATACAAAACCTACAAACAACAATCACATACATCATCACATGTATCACTTGATAGCAGGTACATAAAGAAAGGTGTCCCATGAAATAATGCAAGGCCGGTATTGATGTCCTTGACTTCGATTAGGGCAACTCTAACAAGCATCTGACCAGATGGAACTTTACCATCAATGAGTCGTGGTGTAGGCTGTTGTTTGTTATTTGATAATTTGCATTAAGAACAGAGTCTCTAGTTGTCTGTTTTTTTATTTTTTGAAAAAAAAAAAAAAAACAGAAGACTCACACCTTTACTTCTACTCTGTATTCAACATGAGCGTGATCACAGTTTTGTTTCACGGCGGATTCAAATGTCAAAGTTGGATCGATTTCAACTTCAACTCTGGAGTTCCGTATTCTGAGTAGTGTTAATGGAGCGTCGTCCTTTGGGGAATCCTCTATTGGACAGCTGGCTAATATTTTACTGTACTGCTGTAAGACCTGTTTGGTTTGGTTTGTTTTATTGCTCACATAAACTAGTTTTAAACAGAACAAAATTAAAAAAAAAAAAAAAAAAAAAACAATACCTCACTCACAGGAGCATTGTGATCAACAAGAAAACTTGGTAGGTTCACCAACTTTAGCCTTGCAGTCATAAATGGGATTCTAACTTCTTGTTTTGCGTCAAGATCACCAAGAGAAAAGTCAAGCAGTTCATATCTGTAATTTTTGATTTTTTTCCCCCCCCCCCCCCCCGTGTTAAAATGACTTAAAAATAAACAACAACAACATATTACACACCCTAATTCAGACAATATAGAATAAGCACGTTGACCCACAGTTGAAAAGAATCGGTCTTTACGACCTTGACAAAGTGTCCACAGTCTGATGTTACCAGGAGGCCACTTAACACGTGGTGCCAGTAGTCTAGTGATGTCATTCGAAGTCTGTGCGAATGAAAAGAGGAGTTCGATAGGAGGTGACGTAGATTTTCGACCGTCAACTGATAAAGAACAAAGCTTGACAAGGTGTTTTTGATTATGCGAATCGTAGTATTCCTCTATTCTTTGACATCGTGGAGGGAGTTGCATAACTTGAGGATGGCGAAGGATACGAACCGCTTCTGCACCTTCAGCGTCAACGATCCCTTCGACTATTTCTTTATTTTGGAATATATTACCCCTATCAATACCATACTTACCAAGCTTTTGCTCTGCTGACGTTATCGCAGATGTTGTCGGTATCGGAACCCCTTCGCTCAGAGAACGAAGAGAAACAATTTCCTGGCTCTTTTCAACTGGAAATACCACCACAAGAATCCAACAATCGCTATTTAAATAAACACCATTATCGAGTGACAGAATCGCTGCTCCCCTTTCTCTATATATATGAATATCAGTCAGTTCCTCAGAGAGAGGTTTTCCCCTGCCAGACACATCCCATATAGCAGCTGCCTGGGATAGAATCGGTACAGTGCTTGAGAGGAAACACGATCCTCGGTAGCATAGGTACCCACCTTCAAATTCTTTTTGAATATACTCTTTGATAAAAACTAATTTAGTATCAGGCGGTCCTAAAGGAGCTTTATACAAAGGATAAATAACCATTCCTCTGGACTTTCCATCTGTTGCTTTTGCTGAACACTCATCTCCCGACATTGGAACACCGGAACCTGATATTTTTGGATTTTCCCAATGGGTGGTCACCCACATGTGACAAGGCTCTCCAAATTGTTTTTCAAAAAATGAATCGATGTCTACCTCTTCTTTTGGTACTTTGATGGGTGTTTCTGAAACAGATTTTGGATCCGGAAGGAGGTCGAATTGTCCCATCGGAGAGTCAACATGAGCTTTGATATGTACATCAGTTAGTACTACGAAATAGTTAAAGAGATGAGCATTACGAGTTTCTTGATCTCGTGCAGCCTCTGCTTCATCTTGTACAGCAAACGCTGATGCTAACTCCGAAGGAAGTTCCGATTCTCCTCCGCAGACTTCTTCCCATCGATCTTTTCTAACGTAGACTAACATGTAGGCAGATGTATCTTTGTGAGTGTGTTCTACCCAGAATCTCTTTTTGTCTTTGCCTCCAAAATTTTCACATATTGCAGCATCTTCAGAGACTGGTGACACTATAGAATCGTCAAACTTATACCACTTCGACCCATCACCAGGAGCAATGTAAGCATGATAATGACCTCCATGCATATATCCACTGTGAACTAGAACAGAGTGTAGTTGGTAATCTTGATTGTCTGCTCCAGCTAAAGATGAATCCCATTCTTCTTCAGAGACGTCGCTTAGAATTGGAGGTGAGTCTTTATCGTAGGGTTTGTCTTTACCAGAAACTGTTTGTAAGAAGGGAGACATATCCAACTGTGCTGGGAAATTAAAAGAGTCGTTTACCTTTTCGTATTGCCAGGTTTGAATGTCATACTCGAACCTACGAAGATGCATAACCAAGACTGGTGGTAAGACTAAGAATTCAACTCCCATGTCAGCATCTTCCTTGCTGTCGATTCCCTTTTCTTCATCAATACGATGGTATTTGTTTTCTCCTACGAGTTCTTCTTTTTTCAATTCCTGTTGAAGACTTTCTAATAATGTTTTAAATCCTTTCACTTGAAGTTGGAGATCATAAAACTTATCAACCCTCGAACTACAATAATCAACATTACGACATTCAACATATTTACGTACCTTACCCATGAAGAGATGTTGGATTGTACGTTCATCAGTTGTCTTGTTCATTTTTGTTTCTAAATTATCTAATAAGATTCTCGCTAGTTCTTGGATATCATGTTGTTCGAAAGCCTCTGCCCGAGTCCATCCAAACGACTCAGTCAGTTCTGTTGTTCTGACTGGTACTGTTGCTGATTGTATTTTGTAGAATAGTCTGGCTAACTGAAAGGCAACGTTGTTCTTTTGACTTTGTTGTTGTCCGGGGTCTTTGTGATCCATTAAACCAGGCAATCGATAAGTAGCCTTCCGAAAGGCAGTTAAATGATAAAGTGTTTGCAGTAATGAATTTAGATAGCATGTGGCTCCTTGATTGCGTAGACCCATGCAGCCGGTTTTTTCACGGACATTCGCAGCGCATTCTAATTCTCGATTGCGTTGAGTTTGACATTCTCGTACAGATACTCTGACTGTGAAGCATTCTTCGATGATATTTCCTGAACCTTGGCATTGAGATAAACAACCTTCGACTTTATCTAACGGTTGAAATTTATGATAACCGCGATCTGGAGGTTTTCCAGGAAGGAAAGTATGGATATCTGATGAACATTCTCCGACTACTTTTGAATTATGAATGAGCTCAAAACGAAAAACACACTGACACTGCCAAGGATCAAACGACTCCTTTACTTCAACATTATCTAAGAAGACAGAAAGGTATGATGTTGGTGGCTCAAGAGACGCTGTGAATAACACTTTCCATGTAAACCCTCCAATCTCAAAACAGTTAGAGTACAAACCAGGTCTAGAGTGCTGTCTAAACGGTGCGAAAGGAACATCAAAATCCCAAACTGCTGCCTGGTCTGACGACATGTCGTGAACACATCTTTGATTATTTCTGATTATTGCTTCCCAATATGATTTGCCATGATCCATTCGCTGTTCGGTTTCGTCTGTTTGTCTTTTCATATGAGAACTCCCTCCGACTTACATAGAAGAGGGTAGTTTTAGAGGATTTGAAAAGTGGGATACCTTTTTGACTGTTTTTATGGGGAAATAATTAAGTTACAAATTCATTTTATAACAGTTGTTGAATAATCATTAAAAACACAAAAAAAAAAAATTGTTCAGAACATGAACTCAATGGCAAAACATTTCTTTTTTGAGGTTGTTTTCTGTTGGAAAAGAAAACAAATAACAATTTTTAAACAGTTTTTTTTAAGAATAAAAAAAAGTAACACTTATAAAGAGCTGAGTTGCTTATTTTTTACTGTTTTTTTTTTTTTCAATGCAATTGATTTCCGTTTAAGTATTTTTTTCTTGAAGACTGCCGACAACCCGAACGACAGCATACGACACAACACGCACAGCAACTCGTTTTTTTTTTTTTTTTTTCTTTTTATTATTTTATTCAGCTTGTTTTTTTTCTTTTTTCTTATATCAGATCAGCAATGAAAAAAAGTTTGCTTTTTTTTTTTTTTTCTCCAATCTAACTTCTGAAGTATTCTTGTTATTAATTTGAGTAAGATTGTTAGTGCCAATTGCTACAGAAATGGTATGAGAAGAAAGTGTTTTTGGGTACTGAACAGGGGGGCGTCCATCCCAGGAAGTCGTACAAGAGCCTGGTAAGACACAGGAGCAACAATGAAAAGCGGAACGTTTTTTTTTTTTGAAAAATAAGTTTACGATTAAGGTAGGCTACCTTCCAACATTCTATCCCACAAGACCATTTTGAGTAAAAAAAAAAAAAAAAAAACTAAAACGGCTGGGGAGAGAGCGTACGTTTTTTGCAACACTGGCTTTAGCCTTTCTGTTTGAGACACGTAAAATACAATACCAACTAAGGGTTTTTTTTTTTTTCTTCCCTTACAAGGAAAAAAACATAGAGAATTGCACACAATTCCCCAAAAACAAAAGATGCACTCAAACCCGCAAGTATACGAGGAGGCAAAAATTAAAAAAAAAAAGAACGGGAAAAGAACCAAATAATTCCATGCCACTCTTGACTATTATATTTTTGTCTTCTCCTAGATTTCACAGTAAGTAACTTCTATATTCCGATAGTAATATGCGTATCCAGGGGAGTAGGAAAATGAAATCATTACCAACAAGGAATTCGTAACAGAAGCCTTGCGTCTTACAATTGAGAATCGAAAAAGACCGTCGTAGTTATCGTAATTAAATAAAAGTTCTTTACAATTACAAGACACGGTGGGACCATCCAGGATACTCGAGTTCACCGTACTGAATGCTGAGGACTTCGTTCATGAGGGACATGGCGAGGGAATCCGACTCAGCAGGAACAGGAATGTCGTAGTCAGTACCCTCAAAGTTGATTTTATTAACCGGTGAAACAATCGCAGCAGTACCAGTTCCAAAGGCCTCAATGACCTTTCCTTCTTTTGCCTTTTGAGCGATTTCATCCATCGTGATTACTCTCTCAGTCACCTTCTCACCTCTTCTTTGACAAAGAGCGATAACACTGTCTCTGGTGATACCTGGAAGAACAGTACCATCAAGAGGAGATGTAACTAGTTCTCTACTACCATCATCTCCCTTCATAAAGAAGAACATGTTCATAGCTCCTACTTCAGTAACAGTGTTGTTTGGTCCTAACCACAAAATCTGAGAGTATCCCTTGGCAGCAGCATCCAACTGTGGCTGAATGGTAGGCGCGTAGTTCCCTCCAACCTTGTAAGAACCTGTTCCACCCAACCACGCTCTGACGTTGGAGGAGTCAGCGAATAGACTAACAGGTTTAAATCCTTCTGAGTAGTATGGCCCAACAGGACAGGTTATAATAAATAATTTAGCATTAGCTGCTGGTGCGACACCAAGACACACATCAGTTGAGATTACTGTTGGTCTGATGTACAGAGAGAATCCCCTCTTTTGTGGAATCCAATCGTTGTCAACTTTTAATAATTCAGACAAACACTTTACGAACTCATCATTATCAAATGACGGTAAGGCTAATCTGGTTGATGATCTGTTGAGACGTTTGGCGTTCATATCTGGTCTGAATAAGTAAACATGACCTTGATCATTCTTGTATGCTTTCATTCCTTCAAAACACTGCAGACCGTAGTGAAGAGATGACGCTGCTGGACTCATACTGAGGTCACCATATGGAGTGATACGAGGTTTCTCCCATCCATCTTCTCTACTCCAGTCGATGTCCAACATGTGACCTGAAAAAGTCTTTCCAAACTGAAGGGTTTCTAAAGGAGGAAGATCGGCCTTACTGTTGTATTAGTTAGTTGTTGTTGTTGGGCAATTAGTATGATTGAGAAAGTGATTTTCCCTTTCAATGTCAACACATACCTGTTTGAAATATTGCTTTCAAGTTCAGAGGCTTTGAAGGAGTCTTGATGACCCCACCTTCTCTGAGCGATTGAAACTCCTCTTCTCATACTACGCGACATTGAGATGATGTGTTGTTATTGCTGAAAGAAAGATACTGATATATATATATATATATTGCTTTTGGCGATGACCAGCAGATTACGTCAACCGTCACATGCTGTGGTTTAATTAACCAGATGGATTCCTCTTGTTCGTAACAGTTCCAAGTTGACACTTCATTGTAGACACGACATGCGGCCTGACACAGAAGGCTTCCGAGCCCACGAGAGGTCCCGAGAGACCCTTCGCAGACCCTTCAACCTAAACCCATGAAAGAGCCACACCGTTATCTACATGTGTCCTCGGAGCCAATCCTTTTCCCGAAGTGTATTTCTGGTAGTCTGAAATAGATAAAACAAATCGTATAACAAACTTTAGTCAGCCCGTATGCTCCACGGGGTAAGAAACCGCTCCATTAATGGGCGCAGTAAGGAAAAAAGAAAGAAAGAAAGCAATGGAGAAGGGGTGGGACAAAGACTCTGAGGAAAATAAAGAAAATATATTTTTACCAAAACCTTATTGCAATCGATGGGTAGCACTGATAGCGAAGGCATTTGACAGGGCTGGAAATCTATTTTTTTTCTTCTCACAGGTAATTATGTAAGGAATGATGGATTGCTACCACCATTTTTATCTTTTTTGTTTTAATGCAACAAACAAAAAGATCTTCTTTTTTTTTTTTTTTTTTTTTTTTTGGTTTGTTGAAGCGTGAAATTTTAGCCTCAGCAAAGCCAACAAAGGATTTGCATAACTTTTTTTTTTTTTTTTTTTTCTTGTAGCTAATGTAAGCAAAGCGGTACAAACTGCTCATTCAAACAACAACAAAAAATGAGGCAACTTCATGTGGGATATTCCATCACCGTATTGCTACCCCCACCGTTATGAAATTTACAGAGCAGTACACAAGTGATGAACAATCACGGCACTAGTGGGCTTTATAAACATAACATAAATTAAAAAAAAAAAAACACATTTCTTACTTATCGATTTATAAATTTCGATAGGCAGCGACTGCTGTACTAATTTTTCGTTCGCAGTAGAAAAGTCTTTTTCTTTTTTTTAAATTGTAATTTTTTTTTTTTTTTTTTCCATTTTAAAACAAAACCAATCAAACAATAATTTACTTTTTTTTTTTTTTTTTTTTATATATAAAATCTGAAACATAACATCTAAACAGATCGAGGGAATAAAACGGGATCATAAATTAAAAAAATAAAATAAAAAATAAAAATAAAAATAGATTATGCGCGCGGGCAACAGTCTCTTAAGCGGTAACCCCATAGCCCAAAGAAAGCGTCACAATGAACCAAAAAGAACTGGAAGACGACATTGATGTATTGTACCAAAAAAGGCCAATGATTCTAAAAATGGCGGACACAGCATCTCATCACTGGCCGCAGATTCTACGACGTTAGCGTGAGAAGGGTAGGAGAATATAAGCAGTTAGGAGAGGAATAAAAAGAGGCGTTGAAAATACCACCACTCTCGAAGAGAACTTTAGAGAAGAAGAAAAAATGGGGAGGGAGTGGAAAGACAGGAGAAAACGACGCATGAGGATGATGAAATGTAAAAAGAAAATACGAAACAGTCTGTTTTTTTTTTCAATTCCCCTCTTCCGACACACAAGTTTGCTTTGATTAAAGAGAAAATCTACATCCCTTACGTTTCCGAAGAAAGCATATCTCAAGATATGAAGTAGAATTTGCAAACAAAAATACGGAAAAGCATAAAAACCAGTAATAATGCCTGAGGAAGAAGGTAAGTATATATACGAAAGATCAACTGACGGTTTAACAGTATTTTAAGAAGCCTAACAATACAAGATGTCATTAAAAAAAAAAGATTTTTTTAAAAAAAAATAAAAAAAAAACTCCAATCAGTATTCTGTAAGAAGGATCTGTAAAGAAGAATCGCTCTCCCTCCACCTGATATAATGTTTAATTTTTTTTTTTTTTATATTTTTTTTTTTTTTAATTCAAAAATAAAAAAAATGTAAACAAAAAAAAAAAAAAAAAATCACAAACGGGGTTTCAAAACAGAAAAGGAACATAGAGAGGAAGCTAATTGGAATACGTTAGGGGAATGGGAACTTTAATAGTATTTTTTTTTTTTTTTAAAAACGGGAAGGCAATACATCCAGACCCGTAGCACTTATAGAGCACTGGAGGTCTTTTCAAATTCTCGTGATGGCTACCACAAACCTAAGAAGGAGAATTGTGAGATTTTTGCACCTTTCAGAAGCATAACAAAACATAAGCGTGAGTCAAAAAGTTAAAAAGTGAATTTAACCTTTTTTTTTTTTTTTTTTTTTTCCCCATATGCACACTTTTAGTCCCCTGTAAGATTGCTATTTATTTATATTTAATTACCGAAACAGAAACAAACAGTGAAAGGGGAAGAAAAAAAACACAAAAAAAAAAAAAAGGGAAAAGGGGAAAGAATACACAGAACAGTACTTTCCCCAACAGCGACACAAAAAGAATTTTTAGTACAAATAATAAGTATGAATAGGCAAAGCCCAAATCGGGTTTCTAAATTCATGAAGCTAGCTAAGGTCACAAAAAAGGCAATTGGCGTATCGCTGTTGCTATCTTCTATCTCTGTGAATGTCACGTTCGAAATCTGTACGAAATTTGTCGGAAATAAATTAAACAAAAGAAAGAGAAAAAAAAAACCAAAAAAAATATATATTTCTAGGAAACTAGATCGATGAAGTCAGGCAGATCAATAATATAAATTATCGCTACCCGCTCATGATCATGTCGAGTGAAACTGGTTCGAAGGTATTCGACGTGTCTACCCTTCTCCATACGTCACCATCTTTCCAAACTATTTCTGATCCATCTTTCGCTGCCATGTCTAAGGCTATTCCCCCAAGCATGACCGATCCATCCCTCGCTTCGACTAATTTAGCTTTTTTACCACTTCTGCAGAAGGTTACGTCGCTGCCCATTATTAATATTTTGCTGCCGCTTTTTGATTTCCAAGTTCCCTGAAGATGGCCTTTCTGTGATAATTTTTCTTTAAATATATCGGAAGTACTTGATAAGCAACCTAACTCACGCATGTCGACTTCAGGTTTGTGTTGTGGTGATTGTGATTTTCGAACGTCTGGTAGAGATCTCCGTCTCGCAATGCGTTTCTTTTTCTCAGCAGAAGTTAGAGCGGGTGAGGAAGGACTTCCCGCAGTTGGAATTCCAGTTGAGGATCGTTGAAGTGGAGATAGTGAACCTGGTGGTGGACATCCACCACTATTAAAGTTCAATCCCTCAAACATACACGATGATGATGATGACGCTCCTGACATCGGCGGAGGTGAAAAGTCTGCCACTGGAAGCTCCTGAACGGGAGAAGGTTCAGAAAGAGTGACTGAGTTTCTTTTTACTCCTCCAATCTTTCTTTTTCTAAATGACGGTTGTAATCCTGGTGAAGTCTGTGTAGGTGACATAGACATCGGTAAGGCGACCGGAGAAGTTTGAGCAATTTCATGTTGAGACAAAATATCAGGACTGCCTCCATCATACATACTAGCCATCATATTTCCCATACTTGAGTGTGGACTCCCCGTAGTGAAAGACGATGTCTGACTGCCATCTGGTGACCCTCCAGATGTGATCTTCTTCTTCCTCTTCTTTACTACTACAATCTTCTTCTTCTTCACAACTCCCACCTGAGGCTGCTGACACTCCACCAGTGCAGTCGGACTCTCAACACATAATGGAGGCATGTTTTGGTTTATTTCTCTTCTTGTTTTGTTGTTTTTTTGTTCTCGTTTGTTGTTGTTGTTGTTGTTTTTTTTTTCTGACAGTGAAAGAATAGCATTGTATTAAAAAAATCAAAAAAAAAAAAAAAAAAAATCACAAAAAAAAAAAACAGAATTTGGTTCATATGTTTGTGAATCGCTGTAGTGTAAGTAAAAAAATATGACAAAAAGTATTTTTTTTATTAAACAGGACGGATGCCGATAAGGAGCACTGCCCATGAGTAGGTGTTCCTTTTTTTTTTTTTTCCTTTTTTTTTTCATGGATTTCAACTACTCAATCAAGATCCTTCTTCTTGTATTTATTTTTTGATTTTCTGTTTTTTTGTTTTTGTTTGTTATTTTTTTTTTGTACCTACAAACCCATTGTTCGGTAGAAAGAGAATTGTGGCAGCGTAACTAACCTATTCCTTTATTAGGATATTCTACCGGTTGCGCACAAACAAAATAAAAGTGTGAGTGAGTAAGTAAAAAAGTGAAGTTTGCCAATTCTTTTTTCCTCCAACTAAAGAAGTCAGCAATCTCAGGGTTAAAAACTCCCCAGTCAGACAGCAATGAGTGCAACATTGAATGTGAAGCTCCCAAAACAAGTATTTAGGATCCATCTTGGCTTAAACACTGCACTGAAAAAATAAAAAGAAAGAGAAAAAGAAAAAAACAGCAGGCGGGGACGCTGCCTTTTAAATGAAACAACAAATATAAAAAAAAAAAAAACCGAAAGAAAGCCAATAGGTGTGTATGAGCGAAAAGCGGGTGGGGTTTTCATTTTAGACTAACTCTGGTGATAATAATTCATAAAATAATTTTACAACTTCGACAGACTACCTGCCGGACGTGGACGTTCTGGTCCCCAAAATGCGGTTGTTTCAGAGATTGTTTCTCTGATTTTCAATGTTACGAATGAAAACTTTCCATCACTGCCCTGTCTGTATCCGTACACTGGACCGGCCTGTCTTGAATTGTACTTGCTGTACATTGCTAATGTGTAACCACCAGTGTCGTGCATTACAAGAACGTCATTTACCTTAACACTTGCAGGTAACTGATGCTTTCTTCCAATGTAGTCACCTTGAAAACAAAGTGGCCCACAGATATCATAAGTAACTGAGGGACTAGACCTTCCAACATGATCAGATCCTGTTTCTGAGAGAAGTGTGAATCGATGCCTCCAAATATCTCCCAAGTAGGCCTCACGAACAAATTGATTACTTCCAACATGAGCAACAAGAAGAGGTGTCTCAACATGATAAGGAGCTCCTTTAACAGCAGCGATTCTCGATAATGTGATTCCAGGTTTTGTTAATACACATCTACCAAACTCCGTTAAGACTCTATACTTTCCAGTGAATAATTGAGGAACAGCTCCGTTCAACGCCTGTCTGTAGGTCGCAAACTGATGGGCTTCTTGTGATGCGGTGTATGAAGTTGGGATACCTCCTCCAATATCAACAACACGAATTGTACATCCGAGTGATTCCAATTCTTTTACGAATGCGAGAATTGTTTTACATCCGGTGACAAGCATTCCCATCTCGCATCCTTGAGAACCAACGTGAATGTGAACTCCCTGAAGCCATTTGTTGTTTTTGTACAAATTTAGAAGTCTTTGTCTAGTCTCTGCTACCAACGGAAGACCAAACTTTGATCCTCTCGCAGCAGTAGAAACAGAAGCGATCTTACCCGCTCCCACAACTGGGTTGATTCGAAGTCCAATTCTACCATTGAAGTCCCATGATGGGTTTTCTTTTATAATCTCATTGATGGTGTTGACTTCATCTTCATTGTCGAGGTTGACATAAACATTGTTAGTATCCAACAGGGTTGCCATTAAGTCTGCTTTACTTTTACAAGGAGAGTCAAAAATTACTTTCTTAGCACCCAACTGTAAACTGTGAACTACTTCTCCAACCGAAGCACATTCCAGTCCTAATCCGGCATTTACAACTCGCGCAAGGACACCTGAAGTTGGGTTTGCCTTTACTGCTATGCAATGTTCGAAGAATGACTCTCCAAATGCGCTCTTTAACTCCGCCAGTCTGGCATCCAATGCGTCTAAATTATACAAATCAGCTGATGGCGCAGCATCTGTGTGGTCAGGAAGAAGTCCTTCTCTGATAGCAGCTGACACGACGGAACTCACTTCCTTAGAACGCTGATTGTGGTCTTCCATTTTTTATTAATTTTTTTTCTGTCATTCAGATGATGAAAATGGTTGTGGCTGTGGTTGTTCTTTTTCTTAAATAAATATAAATAAATAAAAGCTCCCTCCCTCCTCCAATCCTCATGTATTTTTTTTTTTTTTCCTAAAAAAAATAGTTTTGATTCTAACAATAAATATCTTCGACAACGATTTTTTTTTTTTTTTTTTTTTTTTTTCAAATGAACAAAGTAAAGGTTTAATAAACCCCTATAAATATAAGGATAAGCCGTTCCAATAGAAGATGGCTGATTGTAAGTAGTCGGTACTGTTTTTTTGACTAAATAAATGAACACGATTAGATCGAGTCAGTGATATCACCTTGAAGTATCCTGCCATGACTTTCTATGTTGTTGATAATCCATAGTGGGTTCTGCTTGAGGGTTTCCAGAGTTTCGAGTTGATCCAATATTTCTCTTCATTGTCGGAAGTTTCGCAAATCCCTTTTTGTTACTTTTAAAAGAGGTCCAGGCAGAACGTGTGTTATGAAGTTCTTCTTCGTCTACAGCATCGTCTTCTTTCTGACGACGTTTTTTAGCTAAACGGGCATCACGTTCATTCTGTTGGCGTTCCATCCGAGCATAGTCTTCGGCTTGTTGACGTCGTTTGCGTTCCTTTTCACGTTCTTCTGGTGACAGTTCTTCTTCCATGGATGGATTGTATCCAGGAGTTACTTTTTCTCCTCTTCTTTCTTTATCAGCTCGGTAGGCTTTGTCTAGAGTGGTTTCTCGTTTTGGAAGGACATCTACTGGTGTGTTGCCGTTGTTGTGAGCTCTCTTAAATTTATTTAATATATCCTCATCTTTTAAGTTTTTATACGCTTGATCAGCTGCAGCAAAAGCTTCTTGAGCTCCTTTCAATTTACACTTGTCAGGATGTATAGCAATAGCGATGGCTCTGAAAGCCTTCTTAACGTCGTTTATGGTTGCCTTCTCTATATCTAAATCAAGTATTTTAAACCAGTCTCCCTTCGCATCTTCAACTCGCTTAATTACATCTTCTGACTTACCCATCGTTCTTGTGAGTAGGTGACTGTTGGAGGAGGGTAATTGATAATTTTTATTTTCAGAACATAGACTTTCCATATGACTAAGACTACCCATCCAGGATAAGATAAATACATAACTACAACCAGGAGATTGTGGTTGTGGAATGTCTTTCTAGTTTTGAATTCCAAAAAAAAAAAAAAAAAAAAAAAAAAAAAACATATAAAAAATAACAAACAATGAGAGATTGATAACCAGCCAGTACATTGATAGGTCATCAGTCGATAACAAATTTATACGAAGGTGGTTTCGGAAGTAGTTCTTTTCTTATTCTTCGATTCTTTACCATTTTATTCCAAAGGTCAATTGCTTGGAGGGTGCCAGCTTCGTGAATTTCACAGTGCCTTGGATGAGTAATTCTCCAAGTGTCAATCTCTAATTCCCAGTCGTAGTTGTGCGAGTCTAATTCAGAGTTTGGCGATGAAGGACCGAACTCATCGAGAGGATCGGGGTCTTGATCGTTTCCCAACCACCGTGTTAAGTGTCTAACCATTACATCAGCATTATCAATCTGAGTTTTTGCTAATGAAAGCCGATGTTGAACTTCATTAACATCTTTGAGATGAGGATCCCTTCTGAACTCTTCTTTTACTTTTTCTTCCATCCAATCTCTCCTATTTTTTGTTGGCATTCGTCTGGATAATCTAATCAGAGTTTTATAAGAAGAAAGTATTTCCTTCTTGAATACATTAGCCATGATTTACTTAGGGGGATGTTGGCTGGAAGAGCTAAATTATTTTTTTTTTTTTTTTAGTAGTAGGGAGTTGGCGATCTTGCGCAAACTATTTTTTGTATTTTTTTTTTAAAAAAAAATTTCCTCGATATTTCACATAAATAGACGTGTTGTATTCTTCAAGTTAAAAGTGTTCAGTCTTCGCTGTCGTCATCATCGTCATCATCACCCTCCTCCCCTCCTCCTTGCATTACCTCTTTACACGTCACGGCAGCAGTAAATATTATATTTCCAATTGATGAACACAACGCTGAAGTAAGCACTGGTGCTACAGAACTTTCAGTAGCTTCACTAAGCTGCTGTTGCAGAACAGGATTCGAAGCAATCGTTTCTAAGTCGGTTGCGGCAGCAGTATTCCAAGCTGCTACGAAACCAGGTTCAGAAACGTGATGATCAGCAAGTAATGAACAGAGCTGAGATGCTCCCAACTTTGATGATAAAATAGAAGGAATAGTTGTATCAATACCCATCTCTTTGGTGTGTAGTTTTGATACGACTAAGTTGGGAATCAGTCCAGGAAACGGTAATCCCAAACACTTCATAACGGGAGCTGTTTGTTGTGTTAATAAACTCGGTGAGTCCGATTCTATGCTTTTAACTGCGTAGGAGTTGTTTGCTTTTGCTTTTTCAATTTTAGGTTTTTTTATCGGTTTCTTCACATCACTCCTCTTTTGCTTTTCGTTTTCAGCATTTATTTTTTTTTTAATTTCCGCACGGTCCGAAGCAGTTTGTAATTTTGCCAAAGTGCAAATTTCTTTTTCAATAACGGCAGGGTCGCACTTGCAGTATTTACTTAAAAGCAGGTAGTCTGACTGCAACAGAGATCCTTCAGCCAACCTACGACGCATTCCAGCATCATAGCAATAAATCGTTGATAAGATGAGATATATTTTTTCACTATCCACACGTTCATTCGAAACACTATCTTTATACATTAAATACAACACGTAATAATAAAAAGGTTCTTTGCTAACCCTCCGACCGGTTGAGTCCACGAACTGTTTGTGTAAGGAAGAAATATCTTTTGGTTCGTGAGATTTTGTTACCATATTATTTATTATTAACTTGTCTTCTTCAGTGATGTCGTCAGCAGTTGTGATTTCAGAACGGAGTGTCCCCCAAGAAGTTGATTGTCGAGACGCGATTTCACTTATTTGGTTAAACCACTGAAGAGAAATATCAATCGGCCCCATATTCATACCTGAATCGAGTGAGACTAACGTGTTATGAACGTCTGTCCAGTCGTTAAGTGTAAAAGTAGTTGCGATGTCGACGGCTGTTGCGTATGATATTTTTGTTCCATACCAACTTTCAATTTCATTCTTGCTTGGATCGATAGCCGACAACATTTGTTTTTCATGTTTTCGATACGCGACCAGATGAATCGCATCTTTCATCGAACTTTTTCCTTTTTGTTTTATTTCGAGATCTCCCAACGATATTACCGACGGATTGTTATTACTTTCAAGTATGCTGTTGGATACTTTTTGACGTAGTTTTGTGGTTACAGGATTGTCTTGAGGACAGTTCAAGTTACCATAACCTAAAGGATCCCCTAAGACTGTCGGTGGTACTTCTGATAGAAATGAGTATTCCATAACTTCATTCCATTTACTTTCTTCTTCTTCCAAAGTCGCAACTGCTTTGTCATCTTTTACAACATATTTATCGATATCTGCTGATACTGGTTTCACTGATTCATTGTATTCATCAAAAAGTAATTCTAAGTCGCTAAGCCAGTCGATTTCCTTTTTTCTCATCGATAATTTTGCTTCCCATGTTGGCATATTTATTAGTTTGGTTTTGTCGTTGCTGTTGTGTTTCCTGTTATAAGTATATAATAAAGATGATTTTCCCCTTTACTTTTTAATGAATTATAATGTAAGAAGGTAATCTCCAGGTTGTTATGATTTTTTTTATGATGTTGTTGCTGTTGTAGAGATTTATAAGAAAGAAGAAGAAAAAAGGGATAATGAAGAAAAAAAAAAAAAAATTCATATTTCCATCCATGATAGAAACAGAATTTCTAATTTCAGTGTTTTAATCTTTTTATGTTATTATCAGCTGATGGTTGATTTGGTTTTTTTTTAAATTTTAAATAACACGATTCCCACGGGTATTCAATTACAGAGTTCATGAACTCCTGAGCAGTCATGACTAAGATATCGTTTGATGAGTGTCCTGCTTCAACAAGTTCTCTCTCAACTCCAGATCCGACTATGTCTTTGCTAATCAAATCAGAAATAGAAATTGGACAATGATGATTCCTTTTGAAATTGAGATACGTTGAATTCGGAATGCCGTACTTCCCTCTATCAAGTGGATCCCATTCTAGGATGTAGTGTTTAGAATCAAGGTGTTTTAGTGAGGCAGCTGAGAAGCTTCTTTTTATAACAGTAACTGCTTCGAAAGAACCCTTCACGATGAGTGCATATTCCCAGTGAGACTTCGTCCAACCATCGTACTGAACT
The DNA here is from genome assembly GCA_964019425.1 of Flectonema sp. DT1601. NCBI lineage: Eukaryota > Euglenozoa > Diplonemea > Diplonemida > Diplonemidae > Flectonema > Flectonema sp. DT1601. The sequence goes on from OZ025840.1 coordinate 431,030, forward strand.
GTGTTTTTTACATTGATGGCAAACTCTTCTGGTGCGGTGTGAAAGTATAACCTCCAAACTAAATCTGGAAACTGAGCTGATAAAAATTTAATCACGGGATTACCTTTTATGATTGAAGATATCATAAATGGTGATAATCTCAGCTTTTCGAGAGACATTAAGAATACTTCCGCAGTTTTTTCAGAATCAAATCCAGCATCGTGCCATGAACCATCACTCTGTTCACTCGAATTGTTAAATAATTTAGTCGTGCTTGAGCTAATAAGGTCTTGGTGGACTTTGCCTAAGCCTTTGACGTATCTTCCTTTTCCGAGCATAAGCTGAATGTCCATGAATCCGGCTAAGTTTAGTTTTCTGATGTGTTCAGTAAGCGCATCAACTGATTCCGGAAGTGAAAAAAAAGTATTGTGAATTAGAAACAACACGTCAGATAGCAATCCCCATCCCAGAATTACTTTTGTTCTCAACAACTCACTCACGATTGGTTTTATTTTATGATACGGAATAGCATTTTCAACCCATGAATTAATATCATAGTTATGCGACAATAAAAATTTTAAACAATCGCAATTAAAAACGACATCTGCAGAGCCTCCCTCGTCATCTGGACGTACATCAATTGTGAATGTTTCCTTTGACAGTGTCTCGTCAGTATTAACTGTGATAAGTGTTATCCCAAGTTGTAGTATCGTATATTTCATTACGTAGTTACGACAATATTGGTATCGCTGTTGGGTTGATGGCAGTATTCTTATTTCGTTTATTCCGACTCCGCTCATCTCCAAGTCAATCGTCGCGAATGATGATTTTGAAATTGATTTTCTAATCGTCTGTTCGGATTCATCGAAATTCACATTTGAGATTCTCATATTTCTGGATCACAAGAATAAGAAAAACTTAACTTAAGCAACAAAGACTATCAATCTTGTTGGTATCTCAAAGTCTCATGACTTTTTTTTTTGTTTTTTGTTTTTTTTTACAACCTGAAAAAAAAAATAAAATAAAAAATAAAGATGTAAGCCACTCTCAACACCGAATTATATAAAATAAATAACAATTTTTTTTTCTCCGTTTTTTTTTTTTTTTTTTTCGTTTGGAAAAACGAATGGAGAAAAACAATTATCTAAAATATCAAATAAAAAGATTGAATAACATAAAAAATTGAAAAAAATACTCTCGTGTAGCTCTTTTTTTAATTGAATGCCACATTTAGAGTACGAGTTTGATATTTGTATGAAGAAAGAAAAGAATGAAAAGAAACAAAAAAAAAAAACCCCCCTCCCTTCCTTTTAACTGTAGTCCATCGGATTTGAGTTATAAACCTCCATTGTAGTCATTCCTTTTTTATTACTTTTTGGTGGCTGAACTTCCAAAGAAGATGACAGCAACATTGAAGTATCCCCAGAACTGATCTCACGTAGTATTTCTCTGGTGGCATCTCGAGTTTTCATTTGAGAAAAGTGAGATGATGATGTCTTATTGAGATCAGTTTCTGAGTCGCAAACATCCGACGTCAAACTTGGTGAAGCTGGTGATGAAGAGTGAGGATGCTTTTCTCGAGTTTTAGGAACAGTGGTGTGTGGTCTTTCACTGTTAGAAATTGATTCTTCAACTTTATTTGATGGGACTGTACTCGGGCGGTATTCCAATGGAAGCAATCGACCAGCTGGTAGAATCTCAAGTTCTGGTGACTTTCGATCATCAGTCTGCTTCGCTTGATATTGCAATCTCATAAGTTGATGAATTTCAGTTTGAATCGCTCGTTTGCTTGCATCAGTTTCTTGTCGACGTATTTCTCGTTTTACTGATTCAGCTCGTCGTTTTCTATCCAAATTCGCTTTCTTTTTAATATCCTCATCAACTTTAATAGCTTGAACAAGAGCATGGTGTCTCAACTGTTGTTGAATTCTTTGTTTGTTGTCTCTCATAGTTTCTTGTTTTACGAGAGATTGTTCTCTTTTAAAGTGAAGATTGTCTTCTTTGTCTTGTTCAAGTCTCTTCAGATAATTTAATTTAATAATTGCTTTCTCAGCCAACACGGCATGTGCTTCTGATACTCGTTGTTTATCTTTTGTTAAATTCGACTTAACACGAGATAGTTTATTGTTAAGAACTTCTTTGTTGAGATCTCGTTGGTGTTGTCGGAGTTGCTCAAGTTCGATGGCACGTTCTTCGGTGTCCGCTTGTTTTGCTATCAATCGTTCTCTGAGTTGTTCAGATTTGATGGTATTGTTTGCTACGTATTGCTCCATCAGGTGGACTCTCGCAGAGTGGATGTGTTGACGAATTTGTGTTTGTCCTTTTTTTTTCGCGTTTACTCCACTTCTACGAGAATCATGATTCGAAAGCTTTACGTCAATTTCATTCTTACGAATCTCATCAGACTCTGTTCGTTGAATTACAAGTTCGTTATTCCGACGTTGAACGATGCTCATTTTTCGACGCATCTTTTCCTTCTTGGCATTGTTGTGGAGTATTTTTAACTTTAAGTGTTCTTCAGATCTCTGGGTCCTACAAGCAGCTATTTGTTCAATGTGATTCCTTCCTTCTAAAAATTGAATTTCCGTCCTCTCCCTGGCTCTGAAGATTCGTTCTGTTCTCTTGTGATGTGCATGTCGAGATTCCTTTTCACGAAATCGTTTTTTCTGTTGCTCCGAAGCTTGCCGATGTCGTTCTCGTTGTTGTAGCTGCTGTTGGAGTGAACATCTTTTAAGTTCAGCGTCTCGTTGAGACATGACGTGTCTCATTTCTTTTTGTTTGTATTTTTTTATTTCTTCCTCCATCAGTTCTTGTTGTTGGCGGGCTAGTTGTGATGAATTTTTACTGTTGCCGTTCGGAGATGATCCGATTTCTACGGCGAGTGCGCCACGAGTTCGATGTCGGAATCTAGAGTGGAGTTGTCTGATGATGTTTTCTTTCTCCGCCTCAACCATTCCAACTTTTGCTATTCTTCGAGAGACTGCTGCAGTGTATCGAATAGAAGTTGTTCGGTCTCGTGTTTCTGGTTTTGGAACTGCCAGTAGCTGAAGCGGTTCTACACCAACTCTCTTACAGGCTAATAACGCAGTCGGATCTAACTCATCATTCGGACATCTCATATGAAATAATTGTCGAAATGCATCATCCTCACCGTCATTCCACTTCACATCACTACTCTCTTGTGATTCCGGAATGGGAATATCATAACTTGACATCGATGATGGACTACCTTCTCTGTTGTTATTAATCACATTATCTACGTCAGTCATTTGTTATAATGTGATGATAATTACAAGAGACATGTATTTGTGTAAGCTGGTTGGAAGTAAATATTAAATCAAGATCAAAGTACCAATACTACAGTAACCAGTAACCGTTAAGGTTGGAAGAGTTGTTGTTGAATTTTAAATGTTAGGGATGAGTCTCTGAAGACTGACAACGCAATTAATTTCCCCAAAATATAGTGAGTTAGGATTCTGATTGAATCGGACAAACAAAGAAATCATATTTTTATTTTTTTTGCAATAAAATCTCTTTTCCTGTGGATCGTATTTTTTTAAGACGAGATCGACAATGATTTCGCCAAGTCGCTTGTATAATTATAAAAGACAACAACAACAAGACGAGAAGAGAGGGATTTAGCGTCAGAGAACCAGAAAGAATGCTAAAAGAATATTGATTGCTTTCATTTTTGTGAGTTAGTTGGAGTTCTCAAAAGACTTTCATAACAACATGCTGCCTGACACAGAAGGCTTCCGAGCACACGAGAGGTCCCGAGAGACCCTTCGCAGACCCTTCAACCTAAACCCATGAACATCGTATCGAAAACGTCAAATTAAAATATTGAAAAAAAAAAAAAAAAAAAATGTAGCAGTTTGATAAAGTCACTGACAGAAAAGACCGTCAACTTTGAGCTTATGAACCGTTACTTTTGACAGAGAGATAGATACGGAAATCTAATACGTTGCGTACTGAGCATTCTGATACAGCAAACTAACGAGTATCGTTATCGTGTTAACTCCCTACAACTACTTTAATCAACAGGAAGATATTAATATGGAAGAAAAGAAATTGGTGGTGGGTCGGAGGCGATAAAGCCTCCCTAAAAATTAAAGGGGGAAAAGAAATTTAAAAAAAAAAAAAATGCAGAAAGCCGTAGTAAATTTGAATAACCCAAATGATCACCTAAAATGGTTAGAAATATTGCGAAGTGACGGCAGAAGGGTCATTTAGTTACATATGCTCTCTCTCTCTCTCTCTTATCATTATTTTCTATTTAATTGGAAGAACAAAAAAACGAATCGAATCGACATTTATTTATTAAAAAAAGGGGGAAAATTTTTTTTAAAAAAAAAAACCCAACCTGTAGCATTTTCTCCGACTAATCGGCCAATGCAAGAAATGAAGTCTTAACTACTACTGCTCAGGTCATCTTTTTTTTTATTTTTTTATTTTTAAAAACTCGTAAGAAGGACCTAAAAAAGCAAAGACCATGCAAGGATGAAACGATAAGACATGACTCGGTAAAGACGTTTTGTCCAACCGTACTAACGATCAGAATGAAGATGCTGAGGTTCTTAGGTTGACCCAGTTTCCTGAAACGTGTTAGTTAGTTATTTAATCCAACGTTACTGTATATCATGAGTGCTCTAGGAGGGTAACTCACAGTAACGAACGTGTATTTGCTCTAAAAGAAAAAAGAAAAAAGAAAATAAAAAAGTGACATTCAACGAACCACTCAGAGAAGAAGGTAAAGGAAGGATTATCCATCCATCATTCTCCACAACTTCTGGGGTTCGCGATAACATACTGAGATAACAAAATGACATAAGTATGTCAAGAACAACAAAAGAAAGAAAACGCGACACACCTTGAAGACATTTCCTCTTCACAAAAAAAAAAAAACACAACAACAAAAAATGTTCTCCTCTACTAAATAAAAAATCATTTCTTAGTAGAGGAGACTCAACAAGTAAAAAAAACAAGACAAGAGAGAACACGTTGATTTCAGAAATCAAAATCAAAGGATTCTCAGATAAGGTGCAGATCAGATCACTTCAAGAAAAAGAAGAAAGACCCGTAAATGAAATTGTTAGGGAAGAATCTATACGAGAAAGCCTCACACAACAACTGTTGGACATGTCAAGGTTTTGATTTGATTTGCATCGCACCCAAACTGCAAGTCGGGTCAGTTAGTTCACAATAAAAGTTCAGATTCACAAAAACACATCCATCCGCTGGGAAGTACTAACTTCCCAATTTCCAAGGAAAATAAAAAGTAATCTATAATCGTTCCTAGAAGTTAGTTTGTTAGCAAAAATACGAGGTCTAGGTAGCCTCATCAGGGAGGTCTGGGTAGCCGCATCAGTAAGGACTCAATCGCGAAGATTGTAGTTTTATAGCTTCGGCTGGAAGTGATCGACTCCCAACTTCCACTTAGCCCAGAGGCTAACAGGTTGAAAACAACTAAAGAAAAAAAGAGAAATGATCTGGAGGTGGGAGAGAAGGTGAAAATAGAAAATCTTTTTATTCCATGCACAGCATCTTTCTTTATAATACGACCATATGTGCCACATGCCCACATACCTGTATCACGAAAGAAAATAGAAATCCCCGTAACAGTACCGAGGATTGTTCACCCCCAGTTATCCAAAGCATTAATTGTACTGTCGGCTTACCGAAAAGCTTTAGCAAAAATTGGGCAGCACATAGCCATATCACTCAGCAAGAAATGAAAACAAAAAGATCAGGTAAGACGACTGTCAGTTTATGGTCATAACTACGCGGACCAAAGTAATTATCGTTCCGAGGGGTGAAACATCCATGATGATAGAAAATAAAAAAAAAACCATTCAGATAAACTTTATATTTTGTTGATCGCAGACAGTATTACTGGCGCACGGGGAAATAGATAACATTTTTGACCATAAATATATAATGGCTCTTAATCTGAATAGTTTCTTCTCCGACTTCGTCGGTGCAAAAAGATTAAAAATTAAAAATGACAAACAGACCCTTTTATTAAAGAGAGCGATGAGTGTTTGCTAGTGATATGCTTAATTAGTTAGTACTGTACTTGGGATAATTAGCGCGTGGACACATAATAGCGCGCAGAAAAAATTAGCACGGATTTTTTGTATTTTCAAAAGTTAGCGTGGTTTTTTTTCTGCACAAGAATATTTCCAGTTACAGTATATGAGTTTATTGTAAAAAAAAAAAAAAAAAAAAAAACCATTTTCTCACTGTCCACGGCTGAGCTGCTTGAGTAAGCTGCAAGATCTCTTTTCTCAATTCAAGTGAGGCCAACCTTCTGATTTCGGACGCAAATAAACCGAACGATGCGGCGCATTAAAAGATCGATTTTTCTGATAATATGCATTTAAGAAAACAGGATAATGAATAACATTAAATAAATTGTTCTCCCAGTCCACTGGTGGTGGACCACATTGTTTCAAGAGCCGCAATCATTATATTTCAGAGACAGGTTTTATAATGTTAGTAATCAACTCAGTCACTAAATCGTAAGGACAACAATCAACTAATGGTTAGCTTGATAATGGTTAGGTTGCGGGCTAAACTTTAAAAAAATCTTTCTTTCAGACTCATTTCCCTATCCAGCTCTCTTCAGCGAAGAAAGTAAGAGGGATACTGCGATGTCAGTCCTACTCATCGTGAGCCCCACTGGGTACTTGGTCAGTTGACTCTCCAAAGAGAATCAAGATAAGAAACAGAAGAACAAATATCATCACATCAATATACCACCACGACACACATACTTCTGATTAGTGTCTACTAGACAACGTGATAAATGAATTCACATAATTTACAAAAAAAAAAAAAAAGAAATACACCCTCTATATTAGAATGTGAATACTCACATAACAATAAATAAGAGAACATGAATTGAGAGCGTTGGTACTTTTGCGTTGAAATGTGCGTTGTCACACTTCACAGTAAAAGTAAAAGAATCGAAAGAGAGGAAAAAACAATTATTTATCGGAAGGGAAAAAAAAAAGTAATCTGCAGATCGTCAGCTAATTAATAATATCAAACGATTCTCTCTCCATGAATTATTCAGCTCTGGGGGGTCAGACAATAACTTTCCCATTGAGCCTACTTACAGCCAACTGACTCTTTCATAAGAGGAAAACCTTGTCACTCCAACTACCAACAAGACAGAAGACGCAGCAATACTTTTTGGTTTAAAAAAAAGGGGAAAGGGAAAAGGGAAAAGGGAAAATGGAATAATACTTTGAGAGTAACCATAAAATTTGTGCAACTGGTCTGATGCAAATCAAAAAAATCACGGTAGGTACAGAGATAAGGTAACAAACTATTCTACCCACGTGTACCAGCTGTGAAGTTTCCTTTATTTTTTTTTATTTTTTTTAGATTGCATGAGACGCTTAAAAAGGTTCCAACTTAAACTACACAGAAAATAACAACTTCTGGTGATGTCATATTTGTGCACGAAACTGTGAACCGACTTAAACTGATAAAGCTAAATGAGGTATTGGTACCAACATTCCTTTTCTCTCTCACACAATAGGTTAAATGCAAGAAGAAAAAAGCAGACAACAACAAAAATGCGCCTGCAAATAAAAAAACATAAAAAGCAAAGTCGGTGGGTAACTGGACTTTCCTTACAAGAGAGAAGATAAATGACCGAACAAAAAAAAAAAAAAAAAAAAAAAAACACGAATACCCTCACGTGAGCAGTACTCGATTTGCTTTCTCAAAACCATTACATTATTAACAACTTATCGGTCAACAAAGTCCTATTTAACCACAACTAGAGTGGTGTTATATTAATGTCTTTATTCGAAACATTTCCATAATCAAACAGCAGTTCTAATAACAAGCAACTCATTAGAGTCTCGTGAAGCTAAGGATTCAACAGACAGAGAAGGAGATCTATTTAATCTCTTAGGAGGCTCAGGTGCTGAACCGAAAGTACTTCTTCGTCTTCGATTATTACCCTCAGAGATAGTGACGTAACTTGGCATTCGAACTCCACGTGAGACTCGAGGTTGATTTCTAAATGAATCGGGTGGTGTTGGTGTTGATATTGGCTGCGATACAATTGATCGTCTTGAAGATTCAGACATCATTTCAAACATCACCAAATCATCACTAGACTGAAGAACATCAATCGGAGCTGGAGGGCTCACATAAGTTGTTACTTCTTCACTAATTATTTTACAAGTCATTTCACTTTGATCATCATACTCAATCCCTTTATCCACAACATATAAAGACTTATCAGCTTGAATACTATCCCCACAGCATAGTAAGTGATGTATGTATGGAACCTTTCTACCTCCTGATATCCAAACAGCGCGTTCGTCAATAAGGAATACGATGGCATCACAGAAGAATTTTATTACAATAATCCACATTAAAAGAAGGCCTAAATTACTAGATACTGTAGCAGACCAGTGATCTCCAGGAGTATCCTGATGGAGTGCTACCAATATGAATGCCACCATCACTAACTCAATGACCACAGTCGACGTTTCTATTATATTTTCATAAGGTGCCAGATAAGGTCTCATGAATAACACCAACACCAAGAAAATCGCCAAAACGCTCATTGAAGATACTGCTTTTATAACACACTGCTGTCGATCAGTAGGATTGAAAGCACCTATAACACCAAGCAAAGCAGAAGCGATTTGCTCTATCACCATGAAATATCTTGACTTTTGTTTGTAAGCATCGTAAACTAGTTTATTTAGTTCAACCCAAGGAGCATCTATTCTAGCGTTGCCAGGCACCCATTCATGAGTACCCCATCCTAGTCTATAGAGTATTTTCTTACATTCAGATTTTGTTGCTGGTTCTTCAACCTTTTCAATGTTGCTGTGTTCAATTGCTCCTTTAGCTGCCCTGTAAGTAATGACTGGGAGTCCAATACCGAATAAAATCAAGTCAGCTATTGCCAGTATCCTAAAACCTGATGAACTTCCTATTATGGCTGCAACACAAGTCAATACGGAACCTCCGTAAAGAAACGTGGCTGGCAGTAGAATCCATCCAAACCTCGCACGTGCCATTAAATATGTCCTGTCGATTTTCTGAATACTATTGGAAACTGTTTTAACAGGTCTTTGAGTAGTTGATGAGGATAACAAAGTTGAGAATCCAGTTCGTTCTGTTTTTCTTGCACCAGACAATCGAATTGCCATTACTGTGGCAGTAAGACCACATGCTGATATTAAGATGAATTGAATTAGAATGGTACCTAAGAGTGCTCCATCGATTTCCGCATTGACACCATCCCCAAACCGAAGTCCAAGAGGATTAAGTGTTCTGTCTAACTTTGTAGTTCCTTCTTGAGGACAGAGCATGAGTCTTGTGATTAGTGAGGCTCTAACCATAGCTCCACCAGCTGAAGCTGAAACTGGTATCACAGAACTAACTCCAACAATAGCTAATGAGGATACTGCCCGTTGTTGTTCTTGTTGTTTTTGATCAGGCATATTGGATTGGGCTTCTATTTGTTTATTAAATACACAACCACCTCCGCAATCACACCTCTCATCACCTTTACAAAGAGACTTGTAAACACTACTTGAAAATAGTTTTGAGGACATAACAATTTGAAGTTTTTCAGAATAGCCCATGTAAGCTCTGTACTTCTCATTCTGAAAAGATATTCTGATGGAGTTGCTGCCTTCTTTCAATGAGTCGATCGCAATGAGGTCAGCTGTGATTGTATTGCTGTCTGCTTGTTGTGCTGTAGCAGCCAATCCAAACTTCGAATCCTTCGGACTCTTATCAGTGACAATGGTAACACAAGGACCATTACAATCAAGTGACCCGCCAGGGGAAACTATTATCCCTTCGATAGGTCCTCCCGGCCACATTAATATAGTTTTTAGTGATCCTTCTTCCAATCCAAGTTCGTCATTTAATTGAAATACAACTTCCGATCCACCACCCGATTGGATGCGTTCAGAAGATAATTCCGCGTCCTCCAAATGGACTTCTTTAAATTTATTATATTCAGTTAATGATGTTGGGATAGTACTTGGAACAGCTGTTGGAATAGTAGTTGGGATCGCTGTTGGCAAAGCTGTTGGCAAAGCTGTTGGAATAGCCGTCGGGATCGCCGTTGGAACGACGGTTGGGATCGCTGTTTGAATAGCCGTTGGAATAGCGGTCGGGATCGCCGTCGGAATAGTAGTCGGGATCGCTGTTGGCAAAGCTGTTGGCAAAGCTGTTGGAATAGCTGTCGGAATGGCTGTTGGAACGGCTGTTGGAATGGCTGTTGGAATGGCTGTTGGAATGGCCGTTGGAATAGCTGTTGGAATAGCTGTTGGGATCGCCGTTGGAACGGCTGTTGGAATGGCTGTTGGAATGGCTGTTGGAATGGCTGTCGGAATAGCTATTGGAATAGCTGTTGGGATCGCTGTTGGGATCGCTGTTGGGATCGCCGTTGGAATGGCTGTTGGAATGGCTGTTGGGATGGCCGTTGGAATAGCTGTTGGAATGGCAGTCGGAATAGCTGTTGGAATAGCTGTTGGAACGGCTGTTGGAATGGCTGTTGGAATGGCTGTTGGAATGGCTGTTGGAATGGCTGTCGGAATGGCTGTCGGAATAGCTGTTGGGATCGCTGTTGGGATCGCCGTTGGAATGGCTGTTGGAATGGCTGTTGGAATGGCTGTTGGGATGGCCGTTGGAATAGCTGTTGGAATGGCAGTCGGAATAGCTGTTGGAATAGCTGTTGGAACGGCTGTTGGAATGGCTGTTGGAATGGCTGTTGGAATGGCTGTTGGAATGGCTGTCGGAATAGCTGTTGGGATCGCTGTTGGGATCGCCGTTGGAATGGCTGTTGGAATGGCTGTTGGAATGGCTGTTGGGATGGCCGTTGGAATAGCTGTTGGAATAGCGGTCGGGATCGCTGTTGGGATCGCTGTTGGGATCGCCGTTGGAATGGCTGTTGGAATGGCTGTTGGAATGGCTGTTGGAATGGCTGTCGGAATAGCTGTCGGAATAGCTGTTGGGATCGCTGTTGGGATCGCCGTTGGAATGGCTGTTGGAATGGCTGTTGGAATGGCTGTCGGAATAGCTGTCGGAATAGCTGTTGGGATCGCTGTTGGGATCGCCGTTGGAATGGCTGTTGGAATGGCTGTTGGAATGGCTGTTGGAATAGCTGTCGGAATAGCTGTCGGAATAGCTGTTGGAATGGCTGTTGGGATCGCTGTTGGGATCGCCGTTGGAATGGCTGTTGGAATGGCTGTTGGAATGGCTGTTGGAATGGCTGTTGGAATGGCTGTTGGAATGGCTGTTGGAATGGCTGTTGGAATGGCTGTCGGAATAGCTGTCGGAATAGCTGTTGGGATCGCTGTTGGGATCGCCGTTGGAATGGCTGTTGGAATGGCTGTTGGAATGGCTGTTGGAATGGCTGTCGGAATGGCTGTTGGAATGGCCGTTGGAATAGCTGTTGGAATAGCGGTCGGAATAGCTGTCGGAATAGCGGTCTGGATCGCCGTTGGAATAGCGGTCGGAATGGCCGTTGGAATAGCTGTTGGAATAGCTGTTGGAATGGCTGTCGGAATGGCTGTCGGAATGGCTGTTGGGATCGCTGTTGGAACGGCTGTTGGAATGGCCGTTGGAATGGCTGTTGGAATAGCGGTCGGGATCGCCGTTGGAATAGCTGTTGGAATAGCGGTCGGAATAGCCGTTGGAATCGCTGTTGGAATGGCCGTTGGAATAGCTGTTGGAATGGCTGTCGGAATAGCGGTCGGGATCGCCGTCGGAATAGCCGTTGGAATAGCTGTTGGAATAGCTGTCGGAATGGCCGTTGGGATCGCTGTTGGAATGGCCGTTGGAATAGCTGTCGGAATAGCTGTCGGAATAGCTGTTGGAATGGCTGTTGGAATGGCTGTCGGAATAGCGGTCGGAATGGCTGTTGGGATCGCTGTTGGAATGGCCGTTGGAATAGCTGTTGGAATAGCGGTCGGAATAGCCGTTGGAATCGCTGTTGGAATGGCCGTTGGAATAGCTGTTGGAATGGCTGTCGGAATAGCTGTTGGAATGGCCGTTGGAATAGCGGTCGGGATCGCCGTCGGAATAGCCGTTGGAATAGCTGTCGGAATAGCGGTCGGGATCGCCGTTGGAATAGCGGTCGGAATTGCCGTTGGAATAGCTGTTGGAATGGCTGTCGGAATAGCTGTCGGAATGGCTGTTGGGATCGCTGTTGGAACGGCTGTTGGAATAGCCGTTGGAATAGCCGTTGGAATAGCGGTCGGAATAGCCGTTGGAATCGCTGTTGGAATGGCCGTTGGAATAGCTGTTGGAATGGCTGTTGGAATGGCCGTTGGAATGGCCGTTGGAATAGCTGTTGGAATGGCTGTTGGAATGGCCGTTGGAATAGCGGTCGGAATGGCCGTTGGAATAGCTGTTGGAATGGCTGTCGGAATAGCTGTTGGAATGGCCGTTGGAATAGCTGTTGGAATGGCTGTTGGAATGGCCGTTGGAATAGCTGTTGGAATGGCTGTCGGAATAGCTGTCGGAATGGCTGTTGGGATCGCTGTTGGAACGGCTGTTGGAATGGCCGTTGGAATAGCTGTTGGAATAGCCGTTGGAATAGCCGTTGGAATAGCGGTCGGAATAGCCGTTGGAATCGCTGTTGGAATGGCCGTTGGAATAGCTGTTGGAATGGCTGTTGGAATGGCCGTTGGAATAGCTGTTGGAATGGCTGTCGGAATAGCTGTCGGAATGGCTGTTGGGATCGCTGTTGGAACGGCTGTTGGAATGGCCGTTGGAATAGCTGTTGGAATAGCCGTTGGAATAGCCGTTGGAATAGCGGTCGGAATAGCCGTTGGAATCGCTGTTGGAATGGCCGTTGGAATAGCTGTTGGAATAGCGGTCGGGATCGCCGTTGGAATCGCTGTTGGAATGGCTGTCGGAATAGCGGTCGGAATAGCTGTTGGAATGGCTGTCGGAATAGCTGTTGGAATGGCTGTTGGAATGGCCGTTGGAATAGCGGTCGGAATGGCCGTTGGGATCGCTGTTGGAATGGCCGTTGGAATAGCTGTCGGGATCGCCGTTGGAATAGCTGTTGGAATAGCTGTCGGAATAGCCGTCGGGATCGCTGTTGGAATGATGGGGTCACAAATGTGAGCAAATTGTGTACCACTGCATCCACTGGTACAGACATATCCAGCAACGCAATCACATGACCACTTATTACCTGGTTTCTCAACACACATTCCTCCATTGCTATCTGAATCACAATTATTTGTACCAGAAACACACGGATGTGGCGCTTGTGCGACACACTCATGGTTGGTTGGGTTTTTAATATCACAACCACTTTTACAGAGAACATTATCACAAGCACACTTATAGTAGTCAGGACCATTAACACATCTTCCATTATTAGGATCACAAGGGAACGGAGAACAATAATCTACCGTAGGGATTGGGGTTGGCGCCCTTTGATTTGATATGCACTTATGTTCTGCAGGGTTGGTGACTGGGGAGCAGCCAGTAGTGCACCTAGCACCAGATGTACAACGACATGTATACTCGAAAGAAGAAACCTTTGTGCAGGATCCAAAGTTAGTATCACAATTACTACTTGCGCAGGGATCTGGATCTAGAATGGAACCACTTACCACTACAAGTAATGTTATTGTCAGACCCAATCGCATTGTCTACCCCTCCCTCACCTCCCCATTAACTGAAGAAGAAGTTATCATAATAGAGAATCGAACTACACAAAATTTCTAACACTGCGTAAAAAAAATATGAAAGAGGAGGATCGCTCCTCAAAACAAAAACATGATAGGCATGTTAACGCTCACGAGTGTGATTACCAGATTGAGAAATGTAAAAAGTAATCAAAAAGAGATAGAAAGAGTGGTTAGCAATATTATGTTTAGTGCATACCGAAACGACGTAAAGGCTAGCGGGGAAGATTTTTTTTCTTTTTTTTTTTTCCATCTACCTAGTTTCGTACTTCTATTAACACTAATCAATAGTAGTCTCACTTACTAAATCATTTTACTTAGGCTTTCTTCTCTCTTTTTTCAATGTTTTTTATGTCGATGTCCAAGAGGCAGTCAAATGCATCCCACAGCTGAGCGACATTCGCAACTGTATTTATGTTTATTTTTCTTTTCTCAAAACAGTCCGGGTGAAACTTTGACAATGTAAAAAACAGTAACAACTTTAGGTTATTAAGAACAAAATTAATATCAAGTACTTGACTGAAAAAATGTTTGTAGTTGTTAATCAAAGAAAATTAATTTCTTTTCTCAAAACAGTCTGGGGGGAAAACTTTTTTTTTTTTTAAAAAAAAATAAAAACACATACGTTGCTTGAATGCAAAAGGCCCAGCTAGCGCCATTACGATACCGCTGCAGTAATTTGGCTGTGGGAGAGCGTAATGCATGTAGAGTGCCAAGTAGAACGCCTCTTGTCCGATACATGCGACTCTGAAACAGAGGAGGTTTCCGTAGTACATTCTGAGGACGAAGTTCTTAGCAGAAGTCGTATCCTTGTGGCTCTGTGAGTATCCACCACACATAAACATTCTGACGAAGTGGGAAACAAAGTCAAGTGCCACAAGTGAAGCAGCTGCGTGCACACTGAAATCAAATCTCGTTAAATAAATAAGAAGTACAGCAGTAGATGCTCTGTCAGTCACCATGTCGAATATCGCTCCAAAGAGAGTTGATTGGTTGAAATAACGGGCTGCCATGCCGTCAAGTCCATCGAGGGCGAATCCTAATGCGTACAAACCGAGAAACACCCACGGGCTTGATTCGAAAAAATAGAAACTACTCACTGAGAGGGCAACTCTCAACCATCCGATCATGTTCGGTACATTGAACACAATTGAGAGCTTCGACACCATTGTTTTGTTGTCTTTTTGTTCTTAGAAAATGTTGGAAGAGAATCATAAATTTGTTGTCCATTCTTCTTTTTATAATCAAGTTAATTTAACTTAATAAGATTATTATTCTCTTTTCGTTTTTTTTTTTTTTTTTTTTTTTTTTTTTTGGGAAAACGCATAATTCCACAAAAATAGTTTGCGAAATCGCCAACTCATCACAAAAATTTTAACCACTCAAAACAACCCAACATGACAGGAAAATGTGACCAAAACATAGTCAAAGGGCGGATTAATCACCCACTGGTCAGGTGGACAACTTTTTTTTGTAGGGAGTTGGCGATTTCGCAAACTATTTTTGTTGAAATAGAGGTTTTCCCTTTTTTTTTTTTTTTTTTTTTCCATTTTAGTTGTTGCGTTCTCACTATTAACAGTTATAATCCACAATGACAATAACTGCAAGGAAAGCTGCTACACACAGTAAAAAAAAAAGTCCTATAGGAGAGGATAGTTGTCATAAAAAACACAAACAAAGCACTGTTGTTATTGGAATCAAATGCTTTGCAGGTTCGCAACAGTAAAGAGGTACGAAAATAATAAGTTTCACGACAACACGAATAATGCCCCCCCTCAAGTCTCTTAAGAGAATAGATCAAGATATTAATAAACAAAAAGGAGGGCAAAAAACTAAACAAAGACGTTCGTTGCCGCGTTAGCAAATGCAAATGGGATACGCACATTAGGAATCTGAGGGACTGGAACACCACATTGAAAGCCATAGTATACTACTATGACAAACCACGTAGACAGAAAACATGGAGTGAGCATACTGGTTTATTTACATCGAGTAAATTCCCCACGGGAGAAAACCCTTAAAGAGGGAACGATTAATAACTTTAAGGACAATCAGAACCAGAACACTTGTAGTATGTAGCGATTTGATCATGGAGGGCCGACAGAAGGGAAGGAGGTGATGTTTTGTAGAGGTTTTCAACTTGGTATGGATCTTTGGCCACGTCATAGAGTTCGTGGAACTGAACAGAAGTGGAATTCCACGACCAGGTTGAGTCATATTCTATGTATTGTAAATTATGAGTCGAGTTCAGAATACGAAGAGCTCTCCAGGTGTTGCTCGCAGTGCTGTCTATGAAATAGCAGTCACCACTTCCAACAGTACTTCCCTCAACACAGGTATCAACCCTCCCTGCTGGTCCTCTTGGGATGGGACCTGGGCATGGTGAAGTTGCAGGTGCCCATATCCCAGAATGATCGTTGTAATAAGTTCCAACCGATTCGTACTCAGTCAACCAAGCATCTCTTACATGGTTCTTTTTGCCCTCAACTAATAGACCAGCAAATGATTTGCCATCAACCCAGGCAGGTGATTCTATTCCAGCAATATCTAAAATAGTTGGAAGTAAATCAACAGATCCCGTAATCTGCGAGAAGGTTTTTCCCTGTGGGATACCCGGACCTGAAATTAAAAAAGGAATTCTGATATCGGTTTCGTAAGGATGCTGTTTGGAAGTTCCTACACGCCATTGACCGAGTTTGTAACCGTGATCACTTGTGTAGACAAAATATGTGTTATCGAATTCACCGTGTTCTCTGATCTTGTTAAATACAACCTCAATCAAGTCATCAACACTGGCAAGTGTTCTCCATCTGTCCCTGAAGTGCTGATCTTCCCAGCACTTCACGAGATCCGTAAGAGGTGGGTTTTGTCTGATATGGGCAGTCTTGTCTGGGCTTGAATGGTTGTAATTTGGGGTAACTGGCGCTTTGAAATCCGGATACAGATTCTCATACCATGGCGCAGGCGTAGCAGGATAATGAGGTGCATGAGGCCCAAGGTAAAGGAAAAATGGTTTACGGTCTTCCTTTGCCACGCCGTTCATAAGTGAGTCAAGCCACTCAACGGATCTGTTTGCTATTTGTGAAGTTTGATAGACTGACCCAAACTTAGGATTATTGGGGTCCAGGGTTTCAACATATTGAGTTCCATTACTGAAGTATCTGTAATAAGTCGTCCCATCATAATCATTGTAATTTAAAGGTGAATCTATGTACGTTACACTCTTCGACTTAACAAGTCCGTTCAATTGCGGTCCTTGATCGTTTGTTGTTTTACCAAAAACGCCAGTTTCGTAACCTGCGTCAGTGAAAAGTCCGAAAATACCATTACCCGGGACATGGACATGTGTTGTATTTGCGTGCATACAGCCTGCACCATCTTGTCCTCTAATATTATGAAAATACCTCCCGGTGAAGAATTCAGTTCTGCTTGGACAGCAAATTGGTGTATGGACAAAATAATTTTCCATTCGGACTCCTCCAGTCATCATCTCCTTTCGAAGCTTCGGTTGCGATTCTAATGAACCAATGTCAGTGTACTGAGTTGGATTACTTCCCAATCTAGTGTCCTGATCATCCGTCAAAATCATAACAACATTTGGCTTAACCGCGGCCAATGCTGCGGTTGCAATGACTCCACAGAGATACATTTAATTGCTTTTGGGTGATAAGTGATTGTGTAAGCAGCATTAACATTAATAACAATCAAACAAAAGAAGGTAATGAAGGCGAAGTTTTTGACAATGTAAAAACAGTAACAACCCTAAGTATTAAAGCAAAACTAATATCTACTTGACTGAAAAAATATTTGTAGTTGTTAATCAAAGAAAAATTACGTTTAGAGAAAAAAGAAAACATCGGTTGCAGAATTTAGACACGGTTCATTATCTGTACTGACTGATCTTAATTCCCTGACATTGCTCTTACCTTGCCGTAAACTTATCCTGTTGTTTATCAGTTGATGATGTCGAGGTTTGAGTAGGCAGTAGTGAAGTACCAGAGTCATCTGTATCTTCAGTATCGCCGTCGTAGTCATTTTCCTCAGACACGTAGCTTTTACCTCTCTTGGTAACTCTACTAGTTGGTTTAGACCTTAGATTTGGTGTATCGTTGCTGCTTTCTGAAAGGTGTCTTTTTGATTTAATCCCAGTCGTGGGGTATTTGACTGCAATCTACTTTCGACCCTATGTTGTGGTGATGAGGATTCGTTTGACAAATACCGCACCATCGACTTCGATGTCATTTTCTTGATATGTGACTTTTGCTTCTTTTGATCGACCTGCTGTGTGGTTGCAACCTAAGTGTGCTTGAGTCATTAGTGCTCTCCGACAGGTGACGTTTTGATTCACTTCTTGTTGAAGCTGGGTCTTGATGTACCACATCTGAGGTCACTTCTTCTTCCACCATCGTTTTAACAACTCTCCTTGGCCTTTGTTGTTTAGGCTTATGGAGCTTCGGTGGTGGGCATGCATTCAGGGTAAAGCGGAAAGACCGGAACTATTTGAATTTCGACTGTCCGGAGGCCGAATGCGAGTGGGAGGTGAAGACGAAGTGGGTGGAAGGTGAATGCCAAGTGTTCGGCACCGCTGAACATTCGTGTTCTCCAGGCGAAAGGAGAGATTGCGACGGCATGGCAGAATGGGTGAGCCGTGTTTTGGAAGAGAAAGTGGCAGCCCAGTTCGATTATGGGCCTAAACAAGCCGCAACTGATCTGCGTAACCGTTTAGGGACTATGCAGTCCCTAAGCGAACAATAGAGAGGACTGGAGATGGCGAAGGCTCGGGTGCACGGATTGCTTGGAGAGCAGTACGGAATGCTTGCCACGTACCTCACCGATTTGCAGAATCGGAATGAAAGCGTGTACTGGGATGTACAAAAGAGGGAGGACGGGGCGTTTCAGAGGTTGTTCTGGACGTTCCTGCAACCCGCTTCCCTGGACCGCCTGCTGCCGATTTTGTGCAGTGATGCTTGCAGCCTCACCGGACCCTACGGTGGGTGCTTGTACATCACAGTGGGTGTAGATGCCGAAAGGCATGTTGTTCCGCTGGCATACTCTGTTGGCAATGCGGAAGACAAGGACGGTTGGTGCTACCATAACACCCACCTCCGTGTACACTACGGAGAGCACCTTGTTCTCAGACCGACAGAAGGGGTTGGAGGCAGACACTACCTTGACCGAAGTCGTGTTACACCAGGCGTTGTGCGTCAAGCACCTCGTTAACAACGTGGTGACACAGACGAAGATCCCACAACGGAATGCATCCACCGTTGTGTGGAAATTAGCCAAAACGGAGTACAGAGAAGAAGCAGAACAGTACCTGCGGGAGATCAAGCAAACTTATGGGCCTGACACCCACAAGTATCTTCTGGAAACCGGACTGCAACGTTGGTCAGACGCCTACTGGCCCGAAAACGTACCCCGCTGGGCATACTTGTGCAAAAAGCTAAAGCTAAGCTTTTTAGAGCTAAGCTAAAGCTATTTAGCTTTTTTTAGCTTTTTTTTAGCTTTTTTGAAAAAAAAATTTCAAAAAAAAGCTAAAAAAGCTAGATAGCTTAGCTTAAGCTCCAAAAAGCTTAGCTTTAGCTTTTAGCATTTTGCACAAGTATGCCAGTGAGCGCCAGTGTCCGTTCTCCAGGGGCATCATATACTTCTTCCTTGAGGGTGTTTACTGGATCTTCGGAGGCATCGTGTTCAACTCTCTCCGGCGGGTCTATGGTTGCAACTATCGTCCTTAGACCGGTTGACGGTAGGGGACTGCCTTCGGTGGGCAAATCTGTCGGTTTAGTGACTGGTGTGGCGCGGGCCGTGGCATCTTCTAACTCCTGACTTGCATTCGGCGGTGGGATGTCGGTTTCCTTTGGCTCCGGCTTACTCTGGCCGACATTGGTTGCAACTGCGGTTTCAACAGGTGAGGCGATTGGCGCTACACTTTCTATCTCCGTCGTGACCGTCGGGTTCCGTTGGTTATCTTCTGGTGGGGGGCCTTCTGAAGTAACTGAGTCTTCTCGGGCCACTTCAGGTGCGGACGTCTTCGGCTTCTTCACTGATACAGGCTCGTCTTGCGAATCTGAACCAGGGGACCACTGCTTCTTGCTCCTCGGACTGGCCGATGGCGTTGGGCTTCCATCGGGGTCGGCTATGGCGGGCGGTGGATGGTCTGCCTCAGCCTTTGGTTTCTTGACTGAGGTAGACTCTCCCTGCGAATCGGAATCTGGGGATCTCGGTTTCTTGGTTAACCGTAATCCCAACTCCCCTTCCAGGTCTGAGGTACGTCTCAACACGTCCATCGGCGAGCAGTAATCTCGAGAGGACACCTCTTCCGCCTTGAACTGCGCACAGTTGTTGGCGACGTTTGGTGTGTTGAGGAAGCTCCATGTGGCCGGCACAGCCCCCGCCAGTCCCGTCCGTGTTGTCGCACTCCACGTGTTCATATTTCCTCTGCAACTCCAGGTGGCATTTCTATCCTGTTGACTCATCTTCTGTATCCCCTTGAGGGCAGCATAGTAGGAGGCTAGCCCGAGGTCTGCAGTGTCGAGCGTCGCACCCCAGCTGGCCGTCAACTTGTGCAGTAGCGTGTCCAACAGGCAGGCGGCCGCCCCCGTCCTCCCAGTGTTCAAGTTCCTATGACTGGCGAAGAATAGGCACATGCGAGGCGAGTCTTGTTGAGGTCCCCCTGCCATGTGGTCCCACCAGTATAGAGAGGCTTCCAAACGCGAGTTGAAGGCCTTGTACCGGCTTCTGGTGAACTCGTTTACCATCGAGCTCGCTTCGCGCCAGCAGTCGTGCAGACCGGACTTTCGGCCCCTGACTACTGCGTACCATTTGCTGCCCGGCGGTGGAGCGACTTTGGTATCCCCTGATGGTGGGTTGTACCTCTCCACAAATCGCTGGGCCGACTCGCGGAGGACGAATCTTTGGTGGACGGCGCCTCTGTATTTGTGCACCTCCCTCTTCGTTTCCTCCCACGTGGTATAGACTCCCGGGGATCTGCCTTCGGCGACTCCGTAGAAGAAAGTTGGCTTCCTGTTGGAGGGTGCTAAAATCCGTCTTGGATCCTGGGTGGAGGAGGGTAGCTGCTCTCGTCTCAGGTACAGGGCGACGCAGGGCTTTACTTGTGTGACCTTCGACGTGTAGATTCCCTCGGCTGAATCGTCTTGTTTCAGCCATCCCCCCCTTCCATTTGTCGTATACGACACATAGTGCCCCGAGACCTCGTTAAATCTGATGTGTTGGATCATTCCAGTCAGGGTGTAGAGGCGGCTCGATGCGTCTATGAAAGATTCTGGTAGGGTGACTTCATCGGGTTTGGTATCTCCAAAATGTCCCTCTTTGAACCCAAGGAACAGCGAACGGGCTGGCTCGTCTACCGATGTAACGATCTCCGCTGAGCACGATTTACAACTCGGGCAGGTGAAGTCTGTCGGGCTTGTCGTCGTTTCGTCAAGGGCAGAAGCTGTCTTTTGGTCAGGTTCCAGTCTGAGGATGGGCGTTCTATACCGTGTGTATGTCTTCGCAGACTTGACACGTGCGGATTTGCGTTACCGTGGACACGAAGTTGACTGGTGGAGCTCCCGCCTCATCGATTGCTTTGAGCAGCTCTGACAGTGCATGTTCGGCTTCCGATTGTCCCGGACCGCAGCGTGGTTTCATCCATTCCCATATCTTCTTCGCTGCCAAAACAGACCCCGATCGCTTCAGCTCCCTCAGAGTGCATAAGACACAGTCTGCTGAGTGTTCCGGCGATTTGTTGCATTCCGGAAGAGGCATGCCCTTACATAGGCACTGCAGCGCTGTGTTCATGTAGCAGGAATCCCCGAGATTCTGAATTCCCTCCAGGCCTACTCCAAAGGGTATGAAGGTCGGAGGATGTTCTATTGCTGGACTCTCGGGTTTCGAAGTGAGTGACGGCCCTCTCTGTGCGTTCAAGGGCGTACCCGGGACCGACTCCGGTTCCTGCCATCGTCCGGCAGAAGTTGTTATTGGGCCAGGAAGGTGCGTGACGGCAGAGTCTGGAACAGACAGGGCGGCTTCGTTCGGCGTTACCTCTCCACCGTGCGTAGCGATTGGATCAGTGGGCGATTCATGCGGCCTCAGCCCGGTCTCCGATATCTCTAAACCTCCGGCAGTGGATTTGGTAGGGCCAGGGGGCATGGGGACAGCAGCGGCTGGGTCGATCAATATGAATACATTCCGTCCGCCTATTGGCAGAACGGGCAACGTGAACTCGTTCAGTCCAACGGCCAGGGGGGGACAGTATTCTCAATCTGTATTTCTAAGCTGGAGACAGTCATTTAATCTACATAGTTCCTGTTAGAAGTGAGTTGAATTACCAGGTGAGATTTGGACTGTTAGCTTTTGGCTAAGGCCCTCCCTGAAGAGCAAGAACAAAAATATGATTGAGCCTTGATCTTGTTCGGTAATTCCTGAGGGGTGAAGTTGAGGCGATCGGCAGGGTGGAGGTGTTCACGATTTTTCACTTTGCTACACGAAAATTCACGATTTTTCACGATTTTTCACGATTTTTCACTTAATTTTTTGCTGCTTTTTGGTAGTGAAATCCTGTGAAAATGTGTGAAAATGTGTGAATTCTAGTGAAAAAAGTGAGTGATATCCAGATGGTACCGTTGGTGCTGGTGTGCTGTGCGATGTCAAACCTGTTCAGTTTGCCATACGTCATGTCACTTTGACAACTAAATGGGCATCGCTTGTGCCCAGTGACCCATCACCCTTCCTGACCATCGCTTGTGGTGAGGTTCCGGACTTTGGACCGGCGCATCGCGTGTGCGGTGGGTTTAATCACTGAGGGGGCTCATTCTCGTTCACACTGTTCTGTTCTGTGGTGTCTTTCCATTACTCCTCCCATCTCTGCCAGGAGACAGCCTGACAACCCATATTGATATTGCTTGAGAGACAATGAGAGGTAATTCATTGGGGTAGAAACAAGTGAGTGTAATCATTGGGTTCCAAGCTGATGATAATTTTTTTGGTTAAATAAATAAAAAATCCAAAGAGCAACTGTTGTCATTGCTCAACCTTGGGATTCTTGCGTGCCGGTTCTGCAGCCTTCTTTTTCTTCGCCTCTGCAGCCTTCTTCCTGGCTGCATCCCTTGCTTCCTCCTTCGCCTTCTTGGCAGCCGCCTTCTCCTTTCTTGCCTCCTCTTTTCGCTGAGCAGTTTTTTCTTGTGCAACTTTCCTGGCAGCAGCATTTTCTGCTGCTTTCGCTGCTTTCGCTTGGGTCAGTGTGGCGGACTGCTGGGGCACCGGGAGGGAGAGGGGGTCACGCAACTTTAGCTTTGTGGGGAGCTCCAGCGCAAAGCATTCAACAACAGAGAAAATGAATGCCCCGCGCTGGGACTTGGTTGGGGGGTTAGGTAGGGATGGTGCGTCCACCGGGATGATGCTGGCATCAGGCTTGGTGAGCATGGGGTCATCGGGGACATCGCTCTTCAGCTTAGAGACCTGAATGTGGTTCACATGGGAGAGGGCGTGGTTGACCTGCCTATTGACTTCCAGCAGGCGGGCGTGGTGAGGGGAGACTGTGTCACCGCAATAGCAGCAACGAAAAATGCCCTTTCCCCCCAAGGGTTCCAGCATGTAGAACCATCTACCTGGAAGCTCGGTATCGAGCAATGCAAAAATCTTTTCCCAATAATCGAGGTGACAGTGGCCTGATCTTCTGGCCTGGCTGTCCTGAACTTTCTGCCGGTTAATCTTTTTGAAATGTTCTGTTGTGTTACCCTCAACAAGAAAACACAATGAAGCAGTTGAACGTGTGTCCTCTAACCAAGACAACGCCCCTGCCAAGGCACCTGTAAAATCAACCCCCCTCTCAATGAGTAAGCAAACGACCGATTCCCACGTATGAAGAAGCACAGCGTTGCTATTGAACGGAGGAAGTCACTGAGGCCAAAGTACTTCGCAATCCAGGAGGCAATGCAATGAACTCGGTGTGTAGGCTCCGGGATGAGGCAGATATTGCCATCTTGGTCAAATAATTTAAACCCCCTGTATTCTGATCCACCCCGATCACTGAGCGCAGAGGTAATCGCGCAAGTTGACAGAGGTGGTGGTGCCGGATCAGTGATTAAGATTCCGAGCTGCTGGAAGTGGTGCAGCGCACGTCGTAGTGTGTCACAGAATGATTGAGCTTGGTGGCTCTGTGTC
The DNA here is from genome assembly GCA_964019425.1 of Flectonema sp. DT1601. Lineage (NCBI taxonomy): Eukaryota > Euglenozoa > Diplonemea > Diplonemida > Diplonemidae > Flectonema > Flectonema sp. DT1601. Next base: position 454,876 of record OZ025840.1, read on the forward strand.
AGTCTGCATGCAAGACTATAGCATGCAGTCGTAGCTGTAGCAGCAGTGATGTGTAGCGCTGACGAGTTTTCTGTCACAGATGTTGCGTCACTTACTAGGCAGAAGGTACTCTCCCGGTTGCGAATGAGAAACACACAATCCTGCACATACAACCACCGGATCATCTCTCTTCGTGCAGCCCAATAACTGACGGAGTCAAGACCATGAAGCTGGCGGGTAAACTGCGGAATGCGGCGCATGGCGATGTGCTGCAAGAGGATCGGGACAACTGTACTTGGTGGCTGTGGGCGGAGATGCAGGGTCCGAGCAACAGTGTATTGCGATACACCGTCAACCTCACCAATCTTCTCATCGCACCAGATCAGCATGCCATCCGTGCCAGCAACACGAGCCCTAACCTCCAAGTCATCTTCAACTTCTAGTCCCATACCACCCAATACATCTAACAGCTTTGATCTGCTAGTCACATACAGCAAGATCTCTGCTGGCAAGGAATCGCGAAGTTGCACTGTTACTCTTACGAGAGCCATGTGAATGCATTACCACAATAAACTTTAGAGAACGATAGGATTAACAAGCACCACCACTTCAACGATCACCACACATGCCTATCAACCCACCTGTGCTAGAATAGTTCAGCAACCACATGAAACTGTAACAAGAGCTGGATTAAAGAGAAGTAGTATTAACAATAAACTGTAGAGAATGATAGGATTAACAAGCACCGATGACAACTACGAAGCAGTGCAGTTCAGGCCCCCCCTGAGTAGTTTTTTTTAACAAACCACAAATCTCAATATCAAAATTCACGAAAATTCACGATTATTCACGAAAATTCACGATTTTTCACCATGCTTTTTGGCAGTGAATTTTCGTGAATTTTCGTGATAGGTAGTGACAACTCGTGACAAACCGTGAAGGATCGTGAAAATTCGTGAAACCTCCACCCCTGCTGATCGCCTCAGAAGTATAATGGGGTTAAAGAATCACTTGCATAGGGCTTGGCGCTGCTAGTCGGAAATCAGAAAAACCCTTTACGAACACACACAAAACGTTTTTGCTTTTTCGCAGTCGCATCAGGACCCTAGTTAGGGAAACCGGATTCTATATTCGGGTAGAACTGTTAACATGCCAGCCGGAACAACAGCAAGGATATCAATTTTTTCCTTCACAACAGTCGCATCCCCAGCGTGGTACCGAAACAAAGAAGGCACACTGTTGTTGAAAAAACGTCTATACCCAAATACAAATAAAAGAGGGAGGGGGGGGAACAACTGTCGCAGGATGTTGTCACGTATGATGACCAAACGTCGCGCAGTTCTGTGGAGGTACTACTAAAATAAAGTTAATTATTGAAGGCCGAGAGGCCAGGCTAAGATTTTGATGAAACCACTGTGCTTCAGGCACAATACCCGTCACAGGTACGGCGATGCCCCTGGTGAAAGGGTCGGCTCTCTGTGCGTTAGTGGGGACCCACTCGACATCGAGAGTCTGTTGAGCCCGCAAACCCGCAAACCCGCAAACCGGTGTTCTAACTTTGTAATGACGCCATACTTCAGAAGGTCGGGTACATGCCTAGCCATATGTTTTGAAATGCCTCTTGAAAATGACTTGTCCGAATCGATAAGGTGCTCAGCATTTTCCTCCAACGAATTTTTGAAAACTGTGGGGTCGGTTATAAGGTCAAGAACACCGTCTAGTATGTGATTAGAATCTAAACCTCGAAGTACCTGGAGATCTATTCGATTCGACGTTATCGGAGCGATACTGCCTGAGTCTACTCTCGTAGAGATCGAATTAAAACGTCCATTGTTGCCCACCACCAAAGAAGAGTCGTATGAAACTTGAATTTTATCCGCTGCAGCTGTTGCAGACTATAATGTCACATGCATCAGTTACAGGCGATAGCATCAACTTGATGAAGAGAGTGGCTCACCTGCACTGGAGCATGGATGCAGATGAAGGAGGAGGTTTGCCACACTGCCGCTGCTCCTCCACCTCTGAAGGAAGCTGATCGTCACTCGCTTGGTTTGCTTGGCATCTGGCATAGTTAATCGCCTAAAAAAAACAAAATAAACAGGTTTGTACTACTGCAACTGGAAATATCACTGCGCGGAAAAAACCGCACTAATTTCCAAATCTGCAAAAAACCGCACTAATTTTTCCACGCAGTAATATTTCCACCGCACTAATATTTCTGCTCAGAAGTGTTTTTTCTCCAGATGCATTTTTCTGCTGGTGCCTTACGCAGCAAAAAAGCAACCAAATTTTTTTCTACCACCAAGTGGAAAAAACCGCACTAATCTTTTCTCAAAAAAACCGCACTAATTTTTCCGCGCAGTAATATTTCCAGTTGCAGTATTATGTTACGCGATACAAAACAGTTGTATTTTACAAATTCAAACATTCAATCCCCACAATAATATTATACCTTTTCATTTTCTCTTTCCTTTTCTGGTCTTTTTTTTTTTTTTTTTTTTTTCCTTTTTCATACAACGTTTTTTTATTTATATATCAGTCATTCCTTTTTTTTGCGAACAAATTTTAGACATCGAAAAAGATTTTCAAAAAAAAATTGTAAAATTTTCGATCGAAGCGGCATTTTAATGCGCTGCATCATTGGGTTCATTTCCGTCCGAAATCGGGAGGTTGGCATCACATACTTGTCACCCGAATTGAGAAAAGAGATTTTGTGGTTTACTAAATCAGCTCAGCCGTGGACAAGTACCAAAACTAAAAATTAATCGAAGGGTCTAATTTTACACTGCCGGTCCAGCGGGATCCAGAGAAAAAATAATCGAGCAAAAAGTTGAATTCGATAGAGTGGGAAGTAACGGACTGGGAGCTTTTGGCTCCTGCCCTATTCCCGATGTAAACTTTCTTTTTATTTTTTTTTTTTTTTTTAACAGGCCCAGAGGGCGACAATGACTGTTGCTGACCAAGGAATAATATTCAAATGAATTTTCGTTTCAAAGAAACGAACAGAATTAAGAGAGAGGCAGAGAAAAAAAAAAAAAAAAAGAAAGAAAAGAAAAAAAAAATATGAAGAGGAAATAATCAAACATGAAAAAAATAAAAAAAATAAAATAAAATATAAATAAAAAACGTTGTATGAAAAAGGAAAAAAAAGAAAAAAAAAAAAAAAAAGACCAGAAAAGGAAAGAGAAAATGAAAAGGTATAATATTATTGTGGGGATATGAGGATAGCAGGGAGATGCTCTTTTTTTTTTTTTTTTTTTTTTTTTTTTTATTTATTATTTAAAAAAAGGAAACAATCAGTTTAGCGTCTCGATCGGGACGGAAAATAGAAATTAATCGACATAGTCGATCGATAGAAAAAAAAACAATGATAACATTGTTTATTCTTTTTTTTTTTTTTTTTTTTTTTTTTTTTTAAATCCTTTTAATTATTTTAAAGAAAAAACAATCAGTTTAGCGTCTTGACCAGGACGGAAAATAGAAAGTGATCGACATAGTCGATCGATAAAAAAACAATGATAACATTGTTTAATCTTTTTTTTTAAATTCTTTTTATTTATTTTAGAAAAAAAACGGAAAATAGAAATTAGTCGACAAAGTCGAACGATAAAAAAACAATGATAACATTGTTTATTCTTTTTTTTTATTTTTTTTAATATTTTTTTTTAATTAATTTTGAAAAAAAAACAATCAGTTTAGCGTCTTGACCAGGACGGAAAATAGAAAGCGATCGACATAGTCGATCGATAAGAAAACAATGATAACATTGTTTATTCTTTTTTTTTATTTTAAATTCTTTTTATTTATTTTTTAAAGAAAAAAAACGGAAAATAGAAATTAGTCGACAAAGTCGAACGATAAAAAAAACAATGATAACATTGTTTATTCTTTTTTTTGTATTTTTTTTATATTCTTTTTATTAATTTTGAAAAAAAAAAAAAAAACAATCAGTTTAGCGTCTTGACCAGGACGGAAAATAGAAAGTGATCGACATAGTCGATCGATAAAAAAACAATGATAACATTGTTTATTCTTTTTTTTTATTTTAAATTCTTTTTATTTATTTTTTAAAGAAAAAAAAACGGAAAATAGAAATTAGTCGACAAAGTCGAACGATAAAAAAAACAATGATAACATTGTTTATTCTTTTTTTTATTTTTTTTTTATATTCTTTTTTATTAATTTTGAAAAAAAAAAAAAAAAAAAACAATCAGTTTAGCGTCTTGACCAGGACGGAAAATAGAAAGTAATCGACATAGTCGATCAATAAAAAAACAATGATAACATTGTTTATTCTTTTTTTTTTTAAATTCTTTTTATTTATTTTTTAAAGGAAAAAAAAAAGGAAAATAGAAATTAGTCGACAAAGTCGAACGATAAAAAAACAATGATAACATTGTTTATTCTTTTTTTTTTTTTTTTATTTCTTTTTATTTATTAAAAAAAAAAAACAATCAGTTTAGCGTCTTGACCAGGACGGAAAATAGAAAGTGATCGACATAGTCGATCGATAAAAAAACAATGATAACATTGTTTATTCTTTTTTTTTATTTTAAATTCTTTTTATTTATTTTTTAAAGAAAAAAAAAAACGGAAAATAGAAATTAGTCGACAAAGTCGAACGATAAAAAAAAAAACAATGATAACATTGTTTATTCTTTTTTTTTTTATTTTTTTATATTCTTTTTTATTAATTTTGAAAAAAAAACAATCAGTTTAGCGTCTTGACCAGGACGGAAAATAGAAAGTGATCGACATAGTCGATCGATAAAAAAACAATGATAACATTGTTTATTCTTTTTTTTTATTTTAAATTCTTTTTATTTATTCTTTAAAGAAAAGAAACGGAAAATAGAAATTAGTCGACAAAGTCGAACGATAAAAAAAACAATGATAACATTGTTTATTCTTTTTTTTATTTTTTTTTTATATTCTTTTTTATTAATTTTGAAAAAAAAAAAAAAAAAAAACAATCAGTTTAGCGTCTTGACCAGGACGGAAAATAGAAAGTAATCGACATAGTCGATCGATAAAAAAACAATGATAACATTGTTTATTCTTTTTTTTTATTTTAAATTCTTTTTATTTATTCTTTAAAGAAAAGAAACGGAAAATAGAAATTAGTCGACAAAGTCGAACGATAAAAAAAACAATGATAACATTGTTTATTCTTTTTTTTATTTTTTTTATTTCTTTTTATTTATTAAAAAAAAAAACAATCAGTTTAGCGTCTTGACCAGGACGGAAAATAGAAAGTGATCGACATAGTCGATCGATAAAAAAAACAATGATAACATTGTTTATTCTTTTTTTTTATTTTATTCTTTTTATTTATTCTTTAAAGAAAAGAAACGGAAAATAGAAATTAGTCGACAAAGTCGAACGATAAAAAAAACAATGATAACATTGTTTATTCTTTTTTTTATTTTTTTTTTTTATATTCTTTTTTATTAATTTTGAAAAAAAAAAAAAAAAAAACAATCAGTTTAGCGTCTTGACCAGGACGGAAAATAGAAAGTAATCGACATAGTCGATCGATAAAAAAACAATGATAACATTGTTTATTCTTTTTTTTTTTTAAATTCTTTTTATTTATTTTTTAAAGGGAAAAAAAAAACGGAAAATAGAAATTAGTCGACAAAGTCGAACGATAAAAAAACAATGATAACATTGTTTATTCTTTTTTTTTTTTTTTTATTTCTTTTTATTTATTAAAAAAAAAAAACAATCAGTTTAGCGTCTTGACCAGGACGGAAAATAGAAAGTGATCGACATAGTCGATCGATAAAAAAACAATGATAACATTGTTTATTCTTTTTTTTTATTTTAAATTCTTTTTATTTATTTTTTAAAGAAAAAAAAAACGGAAAATAGAAATTAGTCGACAAAGTCGAACGATAAAAAAAAACAATGATAACATTGTTTATTCTTTTTTTTATTTTTTTTTTTATTCTTTTTTATTAACTTTGAAAAAAAAAAAAACAATCAGTTTAGCGTCTTGACCAGGACGGAAAATAGAAAGTAATCGACATAGTCGATCGATAAAAAAAAAACAATGATAACATTGTTTATTCTTTTTTTTTTATTTTAAATTCTTTTTATTTATTTTTTAAAGAAAAAAAAACGGAAAATAGAAATTAGTCGACAAAGTCGAACGATAAAAAAAAACAATGATAACATTGTTTATTCTTTTTTTTTTTTTTTTATTTCTTTTTATTTATTAAAAAAAAAAAACAATCAGTTTAGCGTCTTGACCAGGACGGAAAATAGAAAGTGATCGACATAGTCAATCGATAAAAAAAAACAATGATAACATTGTTTATTCTTTTTTTTTATTTTAAATTCTTTTTATTTATTTTTTAAAGAAAAAAAAACGGAAAATAGAAATTAGTCGACAAAGTCGAACGATAAAAAAAAAACAATGATAACATTGTTTATTCTTTTTTTTTATTTTAAATTCTTTTTATTTATTTTTTAAAGAAAAAAAAACGGAAAATAGAAATTAGTCGACAAAGTCGAACGATAAAAAAAAAACAATGATAACATTGTTTATTCTTTTTTTTATTTTTTTTTTTATTCTGTTCTATTAATGTTGAAAAAAAAAAAAAACAATCAGTTTAGCGTCTTGACCAGGACGGAAAATAGAAAGTAATCGACATAGTCGATCGATAAAAAAACAATGATAACATTGTTTATTCTTTTTTTTTAATTTAAATTCTTTTTATTTATTTTTTAAAGAAAAAAAACGGAAAATAGAAATTAGTCGACAAAGTCGAACGATAAAAAAAAACAATGATAACATTGTTTATTCTTTTTTTTATTTTTTTTTTTTTTATTCTTTTTTATTAACTTTGAAAAAAAAAAAAACAATCAGTTTAGCGTCTTGACCAGGACGGAAAATAGAAAGTAATCGACATAGTCGATCGATAAAAAAACAATGATAACATTGTTTATTCTTTTTTTTTATTTTAAATTCTTTTTATTTATTTTTTAAAGAAAAAAAAAACGGAAAATAGAAATTAGTCGACAAAGTCGAACGATAAAAAAAAACAATGATAACATTGTTTATTCTTTTTTTTATTTTTTTTTTTATTCTTTTTTATTAACTTTGAAAAAAAAAAAAACAATCAGTTTAGCGTCTTGACCAGGACGGAAAATAGAAAGTAATCGACATAGTCGATCGATAAAAAAAAAACAATGATAACATTGTTTATTCTTTTTTTTTTATTTTAAATTCTTTTTATTTATTTTTTAAAGAAAAAAAAACGGAAAATAGAAATTAGTCGACAAAGTCGAACGATAAAAAAAAACAATGATAACATTGTTTATTCTTTTTTTTTTTTTTTTATTTCTTTTTATTTATCAAAAAAAAAAAACAATCAGTTTAGCGTCTTGACGAATAAACAATGACAACATTGTTTATTCTTTTTTTTTATTTTAAATTCTTTTTATTTATTTTTTAACAGGAGTTAAGATCACTTACATGAGTTAACACAACACAGATACGAGAGTCGCAAACTGAGGTGACACTACCAATTCAACAAAAAATAATCAGGATCGGACACAAGGAGGAGAGTTCATTCTACCTCTCATTGTCCTTGCTGGTATCTTAAGTGTCTTGGTATCTCTTGTGTGTCGGTATCTCGGAAGTGCTGGTATCTCGTATGTGCGTTGGTATCTCTTGCGTGTTGGTATCTCTTGCACATAAAAAAAAAAAAATATTGAGTTAACATGATCAGTTTTATTTAACATTAAAGACAGACCGGAACTATTTGAAAATAAAATGTAGATGGGAAACAGTGAAAATTAAAATGAATGATAAAATTAAATGAGATTTATGACATAACAGACCAGATAGAGAGTAATAAAGGGAAAAGGAAAACGGGAAGGGTTCATTCACTTAGTTAAAGTTAAGACCGATTAGTCAGTTTAAGGTCTTGACTAGGACCAACAAAAAAAAAAAATAAATAAATAAATAACGATCAAGCTGAGCTGATCTTGTTTTTATTAAATTAAGGGGAGCGGGAGGGATGGGAGGAATAAAGGAAAAAAAAAGAAAAGGTCGATCAATTGGATCTGATCGTCGAGAAGAAGAAGACAATTATTTTAAAGGTCGATCGGCATAGCCGATCGTTGAGAAAAAATAACCAGATATAAATACAATCAGTTTAAATTTAAAAAAAAAAAAAAAAAAAGATTAACGATCAAGCTGAGCTGATCTTGTTTTTATTAAAATAAGGGGAGCGGGAAGGATGGAAAGAATAAAGGAAAAAAAAAAAAAAAAAAAAAAATCGATCAATTGGATCTGATCGTCGAGAAGAAGAAAACAATTATTTTAAAAAAAATGATCGGTATAGCCGATCGTTGAGAAAAGAACAGATATAAATACAATCGGTTTTGGTGATCGACGAGTGGAGCGATGAGTTGAGTTTACCAGGTGAGATTCGGACTGTTAGCTTTTGGCTAAGGCCCTCTCTGAAGAGCAAGAACAAAAAAACTACTCACACCTGAAGAAAACATACACAAAGAACACACTGTAAGCTGTGTGTGTATTTTGTGTTTGTCACAACAGGAGAGAAAAGAAAGAATGTCAAGGTTGGTCACCTTGCCTATCAACGCACAACATTGGTGGTCTCTACTAGACCCTGAGTGATCCCACTGGATCTCTCATCGTTCATAGTACCCTGTGTGAAGTTATAAAATCAAAGGTAAACTATGAACTACAAATGACTTAGCCTGTTATTATAATGCCACAGGCAGGCCCTGCATTCAGCAACTATCCAGCAGTGCTTGGATGTCCTGATCTTCTTCTAAAAAAAAAGAAAGAAAAACAAAACTGTAGCTGGGATCACTCAGGATCAACAGACTACCAATGCTACCTGTTGTACTTGCTCACTATGGGGGGTGATGCCAAACACCCAGAAGTACTAAACTGCTTTCCTTCTTGCTGCCCAGGAGTTTCTGACCAGAACTAATAGAAAATAAAAAGTAGATGGGAAACAATAAAAAGTAAAATGGATATAACTGAAGTTAAACAAGACAAATGAAGTAACAGACCAGAACAGAAAGAGGATTGTAATAGAAGATTACAAATAAAAAAATGCAAGTATCAACACATAATCAAGATACACCAGCAGCTAACAAACAACATAAAATTGAAGATCAGTTGCCAGAGTATTTCAACCATGGTAGAATACTCGCCCCTCTGGCAGGGATTATCCCAGACTTGTCCTTTAATCTAGTTGGACACCATGGACTTGACAAGAAGGAAAAAAGAAAGGACCGATATTAAAGAGTACTAAGCATGTGCCGGTGAGGCAGATTGTTACTACCTGTCTTTTTGGACCTACTTTGATACTTAATGAATTTCGATAAAGTGGGAAGTAACGGACTGGGAGCTTTTGGCTCCTGCCCTATTCCCGATGTAAACTTTCTTTTTATTTTTATTTTTTTTTAACAGGCCCAAAGGGCGACAATGATGGTTGCTGACCAAGGAATAATATTCAAATGAATTTTCGTTTCAAAGAAACGAACAGAATTAAGAGAGAGGCAGAGGAAAAAAAAAAAAAAAAAAGAAAGAAAAGAAAAGAAAAAAAAAAATGAAGAGGAAATAATCAAACATGAAAAAAAAAAAAAAAAAAAAAAATATATATATATAAATAAAAAACGTTGTATGAAAAAGGAAAAAAAAGAAAAAAAAAAGACCAGAAAAGGAAAGAGAAAATGAAAAGGTATAATATTATTGTGGGGATATGAGGGATAGCAGGGAGATGCTCTTTTTTTTTTTTTTTTTTTTTTTTTTATTTATTATTTATTATTTAAAAAAAGGAAACAATCAGTTTAGCGTCTCGATCAGGACGGAAAATAGAAATTAATCGACATAGTTGATCGATAGAAAAAAAAACAATGATAACATTGTTTATTCATTTTTTTTTTTTTTTTTTTTTTTTTTAAATCTTTTTAATTATTTTAAAGAAAAAACAATCAGTTTAGCGTCTTGACCAGGACGGAAAATAGTAAGTAATCGACATAGTCGATCGATAAAAAAAAAAACAATGATAACATTGTTTATTCCTTTTTTTTTTTTTTTTTTTATTCTTTTTATTTATTTTTAAAGAAAAAACAATCAGTTTAGCGTCCTGACCAGGACGGAAAATAGAAAGTAATCGACATAGTCGATCGATAAAAAAAACAATGATAACATTGTTTATTCTTTTTTTTTTTATTTTAAATTCTTTTTATTTATTTTTTAAAGAAAAAAAACGGAAAATAGAAATTAGTCGACAAAGTCGAACGATAAAAAAAAACAATGATAACATTGTTTATTCTTTTTTTTGTATTTTTTTATATTCTTTTTTATTAATTTTGAAAAAAAAACAATCAGTTTAGCGTCTTGACCAGGACGGAAAATAGAAAGTAATCGACATAGTCGATCGATAAAAAAAACAATGATAACATTGTTTATTCTTTTTTTTTTTATTTCAAATTCTTTTTATTTATTTTTTAAAGAAAAAAAACGGAAAATAGAAATTAGTCGACAAAGTCGAACGATAAAAAAAAACAATGATAACATTGTTTATTCTTTTTTTTGTATTTTTTTATATTCTTTTTTATTAATTTTGAAAAAAAAAACAATCAGTTTAGCGTCTTGACCAGGACGGAAAATAGAAAGTAATCGACATAGTCGATCGATAAAAAAAACAATGATAACATTGTTTATTCTTTTTTTCTTTTTTTTTATTTTAATTCTTTTTATTTATTTTTAAAAAGAAAAAAAATGGAAAATAGAAATTAGTCAACAAAGTCGAACGATAAAAAAAAACAATGATAACATTGTTTATTCTTTTTTTTTTTTATTTTTTTTATATTCTTTTTTATTAATTTTGAAAAAAAAACAATCAGTTTAGCGTCTTGACCAGGACGGAAAATAGAAAGTAATCGACATAGTCGATCGATAAAAAAAACAATGATAACATTGTTTATTCTTTTTTTTTTTATTTTAAATTCTTTTTATTTATTTTTTAAAGAAAAAAAACGGAAAATAGAAATTAGTCGACAAAGTCGAACGATAAAAAAAAACAATGATAACATTGTTTATTCTTTTTTTTTATTTTTTATTTTTAATATTTTTTTTTTTTATTTTGAAAAAAAAAAAACAATCAGTTTAGCGTCTTGACCAGGACGGAAAATAGAAAGTAATCGACATAGTCGTTCGATAAAAAAAAACAATGATAACATTGTTTATTCTTTTTTTTGTATTTTTTTTAATATTCTTTTTTATTAATTATTGAAAAAAAAACAATCAGTTTAGCGTCTTGACCAGGACGGAAAATAGAAAGTGATCGACATAGTCGATCGATAAAAAAACAATGATAACATTGTTTATTCTTTTTTTTTATTTTAAATTCTTTTTATTTATTTTTTAAAGAAAAAAAAACGGAAATAGAAATTAGTCAACAAAGTCGAACAATAAAAAAAACAATGATAACATTGTTTATTCTTTTTTTTTTTTTTTTTTTTTATATTCTTTTTTATTAATTTTGAAAAAAAAAACAATCAGTTTAGCGTCTTGACCAGGACGGAAAATAGAAAGTAATCGACATAGTCGATCGATAAAAAAACAATGATAACATTGTTTATTCTTTTTTTTTTTTTTTTTTTTTTTTAATATTCTTTTTTATTAATTTTGAAAAAAAAACAATCAGTTTAGCGTCTTGACCAGGACGGAAAATAGAAAGTGATCGACATAGTCGATCGATAAAAAAACAATGATAACATTGTTTATTCTTTTTTTTTATTTTAAATTCTTTTTATTTATTTTTTAAAGAAAAAAAAACGGAAAATAGAAATTAGTCAACAAAGTCGAACAATAAAAAAAACAATGATAACATTGTTTATTCTTTTTTTTTTTTTTTTTTTTTTTATATTCTTTTTTATTAATTTTGAAAAAAAAAACAATCAGTTTAGCGTCTTGACCAGGACGGAAAATAGAAAGTAATCGACATAGTCGATCGATAAAAAAACAATGATAACATTGTTTATTCTTTTTTTTTTTTTTTTTTTTTTTTATATTCTTTTTTATTAATTTTGAAAAAAAAACAATCAGTTTAGCGTCTTGACCAGGACGGAAAATAGAAAGTGATCGACATAGTCGATCGATAAAAAAACAATGATAACATTGTTTATTCTTTTTTTTTATTTTAAATTCTTTTTATTTATTCTTTAAAGAAAAGAAACGGAAAATAGAAATTAGTCGACAAAGTCGAACGATAAAAAAAAAACAATGATAACATTGTTTATTCTTTTTTTTTTTTTTTTTTATATTCTTTTTTATTAATTTTGAAAAAAAAAACAATCAGTTTAGCGTCTTGACCAGGACGGAAAATAGAAAGTGATCGACATAGTCGATCGATAAAAAAACAGTGATAACATTGTTTATTCTTTTTTTTATTTTAAATTCTTTTTATTTATTTTTTAAAGAAAAAAAACGGAAAATAGAAATTAGTCAACAAAGTCGAACAATAAAAAAAAACAATGATAACATTGTTTATTCTTTTTTTATTTTTTTTTTTTTATATTCTTTTTTATTAATTTTGAAAAAAAAAAACAATCAGTTTAGCGTCTTGACCAGGACGGAAAATAGAAAGTAATCGACATAGTCGATCGATAAAAAAACAATGATAACATTGTTTATTCTTTTTTTTTATTTTAAATTCTTTTTATTTATTCTTTAAAGAAAAGAAACGGAAAATAGAAATTAGTCGACAAAGTCGAACGATAAAAAAAAACAATGATAACATTGTTTATTCTTTTTTTTTTTTTTTTTTATATTCTTTTTATTAATTTTTTAAAAAAAAAAAAAAACAATCAGTTTAGCGTCTTGACCAGGACGGAAAACTGGAAGTAATCGACATAGTCGATCGATAAAAAAAACAATGATAACATTGTTTCATCTTTTATATTTTTTAATTTTTTTTTATATTTGAAGAAAAGAAAGAAGAAAAAAAAAAAAAAAAACAAGCGGAATTGATCATAATGGGTGGCAGGGGTTGATATAACTTCATTTGAAAATTCTTCTTTTTTAATTTCTTTTTTTTTGAAATTTTTTTTTATTTAACAGGAGTTAAGATCACTTACATGAGTTAACACAACACAGATACGAGAGTAGCAAACTGAGGTAACACTACCAATTCAACAAAAAATAATCAGGATCGGACACAAGGAGGAGAGTTCATTCTACCTCTCACTGTCCTTGCTGGTATCTTAAGTGTCTTGGTATCTCTTTTGTGTCGGTATCTCGGAAGTGCTGGTATCTCGTATGTGCGTTGGTATCTCTTGCGTGTTGGTATCTCTTGCACATAAGAAAAAATATTGAGTTAACATGATCAGTTTTATTTATCATCAGAGACAGACCGGAACTATTTGAAAATAAAATGTAGATGGGAAACAGTGAAAATTAAAATGAATGATAAAATTAAATGAGATTTATGACATAACAGACCAGATAGAGAGTAATAAAGGGAAAAGGAAAACGGGAAGGGTTCATTCACTTAGTTAAAGTTAAGACCGATTAGTCAGTTTAAGGTCTTGACTAGGACCAACAAAAAAAAAAAAATAAATAAATAAATAAATAAATAAGGAAGCACTTTACAAGGTATTAAAGAGAATTTTCGAACTCAAGGCCTATCCGGATAGTTGGGGCTTAGCATTTGTAACAATGCTCCCAAAGCCCAACTCCGATGGGAAAGACATCTCGAAAACGAGACCGATAGCTGTGGGCAACTGCGACGGGAAAATTTTTAATACGGTTATTCAGGAAGCCGTCGCAAACCACACTCTTTCTAAATTTAATTTTCAAAAAGGCTTTAGGAAAGGTGTCTCTGGGTGTATCGAACATGCCACGATCACCTCAGAGATTTTTAAAGAAGTGAAAGCTCTCCGGAAAAACCTAACAATTGTCTGGGTGGATTTGGCAGATGCTTTCGGCTCAGTCAAACATCAATTAATTTTCTTTGCTTTAAAATATTTCGGAATTCACGAAAGAATAATCGGTTTCTATAAAAGGTATTATTCCTCCATGCGCGTCCAAATCAGAGTTGGAGAAGGCCTGACGCCCACTATCCCTTTTGAAGTTGGTGTCTTTCAAGGCTGCGTTTCCTCCCCAACCCTTTTTAATTTGGTATTCCAACTACTGCTCTTTTCCTTAGCAGTTCATCAACAGGAAGCCTACGAGTTTAACAATAAATCCCTCCAACTATTAGTTGCAGCTTTTGCTGATGATTTACAACTTACCACGTCATCAAAGGCGGGGGCAAAATTGCTAATCAAGTCGCTCGAACAGTTTCTTTCCTGGTCTCGTGGTATGAAAGCGAAACCCCAGAAATGCATTGCCCACAGCTTTGTACAAGGGAAACCAGCTAACCCGGACCTGAAGATTAACAATGTTCCGATTACGAATCTCCAGGAAGCTGGAGAGTTCAAATACCTCGGGCGTTGGTTTGAGCCGAACGCCAAAGAACAGAAATTGCGAGAGCGCCTGACCACTTTTACCAGGAATTTTTTAAAAAAAGTCGACGCCATGCCACTATATGGGTCTCAGAAGGCTTGGTCTGTCCAACATTTGTTATTGTCAAGGTTAACATGGAGTTTAATGATCCATGACTTATCTCTCCCTTTTGCCAAAAAAATGGACAAAATTATTAAACCTTTTTTGAAGAAATGGTGGGGATTTGTCCGCTCTGCGAACACAGTCATCCTTTTTACCGGTTCAAAGAACACTGTTGGTCTCAGACACAAAAGAGTTGAGACGCTATATAAACAAGCGCAATCAATTAAACTAGACATCCTCAGATCCTCACAGGACTCTGACATGCACGGTGTCTACAATGTTATTATGGAGAAATCGTCCAACTGGTCGAAAAAGTTTTCAGCTTCTGCTGAGTGGGAGCGCCTTATTAAGTTTTTTTCTTACCGTTCTCTTGCGAAGCAATCAGCTGGTCTTGGTCACCGATTGCGCGATCTACGTACTACTCGCCCCGATCTCCTTAAGCGTTTTGAAGTGGAAGCCACAGATGAACTACTGAACTCTTTGAATAAATTACAAGTCCAAGGTCAGTGGAAGGAGTGGTCTAAATGTATGATAAACGATTTCACCTGGAATAAGGTACTTAGGGAGGGAAATCCTGCCTATATCTCATTTCAACTGAAAGCGGTTACAAACACCCTCCCCTCACAAGATAATTTAAAGAGGTGGAACATCACCAATGTGGACCAAAATTGTGTTTTGTGTGGCAAAGTGAATCCTACCCTCAGGCATGTCTTAACAGGCTGTCCTGTCTCTTTAACACAAGGGAGGTTCACGTGGCGTCACGACAGCGTTCTAAAACGCATTGTTATCTTCTTGGAAGAGTTGATAATAAAAGCCAACAAAAGAAAAGAAAACCTCCCGCCTCCCTCTCAAACTTTTTTAAAAACAGGGGAAAATAAACCCCTAGAAAGAATTTCTAAAGAGACAGGCGAACTTTCACTAGCGAATGATTGGGTCATCCTCGACGATGTCGGTGATAACCGCCTAATTGTTCCTCTTGAAGTGTGCCATGTCTCGTCCTCTCTAAGACCAGACATTTTTATTTATTCTTTTTTTGCGAAAAGAGCACTGATTCTGGAGCTGACGTGTCCAAATGAAGATCGTTTCGAAACCTCTCATGTCTTAAAGGAAAAGAAATACCTAAAGCTAAGAGACTCGATCATCGCTAATGGCTTCGACTGTAACATTTTTACTATTGAAGTTGGCGTACGAGGAAACATCTGCATGGACCAGCTGAACATCTGGACACGTCACATCGGTTCACCTTTAGCACCAACAAAAGCTTTATTTTGTGAATGCACCAGAATCGCCAGACAGTGCTCATATGTTCTGTTCCAGACGAGGAACCTCCCCACGTGGCATTCAAGACCACTAATGCGCAGCATTAAAGAAGAACCTGCCACTGCAAGTTTTATAAAAGATGGTAAAGAAATCTTCCCTGTGGAAGAAGTCAAAATCCACAAAGTAACAAAACTGAAAACGATCGAAAAGCTCACCATTGAAAGATCGTGGCTTGAGAAATGTTTTATCTGGCAAACTTGTTACGCATCGGCTCTTTCTATTCTACTTATTGCCAATGGTTCTTCCTCCCCGGCCCCTTCTGTTTTGTTAGATGAGGATGAGCTCACTGGACTCTCCTTGTCATTCTCTTCTATTTCTTCCATCTCTTTCCAGACTCCCCCACCTGAACTCATGTCAACGGGATCGCAAACACTTCCTGCTGATTTCGCTATAGTGATAAGAACTCAATCTGACATGGGTTCTCAAACCCCCTTGTACAAAAAAAAAGAAGGAAAATTAAGGCTGAAACTTTCCTTGAAATGCCAGATTTTAGAAAACGAATTAGAGCAAATGAAAGAACGAATTTTTTATGTTCTATTTTTATTTTACTTTAATGCGATGTCAGCCTCCCTCGAGAAAGACAAGCAGTTACTAAATGGATTACCTGTTGAGATCAAAGCTACCAACCAGGATCCATCCTCACTTCCTCCTGCGCCCCCTGTTTTAATTATTGAAAAAGATAGAAAAGAATATGAACTTCTGGAAGGAGTAATTCAACGGTTAACAGCAGAACGCGATGAATCGAAGACTTCTCTTTCTGCACTAGTTCGACAATATGACTTAGTGGAAGATTACAGGAAACGTGAGCTCGCAAATCTGACTCAGAGAGCAGACCTATCGGAAATGGCGCTCTTTAATTACCATCAAAGGTTTGTTCTTCTGTCGAACGAATTGGAGACCAAATGTAATGAGGAAAGAGAAAGTAAAATAAGACTTTTCTATACTCAACAGGAGGTCGAGAGTTTGCGTGCCGCGCGTCCCCGTATGACCCACTTTAGTCAACAAGTTTCCCCCCGAACCCCCGTTCTGTATGAATCTGTTGCTATGATGAAGATAGCAAAGAACTACCTCTCGCTCTTTACAACTACGAGTAGTCTTTTTACTCCTCTTATTAAACCCCTTATCCCTACCCTTAATTATATCACCCCTCTTTGTCCTCTAGCCTCAATTCCTCCGACAATGCCGCAGAGTGAAGCTCTCGACCGCACGCCGACCAAGATTTTACGACAAGAGAGTCACATTATCTCCGTTAAAGAGAATACACCTATTGCGAGACAATGGTCCGAGGGTAGGATTGACTTACTCGAGAATTACTGTCGAGCAGTAGATGACTCTCTCGAAACAAACGAGAAAGCGGCAGAGCTCTCAGAACAACTTCTGGATGCCCAACTTCGCCTCTCGGAGCTGAATCACCAACGGTGTACAACTCACGCAGAGCAGCTTGAGCAATCCATGATGTTAACGGGACTGGCGAGCGATTTAAATGCTCAACTCGCCTTGGCACGGTCTCAAATTGCGGCCCTGAAGTTCCAATTAGCTTCATGGGCAGAAGGTTTGAGTCCGCCAGACACAGAAGAACATGAGGAAAATGAAACTCCGCCGAGAAAGTCTGAGCGTTCAACTCTGAAAAAACGAACCCCTCCATCAAGATATCGTTACAATCGAAGGAGATGTTCTGCTGATGACGTTCACGGTGACTCCACCCCCTTGTAATTCTCTTTTTCCTTACTTTCACATCACTTTGTTTATTTAGTTTTTTAGCTTATTTATTATTTATTGTTCGTTTTTGTTTGTATTATTTTATCGATATGTTTATGTCCGTCAGATCATAACGTTAATCTGGTTAATTGTTAATTGTTAATTATAAATGGTCTAAACCCCAATCCAAGTTCCCAAGGCTTGGCATAGATTTGAGTGACGCCTTACTGGCCTCCTCATCCTCTATGAGTGGTGAGGGGGCCAGCAATGGTTTTTTTTTTTTTTCTCTTATTTCTTTTTTTCTTTTTCTTTTACTCTAATATGAAATATTTTTGAACAAAATGTGATTATTAATTTAAAAAAAAAAAAAAAGAAAAAAAATGTAAATGAATAATAAAAAAAAAAAAAAAAAAAAACATGCCTTGGGAATACAACCAAAGCCCCAATTAATCGGTCCTTTCTTTTTTCCTTCTTGTCAAGTGATCGCTCCACTCGTCGATCACCAAAACCGATTGTATTTATATCTGTTCTTTTCTCAACGATCGGCTATACCGATCATTTTTTTTTTTTAAAAACAATTGTTTTCTTCTTCTCGACGATCAGATCCAATTGATCGACCTTTTCTTTTTTTTTCCTTTATTCCTTCCATCCCTCCCGCTCCCCTTATTTTAATAAAAACAAGATCAGCTCAGCTTGATCGTTAAACTTTTTTTTTTTTTTTATTTATTTATTTTTTTTTTTTTTTTATTTAAACTGATTGTATTTATATCTGGTTATTTTTCTCAACGATCGGCTATGCCGATCGACCTTTAAAATAATTGTCTTCTTCTTCTCGACGACCAGATCCAATTGATCGACCTTTTCTTTTTTTTTCCTTTATTCCTTCCATCCCTCCCGCTCCCCTTATTTTAATAAAAACAAGATCAGCTCAGCTTGATCGTTAAACTTTTTTTTTTTTTTTATTTATTTATTTTTTTTTTTTTTTATTTAAACTGATTGTATTTATATCTGGTTATTTTTCTCAACGATCGGCTATGCCGATCGACCTTTAAAATAATTGTCTTCTTCTTCTCGACGACCAGATCCAATTGATCGACCTTTTCTTTTTTTTTCCTTTATTCCTTCCATCCCTCCCGCTCCCCTTATTTTAATAAAAACAAGATCAGCTCAGCTTGATCGTTATTTATTTATTTATTTATATTTTTTTTTTTTTTGTTGGTCCTAGTCAAGACCTTAAACTGACTAATCGGTCTTAACTTTAACTAAGTGAATGAACCCTTTCCGTTTTCCTTTTCCCTTTATTACTCTCTATCTGGTCTGTTATGTCATAAATCTCATTTAATTTTATCATTCATTTTAATTTTCACTGTTTCCCATCTACATTTTATTTTCAAATAGTTCCGGTCTGTCTCTGATGATAAATAAAACTGATCATGTTAACTCAATATTTTTTTTTATTATGTGCAAGAGATACCAACACGCAAGAGATACCAACGCACATACGAGATACCAGCACTTCCGAGATACCGACACACAAGAGATACCAAGACACTTAAGATACCAGCAAGGACAGTGAGAGGTAGAATGAACTCTCCTCCTTGTGTCCGATCCTGATTATTTTTTGTTGAATTGGTAGTGTTACCTCATTTTGCTACTCTCGTATCTGTGTTGTGTTAACTCATGTAAGTGATCTTAACTCCTGTTAAATAAAAAAAAAAATT
The DNA here is from genome assembly GCA_964019425.1 of Flectonema sp. DT1601. Taxonomy (NCBI): domain Eukaryota; phylum Euglenozoa; class Diplonemea; order Diplonemida; family Diplonemidae; genus Flectonema; species Flectonema sp. DT1601. The sequence continues at coordinate 474,202 of OZ025840.1, forward strand.
TCAAAAAAAAAGAAACTAAAAAAGAAGAATTTTCAAATGAAGTTATATCAACCCCTGCCACCCATTATGATCAATTCCGCTTGTTTTTTTTTTTTTTTTTTTCTTCTTTCTTTTCTTCAAATATAAAAAAAAATTAAAAAATATAAAAGATGAAACAATGTTATCATTGTTTTTTTTATCGATCGACTATGTCGATTACTTCCAGTTTTCCGTCCTGGTCAAGACGCTAAACTGATTGTTTTTTTTTTTTTTTTTAAAAAATTAATAAAAAGAATATAAAAAAAAAAAAAAAAAAGAATAAACAATGTTATCATTGTTTTTTTTTTATCGTTCGACTTTGTCGACTAATTTCTATTTTCCGTTTCTTTTCTTTAAATAATAAATAAAAAGAATTTAAAATAAAAAAAAAGAATAAACAATGTTATCATTGTTTTTTTATCGATCGACTATGTCGATTACTTTCTATTTTCCGTCCTGGTCAAGACGCTAAACTGATTGTTTTTTTTTTCAAAATTAATAAAAAAGAATATAAAAAAAAAAAAAAAAAAAAAAAAGAATAAACAATGTTATCATTGTTTTTTTTTTATTGTTCGACTTTGTTGACTAATTTCTATTTTCCGTTTTTTTCTTTAAAAAATAAATAAAAAGAATTTAAAATAAATAAAAAAGAATAAACAATGTTATCATTGTTTTTTTTTTATCGATCGACTATGTCGATCACTTTCTATTTTCCGTCCTGGTCAAGACGCTAAACTGATTGTTTTTTTTTTCAAAATTAATAAAAAGAATAAAAAAAAAAAAAAAAAAAAAGAATAAACAATGTTATCATTGTTTTTTTTATCGTTCGACTTTGTTGACTAATTTCTATTTTCCGTTTTTTTTCTTTAAAAAATAAATAAAAAGAATTTAAAATAAAAAAAAAGAATAAACAATGTTATCATTGTTTTTTTATCGATCGACTATGTCGATCACTTTCTATTTTCCGTCCTGGTCAAGACGCTAAACTGATTGTTTTTTTTTCAAAATTAATAAAAAAGAATATAAAAAAATACAAAAAAAGAATAAACAATGTTATCATTGTTTTTTTTATCGTTCGACTTTGTCGACTAATTTCTATTTTCCGTTTTTTTTTTCTTTAAAAAATAAATAAAAAGAATTTAAAATAAAAAAAAAGAATAAACAATGTTATCATTGTTTTTTTATCGATCGACTATGTCGATCACTTTCTATTTTCCGTCCTGGTCAAGACGCTAAACTGATTGTTTTTTTTTCAAAATTAATAAAAAAGAATATAAAAAAAAAAAAAAAAAAAAGGAAAAACAATGTTATCATTGTTTTTTTTTATCGTTCGACTTTGTCGACTAATTTCTATTTTCCGTTTCTTTTCTTTAAAGAATAAATAAAAAGAATTTAAAATAAAAAAAAAAAAAATAAACAATGTTATCATTGTTTTTTTATCGATCGACTATGTCGATCACTTTCTATTTTCCGTCCTGGTCAAGACGCTAAACTGATTGTTTTTTTTTTTTCAAAATTAATAAAAAAGAATATAAAAAAATACAAAAAAAAGAATAAACAATGTTATCATTGTTTTTTTTATCGTTCGACTTTGTCGACTAATTTCTATTTTCCGTTTTTTTTTTCTTTAAAAAATAAATAAAAAGAATTTAAAATAAAAAAAAAGAATAAACAATGTTATCATTGTTTTTTTATCGATCGACTATGTCGATCACTTTCTATTTTCCGTCCTGGTCAAGACGCTAAACTGATTGTTTTTTTTTTTCAAAATTAATAAAAAAGAATATTAAAAAAAATACAAAAAAAAAAAGAATAAACAATGTTATCATTGTTTTTTTTTTATCGTTCGACTTTGTCGACTAATTTCTATTTTCCGTTTTTTTTCTTTAAAAAATGAATAAAAAGAATTTAAAATAAAAAAAAAGAATAAACAATGTTATCATTGTTTTTTTTTATCGATCGACTATGTCGATTACTTTCTATTTTCCGTCCTGGTCAAGACGCTAAACTGATTGTTTTTTTTTTCAAAATAAAAAAAAAATATTAAAAAAAAAAAAATAAAAAAAAAGAATAAACAATGTTATCATTGTTTTTTTTTTATCGTTCGACTTTGTTGACTAATTTCTATTTTCCGTTTTTTTTCTTTAAAAAATAAATAAAAAGAATTTAAAAAAAAAAAAAAAAAAAAAGAATAAACAATGTTATCATTGTTTTTTTTATCGATCGACTATGTCGATTACTTTCTATTTTCCGTCCTGGTCAAGACGCTAAACTGATTGTTTTTTTTTCAAAATTAATAAAAAAGAATATAAAAAAATACAAAAAAAAGAATAAACAATGTTATCATTGTTTTTTTTTATCGTTCGACTTTGTCGACTAATTTCTATTTTCCGTTTTTTTTTCTTTAAAAAATAAATAAAAAGAATTTAAAATAAAAAAAAAAAAAAGAATAAACAATGTTATCATTGTTTTTTTTATCGATCGACTATGTCGATTACTTTCTATTTTCCGTCCTGGTCAAGACGCTAAACTGATTGTTTTTTTTTCAAAATAAAAAAAAAATATTAAAAAAAAAAATAAAAAAAAAAGAATAAACAATGTTATCATTGTTTTTTTTTATCGTTCGACTTTGTTGACTAATTTCTATTTTCCATTTTTTTTCTTTTTAAAAAATAAATAAAAAGAATTAAAATAAAAAAAAAAAAAAAAAAGAATAAACAATGTTATCATTGTTTTTTTTATCGATCGACTATGTCGATTACTTTCTATTTTCCGTCCTGGTCAGGACGCTAAACTGATTGTTTTTTCTTTAAAAATAAATAAAAAGAATAAAAAAAAAAAAAAAAGGAATAAACAATGTTATCATTGTTTTTTTTTTATCGATCGACTATGTCGATTACTTACTATTTTCCGTCCTGGTCAAGACGCTAAACTGATTGTTTTTTCTTTAAAATAATTAAAAAGATTTAAAAAAAAAAAAAAAAAAAAAAAAATGAATAAACAATGTTATCATAGTTTTTTTTTCTATCGATCAACTATGTCGATTAATTTCTATTTTCCGTCCTGATCGAGACGCTAAACTGATTGTTTCCTTTTTTTAAATAATAAATAAGAAAAAAAAAAAAAAAAAAAAAAAAAAGAGCATCTCCCTGCTATCCCTCATATCCCCACAATAATATTATACCTTTTCATTTTCTCTTTCCTTTTCTGGTCTTTTTTTTTTCTTTTTTTTCCTTTTTCATACAACGTTTTTTATTTATATATATATATTTTTTTTTTTTTTTTTTTTTTTCATGTTTGATTATTTCCTCTTCATTTTTTTTTTTCTTTTCTTTTCTTTCTTTTTTTTTTTTTTTTTTCCTCTGCCTCTCTCTTAATTCTGTTCGTTTCTTTGAAACGAAAATTCATTTGAATATTATTCCTTGGTCAGCAACCATCATTGTCGCCCTTTGGGCCTGTTAAAAAAAATAAAAATAAAAAGAAAGTTTACATCGGGAATAGGGCAGGAGCCAAAAGCTCCCAGTCCGTTACTTCCCACTTTATCGAAATTCATAAATAACGATCAAGCTGAGCTGATCTTGTTTTTATTAAATTAAGGGGAGCGGGAGGGATGGAAGGAATAAAGGAAAAAAAAAGAAAAGGTCGATCAATTGGATCTGGTCGTCGAGAAGAAGAAGACAATTATTTTAAAGGTCGATCGGCATAGCCGATCGTTGAGAAAAATAACCAGATATAAATACAATCAGTTTAAATAAAAAAAAAAATAAATAAATAAATAAAAAAAAGTTTAACGATCAAGCTGAGCTGATCTTGTTTTTATTAAATAAGGGGAGCGGGAGGGATGGAAGGAATAAAGGAAAAAAAAAGAAAAGGTCGATCAATTGGATCTGATCGTCGAGAAGAAGAAAACAATTATTTTAAAAAAAATGATCGGTATAGCCGATCGTTGAGAAAAGAACAGATATAAATACAATCGGTTTTGGTGATCGACGAGTGGAGCGATCACTTGACAAGAAGGAAAAAAGAAAGGACCGATTAATTGGGGCTTTGGTTGTATTCCCAAGGCATGTTTTTTTTTTTTTTTTTTTTATTATTCATTTACATTTTTTTTTTTTTTTTTTTTTTTTAAATTAATAATCACATTTTGTTCAAAAATATTTCATATTAGAGTAAAAGAAAAAGAAAAAAAGAAATAAGAGAAAAAAAAAAAAACCATTGCTGGCCCCCTCACCACTCATAGAGGATGAGGAGGCCAGTAAGGCGTCACTCAAATCTATGCCAAGCCTTGGGAACTTGGATTGGGGTTTAGACCATTTACAATTAACAGTTGACAATTAATCTGATTAACGTTATGATCTGACGGACATAAACATATCGACAAAATAATACAAATAAATAAATACTAATAGAAACTAGAACTTAGCAATCGTCATCTAAAAAGATTCTTCTGCGATCATGAAAGTTCGTTGAGGTTGGAGTTCGCTTTTTTTTTTTTTTTGATAAGCGCTCAAACCAATTACAATTAACAATTAATCTGATTGACGTTATGATCGGACAGACATAAGCATATCGACAAAATAATACAAATAATTTAATACTAATAGAAACTAGAACTTAGCAATCGTCATCTAAAAAGATTCTTCTGCGATCATGAGGATTCGTTGAGGGTGGAGTTCGCTTTTTTTGTGATAGGCGCTCCCTCGGACGCTTTGGGGTCTCATTTTCTTCTTGCGCTTCCTTTTCGGGTGGGTTAAAACCATTTGCCCATGTTTGTAACTGAAATTTGAGAGCTCTGTTTTGGTCTTTTGCCAAATAGAGTTGCTCAGAGAGCTCACTGGCCATCTCCATCAACAACATGGAATGATCCAGTTGTTCTTTATGGATAGTCTTCTGTTGATAGCTCAACTCGGAGCATCGACGTTGCTCTTCCACTAGTTTTTCCGAGAGCAGCGCCACTTTCTCATTTGTCTGGAGAGAGTCACTTACCGCTTGACAGTAGTTGTCCAGTAAATCGAGTCTACCTTCGGACCATTGCCTCGCAATAGGTGAATCTTCCGTCGATGAGGTCGCCGCACTGTCTTTTTCTTGTTCCGTTTGAGCAGAAGACGATACCAGTAGTCTACTTTGAGACAGTTCAGAAGGGAACGTGATCAATGGAGAATGAGTTGAATTACCAGGTGAGATTTGGACTGTTAGCTTTTGGCTAAGGCCCTCCCTGAAGAGCAAGAACAGAAAAACTACTCACACCTGAAGAAAACATACACAAAGAACACACTGTAAGCTGTGTGTGTATTTTGTGTTTGTCACAACAGGAGAGAAAAGAAAGAATGTCAAGGTTGGTCACCTTGCCTATCAACGCACAACATTGGTGGTCTCTACTAGACCCTGAGTGATCCCACTGGATCTCTCATCGTTCATAGTACCCTGTGTGAAGTTATAAAATCAAAGGTAAACTATGAACTACAAATGACTTAGCCTGTTATTATAATGCCACAGGCAGGCCCTGCATTCAGCAACTATCCAGCAGTGCTTGGATGTCCTGATCTTCTTCTAAAAAAAAGAAAGAAAAACAAAACTGTAGCTGGGATCACTCAGGATCAACAGACTACCAATGCTACCTGTTGTACTTGCTCACTATGGGGGGTGATGCCAAACACCCAGAAGTACTAAACTGCTTTCCTTCTTGCTGCCCAGGAGTTTCTGACCAGAACTAATAGAAAATAAAAAGTAGATGGGAAACAATAAAAATTAAAATGGATATAACTGAAGTTAAACAAGACAAATGAAGTAACAGACCAGAACAGAAAGAGAATTGTAATAGAAGATTACAAATAAAAAAATGCAAGTATCAACACATAATCAAGATACACCAGCAGCTAACAAACAACATAAAATTGAAGATCAGTTGCCAGAGTATTTCAACCATGGTAGAATACTCGCCCCTCTGGCAGGGATTATCCCAGACTTGTCCTTTAATTTAGTTGGACACCATGGCTTACAACCCTTCCAGAGGGAAGCACCATTATGACTTCTATTTTTTTTCTTCAAGAAAATCATAAGGTGGGAACAAAGAAAAATGCTAAGAGGAACCCCCTATTAACACCTAAGACATCTAAACTGCAGCCCAGCCTATGCCCAATGCACTAACAGGTCATTCCCTCACACTCAGATCAAAAAATCAAAGTTCAGAGTGCATCTTAGCGTGAATGAGAGAATTTCCTCCCGCTTATTTTGAACAAAAGGGATAGGAGAAGGGATAGAAAACGAACATAAAAATAAAATTCTAAGTAAGAAACACTTAGCAGAAACACTTAGCAGCTTTTAAGGAGCTGAAAAGCAAAAAAAAAATCTAAGTGAGAAACACTTAGTAGAAACAATTCGTAGCTAATTAAGCTGAAAATAAAAAAATAAAAAATTTTCTAAGTGAGAAATACTTTTCAGCTTAATTAGCTACAAATTGTTTCTACTAAGTGTTTCTCACTTAGATTTTTTTTTTTTGCTTTTCAGCTCCTTAAAAGCTGCTAAGTGTTTCTGCTAAGTGTTTCTCACTTAGAATTTTATTTTTATGTTCGTTTTCTATCCCTTCTCCTATCCCTTTTGTTCAAAATAAGCGGGAGGAAATTCTCTCATTCACGCTAAGATGCACTCTGAACTTTGATTTTTTGATCTGAGTGTGAGGGAATGACCTGTTAGTGCATTGGGCATAAGCTGGGCTGCAGTTTAGATGTCTTAGGTGTTAATAAGGGGTTCCTCTTAGCATTTTTCTTTGTTACCACCTTATGATTTTCTTGAAGAAAAAAAATAGAAGTCATAATGGTGCTTCCCTCTGGAAGGGTTGTAAGCCATGGTGTCCAACTAAATTAAAGGACAAGTCTGGGATAATCCCTGCCAGAGGGGCGAGTATTCTACCATGGTTGAAATACTCTGGCAACTGATCTTCAATTTTATGTTGTTTGTTAGCTGCTGGTGTATCTTGATTATGTGTTGATACTTGCATTTTCTTATTTGTAATCTTCTATTACAATTCTCTTTCTGTTCTGGTCTGTTACTTCATTTGTCTTGTTTAACTTCAGTTATATCCATTTTACTTTTTATTGTTTCCCATCTACTTTTTATTTTCTATTAGTTCTGGTCAGAAACTCCTGGGCAGCAAGAAGGAAAGTAGTTTAGTACTTCTGGGTGTTTGGCATCACCCCCCATAGTGAGCAAGTACAACAGGTAGCATTGGTAGTCTGTTGATCCTGAGTGATCCCAGCTACAGTTTTGTTTTTCTTTCTTTTTTTTAGAAGAAGATCAGGACATCCAAGCACTGCTGGATAGTTGCTGAATGCAGGGCCTGCCTGTGGCATTATAATAACAGGCTAAGTCATTTGTAGTTCATAGTTTACCTTTGATTTTATAACTTCACACAGGGTACTATGAACGATGAGAGATCCAGTGGGATCACTCAGGGTCTAGTAGAGACCACCAATGTTGTGCGTTGATAGGCAAGGTGACCAACCTTGACATTCTTTCTTTTCTCTCCTGTTGTGACAAACACAAAATACACACACAGCTTACAGTGTGTTCTTTGTGTATGTTTTCTTCAGGTGTGAGTAGTTTTTTTGTTCTTGCTCTTCAGGGAGGGCCTTAGCCAAAAGCTAACAGTCCAAATCTCACCTGGAAATTCAACTCAGTCCTTGTCAGTTTTGGCATCAAACTTGTAATGGTTTAATCATTACAGGTTATTTACTGAAATATTTGTTCTAAAAGTTGCTAAGTATTTCTCACTTAGAAATTTTTTATTTTTTTATTTTCAGCTTAATTAGCTACAAATTGTTTCTACTAAGTGTTTCTCACTTAGATTTTTTTTTTTTGCTTTTCAGCTCCTTAAAAGCTGCTAAGTGTTTCTGCTAAGTGTTTCTCACTTAGAATTTTATTTTTATGTTCGTTTTCTATCCCTTCTCCTATCCCTTTTGTTCAAAATAAGCGGGAGGAAATTCTCTCATTCACGCTAAGATGCACTCTGAACTTTGATTTTTTGATCTGAGTGTGAGGGAATGACCTGTTAGTGCATTGGGCATAAGCTGGGCTGCAGTTTAGATGTCTTAGGTGTTAATAAGGGGTTCCTCTTAGCATTTTTCTTTGTTACCACCTTATGATTTTCTTGAAGAAAAAAAATAGAAGTCATAATGGTGCTTCCCTCTGGAAGGGTTGTAAGCCATGGTGTCCAACTAAATTAAAGGACAAGTCTGGGATAATCCCTGCCAGAGGGGCGAGTATTCTACCATGGTTGAAATACTCTGGCAACTGATCTTCAATTTTATGTTGTTTGTTAGCTGCTGGTGTATCTTGATTATGTGTTGATACTTGCATTTTCTTATTTGTAATCTTCTATTACAATTCTCTTTCTGTTCTGGTCTGTTACTTCATTTGTCTTGTTTAACTTCAGTTATATCCATTTTACTTTTTATTGTTTCCCATCTACTTTTTATTTTCTATTAGTTCTGGTCAGAAACTCCTGGGCAGCAAGAAGGAAAGTAGTTTAGTACTTCTGGGTGTTTGGCATCACCCCCCATAGTGAGCAAGTACAACAGGTAGCATTGGTAGTCTGTTGATCCTGAGTGATCCCAGCTACAGTTTTGTTTTTCTTTCTTTTTTTTAGAAGAAGATCAGGACATCCAAGCACTGCTGGATAGTTGCTGAATGCAGGGCCTGCCTGTGGCATTATAATAACAGGCTAAGTCATTTGTAGTTCATAGTTTACCTTTGATTTTATAACTTCACACAGGGTACTATGAACGATGAGAGATCCAGTGGGATCACTCAGGGTCTAGTAGAGACCACCAATGTTGTGCGTTGATAGGCAAGGTGACCAACCTTGACATTCTTTCTTTTCTCTCCTGTTGTGACAAACACAAAATACACACACAGCTTACAGTGTGTTCTTTGTGTATGTTTTCTTCAGGTGTGAGTAGTTTTTTTGTTCTTGCTCTTCAGGGAGGGCCTTAGCCAAAAGCTAACAGTCCAAATCTCACCTGGAAATTCAACTCTAGCAACTTTTAGAACAAATATTTCAGAAAATAACCTGTAATGATTAAACCATTACAGGTTTGATGTCAAAACTGACAAGGACTGAGTTGAATTACCAGGTGAGATTTGGACAGGTTTAAAAAAAAAGGAAAGACGGGGATCATTATCACCACCACAGATGCAACATTTTCCTTACATAATTGCTACTAGGGTTGATTTGTTAGTAAAAAGGTGCATATCTCTTGAGTGCGGGAGAAGGGGGAAAAAATGGTGGAAAAAAAAAAATTAGGGGTGTTTTTTACTCAGATTTTCTCGATCTTTCCAGTCTGGGATTAATATTTATCATTGAGTAGTACCAAGGAAATTTTGCAAAGAGACATTTATCTCTTTTTAGCAGCACTTACCATGTTTAAAAGTATATCCCTATGCCTAATTTTACAGATCGCACCCTCCCCGATTCCAAAAAATAAAAAATCGAGCAAAAGTAACATATCGTGTAACCTTGCTCAGGCGGTGAGAAAATGGTGTTTTTTGTTCGCAAAAAAAAGGAATGACTGAGTTGAGTTTACCAGGTGAGATTTGGACTGTTAGCTTTTGGCTAAGGCCCTCCCTGAAGAGCAAGAACAAAAAAACTACTCACACCTGAAGAAAACATACACAAAGAACACACTGTAAGCTGTGTGTGTATTTTGTGTTTGTCACAACAGGAGAGAAAAGAAAGAATGTCAAGGTTGGTCACCTTGCCTATCAACGCACAACATTGGTGGTCTCTACTAGACCCTGAGTGATCCCACTGGATCTCTCATCGTTCATAGTACCCTATGTGAAGTTATAAAATCAAAGGTAAACTATGAACTACAAATGACTTAGCCTGTTATTATAATGCCACAGGCAGGCCCTGCATTCAGCAACTATCCAGCAGTGCTTGAATGTCCTGATCTTCTTCTAAAAAAAAGAAAGAAAAACAAAACTGTAGCTGGGATCACTCAGGATCAACAGACTACCAATGCTACCTGTTGTACTTGCTCACTATGGGGGGTGATGCCAAACACCCAGAAGTACTAAACTGCTTTCCTTCTTGCTGCCCAGGATATATATTTTTTTTTTTTTTTTCATGTTTGATTATTTCCTCTTCATATTTTTTTTTTTTACTTTTCTTTCTTTTTTCTCTTTTTTTTCTCTGCCTCTCTCTTAATTCTGTTCGTTTCTTTGAAACGAAAATTCATTTGAATATTATTCCTTGGTCAGCAACCATCATTGTCGCCCTTTGGGCCTGTTAAAAAAAATAAAAAATAAAAAGAAAGTTTACATCGGGAATAGGGCAGGAGCCAAAAGCTCCCAGTCCGTTACTTCCCACTTTATCGAAATTCAGCTTTTTGTGGAGCTATCCACTCTGCGGTCTTTTTAGGCCCCTCTATCTCCTTTGCTTTATAAGACCCAATGTTTCTTCTCATCCAATTGCTTTTCTCAAGTTGCCTCTTCGGCATTCATTTGCCAACCACATTATTTATCAAAATATATATTATAAACAAGTAGTTACTCCGATTTTTCTGTTTTAGAGCGTAGCTCGTTTTCCTTTAAACAGTATTTACCAAAAAAAACTCTAGGGTTAGCTGCCCGAAATTAAAAAAAAAGGAATACTGTAAAGGGAAATATTCTTGTGGGGAAAAACCCGCGAGTTTTTATAATTTTTTCTAAATCCGCGAGAATATTTCCCCGCGGGAGTATTTCCCTGCAAGCATACTTTTTTTCCAGCCATTTTTTTGGTTCTTTTTTGTGAAGAAAATATGTGTGCTACGAAGGAAAGTTTCAGCAAAAATTATTTTTATTGTACAGTATGGTGGTTTTTTATTGTGCTTGTTTGGTAAATAATGCTTTGTTCCACCAGACACTTGATGGAAGCACAAAGATTTCTTAGATTCTTGATCAACTGACTGACTTTTGCAAAAATCCTCTGTGGCAGGGAAATATTCTTGCGGGGAAAAACCTGCGAGTTTAAAAAAAAATCTCCAAATCCGCGAGAATATTTCCCCGCGAGAATATTTCCCCGCGAGAATATTTCCCCGCGAGAATATTTCCCTTTACAGTAGTTTAAAAAAAAAGATCTTAACTCATCGATATTGTTTCTGAGCCATTCTCTTTTCTATTTTTCGGAAAATAAAAATTAGTCGACAAAGTCGAACGATAAAAAAAAAACAATGATAACATCCGTCCTGGTCAAGACGCTAAACTGATTGTTTTTTTTTTCAAAATAAAAAAAATATTAAAAAAAAAAAATAAAAAAAAAAGAATAAACAATGTTATCATTGTTTTTTTATCGATCGACTATGTCGATCACTTTCTATTTTCCGTCCTGGTCAAGACGCTAAACTGATTGTTTTTTCTTTAAAATAATAAAAAGGATTAAAAAAAAAAAAAAAAAAAAAAAAAAGAATAAACAATGTTATCATTGTTTTTTATCGATCGACTATGTCGATCACTTTCTATTTTCCGTCCTGGTCAAGACGCTAAACTGATTGTTTTTTCTTTAAAAAATAATTAAAAGGTTAAAAAAAAAAAAAAAAAAAAAAAAAAGATTAATCAATGTTATCATTGTTTTTTTATCGATCGACTATGTCGATCACTTTCAATTTTCCGTCCTGGTCAGGACGCTAAACTGATTGTTTTTCTTTAAAAATAAATGAAAAGAATAAAAAAAAAAAAAAAAAAAAAAAGGAATAAACAATGTTATCATTGTTTTTTTTTATCGTTCGATTTTGTCGACTAATTTCTATTTTCCGTTTTTTTTTCTTTAAAAATAAATAAAAAGAATTTAAAAAAAAAAAAAAAAAAAGAATAAACAATGTTATCATTGTTTTTTTATCGATCGACTATGTCGATCACTTTCTATTTTCCGTCCTGGTCAAGACGCTAAACTGATTGTTTTTTCTTTAAAATAATAAAAAGGATTAAAAAAAAAAAAAAAAAAAAAAAAAAGAATAAACAATGTTATCATTGTTTTTTATCGATCGACTATGTCGATCACTTTCTATTTTCCGTCCTGGTCAAGACGCTAAACTGATTGTTTTTTCTTTAAAAAATAATTAAAAGGTTAAAAAAAAAAAAAAAAAAAAAAAAAAGATTAATCAATGTTATCATTGTTTTTTTATCGATCGACTATGTCGATCACTTTCAATTTTCCGTCCTGGTCAGGACGCTAAACTGATTGTTTTTCTTTAAAAATAAATGAAAAGAATAAAAAAAAAAAAAAAAAAAAAAAGGAATAAACAATGTTATCATTGTTTTTTTTTTTATCGATCGACTATGTCGATTACTTTCTATTTTCCGTCCTGGTCAAGACGCTAAACTGATTGTTTTTTCTTTAAAATAATTAAAAGGATTTAAAAAAAAAAAAAAAAAAAAAAAAAGAATAAACAATGTTATCATTGTTTTTTTTCTATCGATCGACTATGTCGATTAATTTCTTTTTTCCGTCCTGATCGAGACGCTAAACTGATTGTTTCCTTTTTTTAAATAATAAATAAAAAAAAAAAAAAAAAAAAAAAAAGAGCATCTCCCTGCTATCCTCATATCCCCACAATAATATTATACCTTTTCATTTTCTCTTTCCTTTTCTGGTCTTTTTTTTTCTTTTTTTCCTTTTTCATACAAAGTTTTTTATTTATATTTTTTTTTTTTTTTTTTTTTCATGTTTGATTATTTCCTCTTCATATTTTTTTTTTTTCTATTCTTTTTTTTTTTTTTTTTTTCTCTGCCTCTCTCTCAATTCTGTTCGTTTCTTTGAAACGAAAATTCATTTGAATATTATTCCTTGGTCAGCAACCATCATTGTCGCCCTTTGGGCCTGTTAAAAAAAAAAATAAAATAAAAAGAAAGTTTACATCGGGAATAGGGCAGGAGCCAAAAGCTCCCAGTCCGTTACTTCCCACTTATCGAAATTCATCCCGTTGACATGAGTTCAGGTGGGGAATTCTGGAGAGAGATGGAAGAAATAGAAGAGAATGACAAGGAGAGTCCAGTGAGCTCATCCTCATCTAACAAAAAAGAAGGGGCCGGGGAGGAAGAAGAACCATTGGCAATGAGTAGAATAGAAAGAGCCGATGCGTAACAAGTTTGCCAGATAAAACATTTCTCAAGCCACGATCTTTCAATGGTGAGCTTTTCGATCGTTTTCAGTTTTGTTACTTTGTGGATTTTGACTTCTTCCACAGGGAAGATTTCTTTACCATCTTTTATAAAACTTCTTCTTTAATGCTGCGCATTAGTGGTCTTGAATGCCACGTGGGGAGGTTCCTCGTCTGGAACAGAACATATGAGCACTGTCTGGCGATTCTGGTGCATTCACAAAATAAAGCTTTTGTTGGTGCTAAAGGTGAACCGATGTGACGTGTCCAGATGTTCAGCTGGTCCATGCAGATGTTTTCCTCGTACGCCAACTTCAATAGTAAATATGTTACAGTCGAAGCCATTAGCGATGATCGAGTCTCTTAGCTTTAGGTATTTTTTTTCCTTTAAGACATGAGAGGTTTCGAAACGATCTTCATTTGGACACGTCAGCTCCAGAATCAGTGCTCTTTTCGCAAAAAAAGAATAAATAAAAATGTCTGGTCTTAGAGAGGACGAGACATGGCACACTTCAAGAGGAACAATTAGGCGGTTATCACCGACATCGTCGAGGATGACCCAATCATTCGCTAGTGAAAGTTCGCCTGTCTCTTTAGAAATTCTTTCTAGGGGTTTATTTTCCCCTGTTTTTAAAAAAGTTTGAGAGGGAGGCGGGAGGTTTTCTTTTCTTTTGTTGGCTTTTATTATCAACTCTTCCAAGAAGATAACAATGCGTTTCAGAACGCTGTCGTGACGCCACGTGAACCTCCCTTGTGTTAAAGAGACAGGACAGCCTGTTAAGACATGCCTGAGGGTATGATTCACTTTGCCACACAAAACACAATTTTGGTCCACATTGGTGATGTTCCACCTCTTTAAATTATCTTGTGAGGGGAGGGTGTTTGTAACCGCTTTCAGTTGAAATGAGATATAGGCAGGATTTCCCTCCCTAAGTACCTTATTCCAGGTGAAGTCGTTTATCATACATTTAGACCACTCCTTCCACTGACCTTGGACTTGTAATTTATTCAAAGAGTTCAGTAGTTCATCTGTGGCTTCCACTTCAAAACGCTTAAGGAGATCGGGGCGAGTAGTACGTAAATCGCGCAATCGGTGACCAAGACCAGCTGATTGCTTCGCAAGAGAACGGTAAGAAAAAAACTTAATAAGGCGCTCCCACTCAGCAGAAGCTGAAAACTTTTTCGACCAATTGGACGATTTCTCCATAATAACATTGTAGACACCGTGCATGTCAGAGTCCTGTGAGGATCTGAGGATGTCTAGTTTAATTGATTGCGCTTGTTTATATAGCGTCTCAACTCTTTTGTGTCTGAGACCAACAGTGTTCTTTGAACCGGTAAAAAGGATGACTGTGTTCGCAGAGCGGACAAATCCCCACCATTTCTTCAAAAAAGGTTTAATAATTTTGTCCATTTTTTTGGCAAAAGGGAGAGATAAGTCATGGATCATTAAACTCCATGTTAACCTTGACAATAACAAATGTTGGACAGACCAAGCCTTCTGAGACCCATATAGTGGCATGGCGTCGACTTTTTTTAAAAAATTCCTGGTAAAAGTGGTCAGGCGCTCTCGCAATTTCTGTTCTTTGGCGTTCGGCTCAAACCAACGCCCGAGGTATTTGAACTCTCCAGCTTCCTGGAGATTCGTAATCGGAACATTGTTAATCTTCAGGTCCGGGTTAGCTGGTTTCCCTTGTACAAAGCTGTGGGCAATGCATTTCTGGGGTTTCGCTTTCATACCACGAGACCAGGAAAGAAACTGTTCGAGCGACTTGATTAGCAATTTTGCCCCCGCCTTTGATGACGTGGTAAGTTGTAAATCATCAGCAAAAGCTGCAACTAATAGTTGGAGGGATTTATTGTTAAACTCGTAGGCTTCCTGTTGATGAACTGCTAAGGAAAAGAGCAGTAGTTGGAATACCAAATTAAAAAGGGTTGGGGAGGAAACGCAGCCTTGAAAGACACCAACTTCAAAAGGGATAGTGGGCGTCAGGCCTTCTCCAACTCTGATTTGGACGCGCATGGAGGAATAATACCTTTTATAGAAACCGATTATTCTTTCGTGAATTCCGAAATATTTTAAAGCAAAGAAAATTAATTGATGTTTGACTGAGCCGAAAGCATCTGCCAAATCCACCCAGACAATTGTTAGGTTTTTCCGGAGAGCTTTCACTTCTTTAAAAATCTCTGAGGTGATCGTGGCATGTTCGATACACCCAGAGACACCTTTCCTAAAGCCTTTTTGAAAATTAAATTTAGAAAGAGTGTGGTTTGCGACGGCTTCCTGAATAACCGTATTAAAAATTTTCCCGTCGCAGTTGCCCACAGCTATCGGTCTCGTTTTCGAGATGTCTTTCCCATCGGAGTTGGGCTTTGGGAGCATTGTTACAAATGCTAAGCCCCAACTATCCGGATAGGCCTTGAGTTCGAAAATTCTCTTTAATACCTTGTAAAGTGCTTCCATAAAAGTTGGGACCTTTTTCCATACAACATAAGGTATGCAATTGGGACCAGGGGCACATTTGTTTTTTTTCTTTGATAAGAGAATACCAAACTGTTCGAAGCTCGGGAACTGGATATCATCCATTGTCTTGTAGTCAGACTTAGGTAAAAAAGAGGGATGGGTGAAATCATCTTTAGTCGTTTTTTTTTCTATCGATCGACATAGTCGATCGATAGAAAAAAAAAACAATGATAACATTGTTTATTCTTTTTTTTTTTTTTTTTTTTTTTTAAATCCTTTTAATTATTTTAAAGAAAAAACAATCAGTTTAGCGTCTTGACCAGGACGGAAAATAGAAAGTAATCGACATAGTCGATCGATAAAAAAAAACAATGATAACATTGTTTATTCCTTTTTTTTTTTTTTTTTATCTTTTTATTTATTTTTTAAAGAAAAAACAATCAGTTTAGCGTCCTGACCAGGACGGAAAATAGAAATTAGTCGACAAAGTCGATCGATAAGAAACAATGATAACATTGTTTATTCTTTTTTTTTTTTTTTTTTTTTTAAATCCTTTTAATTATTTTAAAGAAAAAACAATCAGTTTAGCGTCCTGACCAGGACGGAAAATAGAAAGTAATCGACATAGTCGATCGATAAAAAAAACAATGATAACATTGTTTATTCCTTTTTTTTTTTTTTTTTTTTTTTATATTCTTTTTATTTATTTTTAAAAAAAAAAAAACAATCAGTTTAGCGTCTTGACCAGGACGGAAAATAGAAATTAGTCGACAAAGTCGATCGATAAAAAAAACAATGATAACATTGTTTATTTCTTTTTTTTTTTTTTTTTTTTTTTTTATATCTTTTATTTATTTTTTAAAAGAAAAAACAATCAGTTTAGCGTCTTGACCAGGACGGAAAATAGAAATTAGTCGACAAAGTCGATCGATAAGAAACAATGATAACATTGTTTATTCATTTTTCTTTTTTATTTTTATTCTTTTTATTTATTTTTTAAAGAAAAAAATAATCAGTTTAGCGTCTTGACCAGGACGGAAAATAGAAATTAGTCGACAAAGTCGATCGATAAAAAAAAAACAATGATAACATTGTTTATTCCTTTTTTTTTTTTTTTTTTTGTATATCTTTTATTTATTTTTAAAGAAAAAACAATCAGTTTAGCGTCCTGACCAGGACGGAGAATAGAAATTAGTCGACAAAGTCGATCGATAAGAAACAATGATAACATTGTTTATTCTTTTTTTTTTATTTTTTTTTTTTATATTCTTTTTATTTATTTTTAAAAAAAAAAAAAACAATCAGTTTAGCATCTTGACCAGGACGGAAAATAGAAAGTAATCGACATAGTCGATCGATAAAAAAAAACAATGATAACATTGTTTATTCCTTTTTTTTTTTTTTTTTTTTAACTTTTTATTTATTTTTTAAAGAAAAAACAGTCAGTTTAGCGTCCTGACCAGGACGGAAATAGAAAGTAATCGACATAGTTGATCGATAAAAAAAACAATGATAACATTGTTTATTCCTTTTTTTTCTTTTTTTTTTTATCTTTTTATTTATTTTTTAAAGAAAAAACAATCAGTTTAGCGTCCTGACCAGGACGGAAAATAGAAATTAGTCGACAAAGTCGATCGATAAGAAACAATGATAACATTGTTTATTCCTTTTTTTTTTTTTTTTTTTTTTATATTCTTTTTATTTATTTTAAAGAAAAAACAATCAGTTTAGCGTCTTGACCAGGACGGAAAATAGAAATTAGTCGACAAAGTCGATCGATAAAAAAAACAATGATAACATTGTTTATTCCTTTTTTTTTTTTTTTTTTTTTTTTTTTTTTTTTAATTTATTTTTAGAAGAAACAATCAATTTAGCGTCTTGACCAGGACGGAAAATAGGAAGTAATCGACATAGTCGATCGATAAAAAAACAATGATAACATTGTTTAATCTTTTTTTTTTTATTTTTTTTTTATATTCTTTTTTATTAATTTTGAAAAAAACAATCAGTTTAGCGTCTTGACCAGGACGGAAAATAGAAAGTAATCGACATAGTCGATCGATAAAAAAACAATGATAACATTGTTTATTCTTTTTTTTTTTTATTTTAAATTCTTTTTATTTATTTTTTAAAGAAAGAAAAGGAAATAGAAATTAGTCGACAGAGTCGATTGATAAAAAAAACAATGATAACATTGTTTATTCTTTTTTTTTTTTATTTTTTTTTTTTATATTCATTTTTATTAAGTTAAACAAGACAAATGAAGTAACAGACCAGAACAGAAAGAGAATTGTAACAGTGTACCGTGTGGTGAACGATTCGGAGTCCGACTCGGAGGAGAGATTCCTCTTAGCGTTCTTCGTTGTTGCTTTCTTAGCCGGCATTTTTGCTTTTTCGCAGTCGCTGAGACCGATTTAACCTAAAAGTAAGAAGTTGGTTTGGTTTAGTTTCAGCGACGCAACTAGGGAAAAGGAAAAGGGAGAAAAACACGGAGGGCAAAACGGAGAACGGAATTGTGAACTGTGATCTATCGGGTCAATCATATTTCCTACCATACAAAAAGTGTGGATGCAAAAAACTACTCACACCTGAAGAAAACATATACAAAGAACACACTGTAAGCTGTGTGTGTATTTTGTGTTTGTCACAACAGGAGAGAAAAGAAAGAATGTCAAGGTTGGTCACCTTGTCTATCAACGGAGTTGAGTTTACCAGGTGAGATTTGGACTGTTAGCTTTTGGCTAAGGCCCTCCCTGAAGAGCAAGAACAAAAAAACTACTCACACCTGAAGAAAACATACACAAAGAACACACTGTTAGCTGTGTGTGTATTTTGTGTTTGTCACAACAGGAGAGAAAAGAAAGAATGTCAAGGTTGGTCACCTTGCCTATCAACGCACAACATTGGTGGTCTCTACTAGACCCTGAGTGATCCCACTGGATCTCTCATCGTTCATCAGTACCAGACCACCAATGTTGTGCGTTGATAGGCAAGGTGACCAACCTTGACATTCTTTCTTTTCTCTCCTGTTGTGACAAACACAAAATACACACACAGCTTACAGTGTGTTCTTTGTGTATGTTTTCTTCAGGTGTGAGTAGTTTTTTTGTTCTTGCTCTTCAGGGGGCCTTAGCCAAAAGCTAACAGTCCAAATCTCACCTGGTAACTTAACTCATTCTTTGTCAGTTTTGGCATCAAACCTGTAATGGTTTTCATCATTGAATTTAACTACCATTTCAACAGGTTATTTACTTAATTATTTGTTCTAAAAGTTGCTAAGTATCTCACTTAGAAATTTTTTATTTTTTTATTTTCAGCTTAATTAGCTACAAATTGTTTCTACTAAGTGTTTCTCACTTAGATTTTTTTTTTGCTTTTCAGCTCCTTAAAAGCTGCTAAGTATTTCTGCTAAGTGTTTCTCACTTAGAATTTTATTTTAATGTTCGTTTTCTATCCCTTCTCCTATCCCTTTTGTTCAAAAAAAGCGATGGGAAATTCTCTCATTCACGCTAAGATGCACTCTGAACTTTGATTTTTTGATCTGAGTGTGAGGGAATGACCTGTTAGTGCATTGGGCATAAGCTGGGCTGCGGTTTAGATGTCTTAGGTGTTAATAAGGGGTTCCTCTTAGCATTTTTCTTTGTTCCCACCTTATGATTTTCTTGAAGAAAAAAAATAGAAGTCATAATGGTGCTTCCCTCTGGAAGGGTTGTAAGCCATGGTGTCCAACTAAATTAAAGGACAAGTCTGGGATAATCCCTGCCAGAGGGGCGAGTATTCTACCATGGTTGAAATACTCTGGCAACTGATCTTCAGTTTTATGTTGTTTGTTAGCTGCTGGTGTATCTTGATCATGTGTTGATACTTGCATTTGTTTATTTGTTATCTTTTACTACAATATCTCTTGCCTATATCTTTTCTTTTTATTCCCTATCTGTTCTGGTCTGTTACTTCATTTGTCTTGTTTAACTTCAGTTATATCCATTTTACTTTTTATTGTTTCCCATCTACTTTTTATTTTCTATTAGTTCTGGTCAGAAACTCCTGGGCAGCAAGAAGGAAAGTAGTTAAGTACTTCTGGGTGTTTGGCATCACCCCCCATAGTGAGCAAGTACAACAGGTAGCATTGGTAGTCTGTTGATCCTCGCCTCAAAGCGACGAAAAAGACACCATTAATCATAAAAGTTCCACACTTCACACCTTAGACAAACGATTCCCAATACAATACATCAATCTTCAGGGGAAGGTCTAATTGGAGGTGAGTGTGGATGGGCATCGCTGAATTTTGTTGCAGATCATCTTTATCTTGACCGAATTAATTTTAGCTATTTGCAAGAACTACAACAAACATTCTACGAAGAACATCAAAAAGTAGAACCTGGCAGCAACGAGCAAAAACCATCCCCGGATGGCTGGTTCTCTTTAACCGTTCTGGGGGTAGCAAGTAAACAAAAACTCAACAGGGAAATCCACCAATATGTAGATCCCAGTTCTATGGACTACCCAACAATAGCCGCCGCATTCATTTTAAACAAAGCTGGTGCTAGAATGTCACACTACATAGTGGCCCTTGTCTCCTTCGATTCCATTATTGTTAGAGACATTCTCAAAGGAGCGACAGACCGACGATTATCATTCGACCATTTTGACAGACATTTTAAACGCCCAGAATATTGTTTTCACATGATTTTAAGAAAAACTCTGCAGGGTAATAATAATGATAACGACTGTACCATAACTATACTAGCCCTATCCTGGCGAGCTCCGATAGATTTTTATCTTTGAACGATAGCAACTTCAACATAGAATGAAGTCCCTTAGAACTTACTGATGAAGGCCTAAAAAGGGACAAGTAGTATAAGATTAAGGCCTGAAACTACATATTCTATTACCTTTTGATGTTAGGAAACTGCAGAAATGAATACTTTTCTTTTATTAATCTTAATTAAAGTATACTTGTTATTAATTACATTATTTATTATTCAGTTTTTATTACAAAATGGACAAGCTGGTCATTCTCTTTGTTGCATTCATTGGAGTTCCGATATGTTTAGTCCAGATGTTCACCTGATCTGCACATATGTTACCCCTCACGCCTACTTCAATTGTGAAAACATTGCAAGTTGCAAAATTATTTGCGATGATCGTTTTTTGTAAATCTTCGTACCTTTTTTTTTCTTTTGTCTCCTTCGAGATTTCAAATCTGTCCTCATTGGGGCAAGTGAGTTCAATAATTGTTGTTCTCTTTGCGAAGATGTCGGGCCTTTGTAAGGTGACGACATGCGCGGAATTTGCATTCTTCTGTTTCCAATACGACCCAATCACTCGCAAGGTTACTTCTCTTATTACCCAATAAGTTTCACGATATCGCTATTGCTCGATGTGCGCAATAAGTCTAACTTGATCGATTGTCCCTGTTTGAAGAGTGTTTGTACTCTTTTGTGTCTCGGGCGAACCGTCTTTTTCGAACCAGAAAATAAAATAACTTCGTTGGCAGATCTTACAAATCTCCACCATTTTTTTAGATAAGGTAACATAATCCTATCTAATTTCTTCGCAAACGCCAATGAAAGCTCATGAATCATTAAGCTCCATGTGAGTTTCGAAAGTAAAAGGTTTTGTATGGCCCTTCCATCAATCTCTATATTAGGATTGCATGGTTTGTCGTTCTCAAAGCTATGAGCTACGCACTTCTGCGGCTTTGCTCTCATACCTTTAGACCATGATAAAAAACGTGAAAGTTGTTTTATTAAAACTTTTGAACCTGCCTTTGTTGATATTGTTATCTGTAAGTCATCGGCAAATGCCGCAAGTAACAAATCAATCTTTTCTTCTGCGTTCTTCAAAGAAAAGCGATATGCTTCTTCCTTAGAGCAGGCAAGCGTTGCGGCTAATAACTGAAAGACAAGATTAAAAAGGGTCGGCGATACAACACATCTCTGGAAGACTCCTGATTCAAAGTCCACTGGTTCTGTGAGTTCATCTTTCACTCTTATCTGCACTCGCAGCTTTGAGTAATAAAACTTAAAAAAATCAATCACACTCTTGCTAATTCCGAAATATTCCATCGCGAAAAAAATAAGTTGGTGTTTAACAGAGCCAAAGGCATCTGCTAAGTCCACCCAAACAACTACTAAGTTTCTCTTGTTCATCTTGGCATCCTTCAGTGCTTCTCCTGTTATCGAAGCATGTTCGATACATCCAGGTACACCTGTCAGGAATCCCTTTAGAATTTCGCAACTGTGTGAGTCACAATTGCCTCTCGCAGGATGGAATTGTATAGCTTCCCATCACAATTACCTACTGCAATAGGTCTCGCCTTCATCATGTCTTTACCATCAGAGTTTGGCTTACATACTAACATAAGCAAGCCCCCAGCTCTCTGGGTATTGATTCTTTGTAAAGGTCATCTCGAAGACTTGCCCAATTTCAGAACTGGATTTTACCTAGATCATTCTTGAACAACTCTGAAACGGTCAACGTGAGCTTATAGTTATCATGAGTAATATTGGTGTGGGTAATCCATGAAAACGGGTGAACCCGAAAATTTGAGGCAAAGATTTTCCCAGCCAACATATTTCCGAGAATATTTATTAGATGAATTATTCATATTCAGTACTAAAGTTTGTTTCTGTTTTTATACTGTCAAACAACCATATCTTCTCTTTTAAGGCTCAATGAAATATAAATAACTAAATACGCGAAATGTTCAACACGTCATTGATGACGTCGTTTGGAGATGGACCAGAGGCGATGCAAGAATTGCAAAAATATACGAGAGAGGGTGATGTTGACCAAGTTAAAGCTATACTGAGAGGAAATAAAAAACTGTTGTCTAGAAAATTGGAAGATGGAAGAACCATATTGCACTATGCCGTGGCTGAAGAGCAGGAGAAAGTGTGTTTGGCGTTATTGAAAAAACACGCAGAGGTAGATGTAATCGATACGAATGGCGATACACCATTACATATTGCATGTCGGATGGGAAGAACTTCAGTTGTGAAATTGCTCGTTCGTTATAACGCAGATATTACTTGTAGAAATAAGGATAAGATGTCTGCTTCTGATGTTGCCCGAAAGAGTGGTCATCTTGTGTTAGCATCCTCGATTGAAAGATTCTTAAATGGTCAAAAACGGCACTTGTTCTCGGCCAATACGAGTGAGGTTTCTTCTGTTCCTTCTCAAAGCCCGTCCTTTAAACCGAATCTATACTCTGACTCCGAGACACCACTCGTTTCTGAGCGACTTCTTCCCAATACGGTTGCAAACCTTATGACTAAGGTAGAAAGTCCTTCATCACATTCTGGCACTGTTGATACGAGTGATCAAAAATCAGTTTCTCAAGATGGCAACAGTCGTTTGCAAATAGCCAATGTTCGTCTCGCACAGCAAGCAAAGCAACTAAATCAACTCAACACCAAACTAACATCTGCTACTGCGAAACTGACAACTTCTCAGCAAAGGATTGAAGATCGAGAGAAGCAGCTTCGAGAAATGCAAACAGCTTTGAACGATTTGCAACACAAAGTTCAGACATCTCACGACCAGCACAATACCGATCGTAAACAAGCCGTAGAAGAATTAACTATTTTAATGAATAAACAGAAAGAAGAGGCTCACGGTCGGGAAACGATGCTGTTACAGAAGATGAGAGATCAGGAAGACGACTTTATTTCTAGAGAAACTACAGCTGAACAGAATAGAGCTGACACTTCAGACACGTTGGATTTACAACTAAAAACTTTAAAAAAGTTAAATGAAACCAACAAAACTACGATCACAGATATTAATGAAAAACTCTCTGTGTTAGAAACAGAAAAAACTACCACGAAAGAAACTCTTTCTTGCAAGGAGTCCGAGTTGGAAGAACTGAAGAAAAATTTCACGGAATCACAATATCAACGGGAGTCTGCGGCAGCTGACGCGGAGAAATTAGGTAAAAAACTACAAACAACTGAAAACGACTTATCCATCGTACGAGAGGAACTCTCAACAGAGGTTACGAAAAACATGCAATTAAAAGAAATGATAAACAATCAAAGCCCTGAAATAGCTTCTCTTAGGGAGGAGCTTGAGACATATAAACAACAGCACAAGAATCAAAAGCGAGCTGCTGATCAAAAAATTGCTGAATTTGCGAGGCTTCAATCAGAGCTGAAAAAATCGAATGAAATAATAACTAATAATATGAATGAAAATAATGTGGATGCGAGTGAAACTATCGCAAAATTACAATTGGAACACATTGCAGCTGTTGGTATACTGGAAGGGGAACTTGTTGCATATAAAACAACAATACGACGCCTTCAAGATGGGATTGCTAAGTCTGATAACTCATCCTGTGCCTTGGAAGTGGAACTCCATGAATTACAAACAAAACACGATTCCGTCCTATCAGAAAATGAATCGCTTCGATCAGAACCAACATCAACACTCAAAGAGAAGAAGTTAAAAGAATTACAAGATGCTTTAAATAACACAAAGGAAACTCAAAATCAGTCGGAAACAGCTTTATCAAAAGCCTTAAAAAGACAAGTCTCTTTAGAGGAGGAAATGGAAATAATGCGAACAAACGATGTTATAGCTGCGGACATGGCAAAGACAGTAAAGCGAATGGAATCTGAGCTGTTAGAATCAAACAACAGATGTCATGTTTTAGAAAATCAAAATAAAATGTTATCAACCAGAGACGAGAAAGGTGATGAGCTGTTCAAGCAAATCCAAACAATGGAGAATCAGCTTCGTCTTTCAAATGTTAAACTGCAGGAGCTCGAAAATACCAACAAATCGTTAAAGGCAAGTGTATCCAACACACCTGAGAAGGTTAATAACCTTCAATCACAGTTGGAAGAGTTTAGACGTGAAAATCAGAAACTTCAAGTTAAACACGCTGCTGCTGAGGAAGAAAACCGCGTTCTTCGTCAGCATGAGGGGACCATCGCAACACTATCTGGTACCCTCGAACGTCTCGAGTCTGAACTGCAGACAACACTTGAAGAGAAACAAGCCGCCATACAAAATCTTGAAGACACATTCAAGACTGGAGTATCAGTATGTATTCCTTTATATTATGTTACTCTCCGCTGTAAAGGTTATTTTGTTCAACAAACATCACAAACAGAACCAAGACCTGCTCGAAGATAACAGAAAACTACAAGAACAAGAAAGGAGGTATGTTATGTAGCAGTATCACTGAAGCATCGGAAGGCTAATTACCTTTTTGGATCAGTCGGGTAAACAACGCGGCTACTACTAATGTTCTGCGTTGAGATATCTGTTCTTATTGAAGTTGTTTGGGATCCTATTGATAGGGGGAAAAAAAAAAAAAAAAAAAAACAGAGCCCGCGAGAGCGAAAACCATCTTCGTACAAATTTTGATCAAAAACTTGCTGAAGTAACTTCAAGACATTCTGAAGTAGTTAATCAACTTCAACAAGAGTTAAAGAGAGAGACAGAGCGAAGATCAGAAGCCGAAGAAGAAATGCAATCGGCGAGAGGGTTGAGAGCAAGTGAGCAGAAATTACGATCTGAAAACTCGGAGTTAAAAGGTAAAGTAGAAAGGATAACAACTCAGGGAAGTTGTGTTTCAGAAGAACGTGAAGCACTTCTCAGAGACACAGAGTCCTTACAACATGAGATTAGAGGACAAGAAACCGTCAAGACAGAAATGCAGTCGGAAGTAAATCGATTAAAGTCACTAAGTGAATCTCAAAAAGAAACAATCCGCGAGTTAGAAAAACGAGTAACTCAAAACGCACTCGCGTTTAGAGTTGAGATCGAACAAACAGCACTTGAGAGAAAAATGAAAAACGAACTTCGACAACAAGTCGGAGAATTACAAAAGAAATTAAACTCTAACCCAACCAGAACAGAAGATACTCTCGTAAAGAATGAGGTGCTGGTGAACGATTTAAAAATAGCAAACGGAAGATGTCAAAAATTAGAACGAGAATGTTTACTACTATCACAAACAGTAGCTCAAGAACAACGAGAAAAAGATATTTTGGAAGACAAACTTAGAAATGTTGAAACTGACAACAGACATACTCAGATACCCGGAGGAGATACGTCAACTCTACTGAGACGAACTAGCAGTACTCCCAGAACTGCTCCATCGTTTCCAATTCGATATTCTGAACAGTTCTTATCTCCAAAAACTTCTCTTTTTTTACAAGAAGAAAAACAACGTATCCGACTACAATCTGAACAACTTGGAGACATAAATCTTATTAGAGGTAGTTTTGGAAAGACAACCAATGAAATTCGTTCAGAAATACAAGAACGATACCAACAGTTAGACAGAATGAAATCAAAGACACAAAAACCTCAACAGATATCAACTATGAAACTTGATCCACAACAAGATGCTATCAGGAAGTTAATTATGTCATCGGAAGAGTCAGATCGCGCTGATATATTTATTGAATATAGAATAAATAGCGATTCTAATAAGGAATTCAGAACTGTGAGTAATTTTCAAGATGATTTATTAATAAGTCAACAAGCTCAAAAAGCATTACAAAAACTTCATCGATCTCAATCATCTCCAAACAGTACTGGACAAAGGGCTTCAGAGGGTAGTACTCCAGACACCAATGCTATTACAACAAAAATTGTTGACGACGTCGATGAGAAGACTGGTGAAGTAAATGGTAGCCGCGCGATGTCAGTTCAAAAAGACCCTAGATTGTTTTACCAGGAGCAATGTGCATTGACTAACGTTCGTGTTAACACATCATTTCTTGATTCGCTACCTGCAAATAGTACGGAATTAACATTTGTTGACTTAGCCTACAACTACATTGGTAAGAAAGGTATCAGAGCAGTTTTAGACGTGGTTGGTCTCTGTAGGAATGTTCAACGTCTTGACCTAACTGATAACAAACTGAATGATGTTTCTGTAACTTGGATTGTCAGTATTGCTAAAACTCATCCTTCTCTAACTCAGATCATTCTCGATAAGAATCTTATATCCAGAGCGGGTGGCACTATGTTGTTAAATTTACTCCATGAAAAAAGTACCATTACACAATTAAGTGTTGCTGGAAGTACACTTCTCACACATCCGACAGCAAGAAAAATCCAACAACAGGTTGAGCAAAATGCTGCTGCTGCGAGGCCTAATTAAATTACGGCATGAGTTTTAGTTTTTTTTTTGTTTTGTTTTTTTTTGTTTTATGAACGAATCTTCATAATTCTCTCAGTCTGGTTTTTCGTTCTCTACTTTTTTAAAGCACAACAGTTACTCGTTGCGTTTTTCTAAAAGGGGAAAATAATAGAACGAAGTTTCGACAATAGTGAATGTCATTTACATGAATTTGACAACGTTCCACGTTGAAAAGAAAGATTGAAAAAAAAAAAAAAAAGGAAATACATAAATAAAATACCGAAGCCCGAAAGGGACCGTGTGCTTGCATCGAATTCTTCTTTGGTTTAGTTTTGTACTTACAAAGTCCTCCATTGTGATTAAGAAAATATTTCTTGCTCTTGCTCTTGCTCTTTTTTTTTTTTTTTTTTTTGAATGCATTTACTGTTATCTATTTCTGTGATGGCCACTTTGAGTCATACTGCAGTCGGAGATCTCTCTTGCTCATAACTCACGAAAAAATAATATTCGTATACGTTACCCTCCTACCCTTAGCGTTATTCTGAAGATCCTACCTGAGCCGTCTTAGTTTTCAAAAAAATGTTTTGTTTGTATTATTATTTTATTTTTTTTTTGTTTTTATTTTTATTTTTATGTTTTTTTTTTTTTTCCACAATACTTTGTCTTTGTTACGTTATTCTATTGTTGCAGACTCAGCAATGAGTGTGAGGGGAAGGGGAAAAAAAAAAAAAAATAACGGAAAACAACGAGATGAAACTACGGCCTTTGTTTGTTATGATTTGCGAGAATTCTTTTTCAAAAAATTTTAATTCCACGAGATTTTCTTCCTCGCAAGAAATCATTCAGCCTACTGAGTAGGTAATACTGAGATCAGGATAATTAATTGTTGGTTTTCATTCCCGGAGTCGTCTTCGTTTGCATTAGCTTCCAACACGTTTTTTTTTGTTTATATGTCCGCCCACTTAGAAATAAATGCAATTCGAGTGTGATGTTCCCATCACGCACTTTTGCTTCAAATGAAACAAAAAAAAAGGAAAGCAACTTTGTTATTTATGATAAGTATAGAAGGTTTTTGGCTTCCTATTCATTTTCATAAATAAAATACATGTTTTTTCTCAGGAATAATGTATTGAGACTGACGTCGATAGTACACTAAATCATAATGATGGACGTCAGACACATCCCTGCTATATGTAAAACCCCTCCTCCAGAGAGAGAAAGTGAAACACCCATTGCCGGGTTATGTGAGAGGGGATTAGTTACAGTCACGCCACCTGATGCACCGCTTTGGGATGAGTTAATAAACCAAACTGATAAGAATACAAGACCCATAATGTTACCACACCGAGTTAACTCTTCAGCTACTTTATCAGATCTTCATGATGATAACGGTCGACTGACTCCACTCGAACTTCGGGCAATGGGACCACTACTCATGCCAAACGAGGACATGTCCATTCTCGATGACAACATTTTAACTACAGTTGCAAACACGCCATCAGCAAAAGATTTAGATCTTCTATTAAAAGAATATTGTATCACTAAGCGTATGAATCAGGTCATTGTATCCGATTCTCTCGCCTCTAAGAGACAATTATGGCTTGATGCTTCAGCGGGAATGTGGCAAGGTATAGCAAAAAAACAAGCATCAGACGCTTTCAACACCGCGACAGCTTTAAAAATTAAAGAAGCAAAATTGGAAACGGCTTTGCAAAAAGTTTCATCAATGGAGGAACATGTCGAGGATCTGAAATTACAAATTAAACTTCAGGAAGACGTCTTGTCTGACAGAAAGAAACGTGTCCAAAGAGCAACAACAGAACTTGACCTTAAATGTGCACAAAGACGTTGTATAACAGGTGAAGGTACTGAAGCAGAAGTCGACGAATTTTCTCAACAAATAGCAGACAAACTCTCTCGCATCAAAGAAAGAGAAGAGTACCTTCTCCGTAAGGAAATGGACTTGGCAGAAATGGAATCGAAGGTACAATCTGGACTCAAACAACTTCGTGATATTGATTCTCAAAAAGATCATATTTCCCTTTCTCTTGCTAGTTTGGGGAATAGGGAATCTGCTTGTGAAATGCGTGAGCAACAACTTGACAAAGACAACACCGAATATGTTAAAAGTCGAGAGCTTCTCTTATTCGAGTATGCCGAAATAGCTGAACGCGAGTCTGCAGTTGACGCAAAAGAACAGGCAGCTGCTACTCATTGGAATGCAGCATGTAGGCAACAGGCTTCCTTGGAAGTCGTTGTGTCAACTTTTGATAAATTCTTTTTGGATTTCAGATCTGCTCTGGAAGGCTTAACTGATATCGCTGCTGCTCATTTCGATTCGCTTTCGGATTGTTTTTCTGAATCAATTGTCACTGTTCTCAGTGGTAGCTCCTCTCTGATTATAATCGAACAACAACATCAGCAATACCAACAACAACAACAGCTGCATCAACAACGACAGCAGCAAGACCAACAGCAACTACTGCGGTTGCAGCAACAACAACATCAGCAGAGCATCACACTTCCTACGACTCCGAATTCGTCCCGTCACTCAATTCATAGGGGAGTGGTGTTATCTCCGGCAGCGTATGTTTTTGTTTCCCCTCCAAATCATTTACTATGCTGTCTGACAAGATTGTCTTGAGATATTATTATAACGTTCCCCTCTTAACACAATCTGCTTATCATAAATCAAATAAATCAAAACAAACAGCCACACTACTGATGAAGCCGATCGTGAGATTGCTGAACGCAGTAATTCCGAAAACGAAATCTCTGCTCTTGAAGCCTCACTACGACAACGTTATATGATGGGTAATAATCCACAACAGGTGCCTGTTGAGTATCAGCATGCTGTGGCAGTACCCACACCTCGTCCTGTTAGTGTTCCCATTGCTCCGCAATCTTTTGAAAATAGACTCAAGGAAAGATTGAAGGGAACAAGGTTTGGAGTTTTTTCTTGTTCTTGTCTTACAATTAAAACAATATGAACCTTTTAAACATAAAAACACCAACCACAGTTACGAGAGCAGATTGAAAGAACTGCTCCACAGAAATACCAACTCTGGAGTGAGAGATGTAAACAGTCCTTCACTTCTATGTAGCTCTTCAAGTCAGGGGATTGTTAATAATAACACGAATACTGTTATACGAAGTGTTGCTCATAATACTTATTCAGGAGGTACTGGTCCAATTCAAACGACAACCATTCCAACAAGTAATGATTATGTAAATATAAATTATCGATCTGCTTCAGAAGGACACCAGGCAAATATAGAGCAAGCGACACTTCACAGTGCGAGTACTTCTCCGTCAGTGTCTAGAGGGAGATTTCGTGTGAGTAGTCCATCGGTGTCACAACACATGACTTCAGATGGTAGTAATAAAAGATTTGGTACTCCTGCTCAGCGTCGAGTTAGTGCTCCTTCTCGTGATATTGTGTCACCAAGTTTGTTTGCATCTCCCAGGGCACCTCTTGCTGCTTCTGTTGATGTGGTGTTTCAACAAATCAGAGATATGGAATCATTTTTATCAGATATCGCTCCGACATCATCATCTGCTGGTCCAGTTCGAGTCCTGCCGGACGGTATTCCTCCTCCTCGTAGGGTTTCCACATCTATTATGGCACCTCTTGTACCCCCTTAGTTCTAATTACTGTATTCAACCCACACACTGCCTGTTGAATGGAAGGCCTGGTTCTTCTGATTTTAGTAATTATATTCAAATTAGTGAACGATAGAAGGAAAGAAACGAAAGAAAATAAATTATAGATAAATATAAATAGATTTCATAGATGGAATTAGCTTTTTTTTTTTTTTCCCGACACATGTTTGTATGTTTGTTGTTTTATTGTGTTTGTTGTTGATTCAAATTTAAAATTTTTCTGCAGGGAGTAGAAAAAAAAAAAAAAAGGCTCCCCCCTCTCCTTGCTAATGGGCCTCGTTTTACAGAGAGAAGCCATGCCTGATGATCGGCACATGGTATGTTTATTTTGAAACATGAACAGTTTTTTTTTTTTTTTTTTTTTTGAAGTCAACACAATCAGGGTCTCCACGGAGGAAGACCATCACCTCAACAAGCAGTTCATCATTTTCAAAAACAATGGAATAAAACAACAAAAGACTACGTAAGACTCAGTCACATGTACGAGAGAATGCAACCACAAATGCAGGCAGTTATGAAAGTTAAAAAACATCACAAATGAGTGTTTAGCTGTGAGTTCACTTGGTGATAATTTTAGACAGACAGAACTACTGAAGTTTAGAAGACGAGAGGGAACCTATTGCGTGACTAAACTGCAATTCCAGCGAGTAGTAGTAACATTTCTTTACACCTTTCAGCCTTTACACGACGCACGGCTAGTCGGATATAGTCGGATTTCTTTCTGCGTTCGTTTTTGTGTGTAATTGTTATTTTTTTTTTTTGGTTTTTTTTTGTGAAATTATTATTTTATTTTCTAATAAATTAACTTCTTAGCGTTTTTTTCTCTCTTCACTCACTCAGATGAAAACATCACAAATCTAATCTACGCTCCACTTGTTGTTGTTTCCCAGACGATTTTTTTAGTTTGATGAAGTATTTTTCTTTTTGAAAAATTTCATTTCCCCCTCCAAAATCAGGTGTCAGAAGACACTTCCGGACTCAGGGTAGGATCACCACCCAAGATGGCTCTTCCGGAACTTACAGCTGAGATGAGGCATAAATACCAAGGATTGTATTCAGAGAACAAGGATGGCATTCACATGTCGGGAGGGAAGGCGAAGACACTATTCGGTCCCAGTGGTCTAAACAATACCACACTACAAGAGATCTGGAACATTGCTGACATCGATAACGATGGTTATTTAGATATGGATGAGTTTGTTGTCGCAATGTATTTAATTTTATTAAAAAAAAAGAATTCGAATGGAGCTCCGTTTCCAAAATCGATTTCTGAGCTTCCAAAGGGTGTGGTTCCAGCTACAAAAATGGTTCAGTCGCAAGGCAGCTCTTTCTCACAGAAGACTGCTGATCCGTTTCCAAGTAGTGCGTTTTCACAAAATAACATAAATGATCCTTTTTCAAATACTGTGGTCCCTCAAAACAATAAAAGTGATCTTTTCCCCAGTTCCAGCACGTTTCCTCAAAACAGCAGCAGTGATCCATTTTCCAGCAATGTCCCTGCCTTTCCTCAAAGTAGTAATACTGCTTTCCCGCAAAGTAGTGGAGATCTCTTTCCAAGTGTAGCTCCTGTGATGCCAAACAGCTCATCAACTTCGGCATTGTTTCCAGTAGCTGCTGCTGCATCTCCTTTTGACTCGTTGGTAGGACCACAACTGACAGGTCCTCCTCCAATTTCTTCATCTCTGTCGTCATCAATGAATATCGTCCCACCAATTATGGCAAGTCAGCCAGCAGTACAAATAGACAGCTCTCTGACAAATGAAGAAATGAGAATTAAAAAGTCAATTGCGGATTTACAACACCAACTTCAATCAGAACAATGCGTTCTTGACAGAGCGGTTTGTACCGCTGATGAGAGAAGAAATCGTCTTGAAAATTCTCTGTCTCAGGAACAACAATTACGACTTCAGGTCGAAGAGCAAAAGAACATCGGAAGGTCAATAAATGAATTAATTAAATCAACTGAAACGATGGCGTCAGACGCAGATGAACGTTCTAAGAAACTTCGTCAAGAACTTGATGAGACTAGAGCAGAACAGGGTGATATTAATTCTCGTATTACAAAAAGTCTCGCTGATGCTGAACGACACGATCTTCTAATGCAAGAATTACAATCAGACTTACGAACCATATCAAACGAACTTCATAAGGGAATGGCAGAACTCAGTGAAAAAGAATCAACTGTCGCCAGACTACAAAATCAAAAATTCAATCTTCAACAAGAACTACTCCGGGTGGAAGCATCTCTCGGAGATGCGTACTCTGGCAATAAAAATTCTGAAACTGAAATCACTGATCTGGAAAAAGTCATATCCGACCTCCGTGAAAATGTCACCAAAGCCTCCGCAAGAGTCCAGGAATACGGATCAGGACTTAACAGTCATCGTGTGTATTATTCATCATACTTATCAATGACCCTCTTAAAATGAATTATTATTATCACCAATACAGGTTCTGAAGTTCTAAGACTAACCACGAAGCAACAGGAACTTACTGCCGCGCTGAACGGGTATGTAGTAGTAGCTCTATTAGATTGTCTCTTTTATTGAATAATTTAACTTAAAAAAAAAAAAAAAAAAAAAAAACAGTTATGAAAGTCAATTAATAACAATGGAGGAGATGTACAACTCAACAGAACATGCGGACGCAAAGCGTCTGTTGAAGGATGCGG
The DNA here is from genome assembly GCA_964019425.1 of Flectonema sp. DT1601. Taxonomy (NCBI): domain Eukaryota; phylum Euglenozoa; class Diplonemea; order Diplonemida; family Diplonemidae; genus Flectonema; species Flectonema sp. DT1601. The sequence continues at coordinate 507,261 of OZ025840.1, forward strand.
AAGATAAACTTCGTGAGTTCAGTTCTTTAAAAATAGAATCAAATAAGGACGGTAACGGTGTTGGAAGTTTTCCTGAATGGGGTAGCCCAGAGTCTCCGTCAAGTCCTGTTGGATGGGATGATGGATTCAGTTCTCCAGTCACAGAGAAGAAAACTAACAATACAGTAACACCACCAGGTTCGATTCCCCCTCCAGCTGATGGATGGGCGACATCTGGGGATCCATCTTGGGGATCAAAGACAGACCTCTTTCCAGCACAGCCATCATCCGATCAAATGTTCAGCAACCCTAACAGCAAGTCTGCTTCTCCTGATTCTGGAGATCAATTGTTTGGTAATAATAATAATAATAATAATAATAATAACAACAACAACAACAACAACAACAACAACAACGGTAATGGAAGTGGTGATGATTTATTTTTTGGGAAGCCGACCACCAGCCCATCGACAGTCGACGAATTGAAGGAAAACTCTCCAACTGGATCTGGAGACGACTTGTTTGCAAGGCCGACTGGAAATTCCCCTGCAGGTGTGTCTTCGCTATTTAGTAGTATTGTCCTCCTTCTGATTTACTTACTTACGATAATAATAATAACAACAGAAATTACTCAATCAGATGACCTGTTTGGTGAACAGCCAGCAGCATCGGCATCAAAGAGTAGTGGTTCCCCTGCGGGTGGATCGTGTGAAGATTTATTTCAGAGGGGAAGTGCAAAAGATAGCTCACCTGCTGCTGACTCAGTAGGTGATAATGTGTTTGCTGCTACCGAGAACTCACCTACGGGATCGTCTGAAAACTTATTCAGTTCGAAGCCGCCTGGTGGACAATCCTCAGACAAACCCTCGGGTTCTGATCTATTCTCAGCACCTCAGAAGAATGTTTCTGCTGACAATTTATTTGCTAAAGCGGAGGAGACTGATTTATTTTCAGGTCCTCCATCCATACCGACGCCGAGTGAAACGGTCGGTGAGAAAGCCCAGGTTGCTGACCTCTTCTCAGGGCTCCCTTCAATCCCTCCAACAGGGAATGAGGTATCAAATCCTGTTTCAGGTGCCGACTTGTTCTCAGGGCCCCCGTCTGCGGACTTGTTCGCTGGACCTCCTTCGATCCCATCCTCGGGTAATGATTTATTTCCGAAAACTGATGACGCAGTTGTTCCTCCAGCTGCTGCATCTGACTTGTTCGCTGGACCTCCTACAATCCCATCCTCGGGTAATGATTTATTCCCGAAAACTGATGACGCACCAGCTGGAGCATCTGACTTGTTTCCTGGACCTCCTCCAATTACAGCCTCGGGGGGAGATCTATTTGAAAAGAAAGAATCCGTACCCCAGTCAGGTGGCGATTTATTCAGCAGCATGCCTGCATTTGGAGATGGAAACACTCCAGCGGCATTCCCTGAGACTGAAACAAGTATCGTAAAGAAAGAAGAGTCAGGTTGGACTGCTGGTAATAAAGAATGGGGTAGCTTTAGTAAGCAAGGTGATGGTAACGATTCTAGTTGGGGATTTCAACAGAATTCGACAACAACTCAGCCGCAGACAACAGGAACAACAGCGACAGCTGCAAAATCTGAATGGGGATTCTCTGATAAGCAGCAACCAGATTCCCAGGGCTGGGGGTTTGACAAGCCATCTGGAAATACCCCTGCTAAGAATGACGCAGATGATGATGATGACGGTATGTCGATGTTAAGTATTTATCAAACAAAACATCAACAACAACACCAAACACAGATTGGTACGACTAGCTTTGAGACTTAGAATCGAAACGGATGACATAAAAATCCGAATCTTACGTTACAATATTTTTATATTAATTCGTCACTCTCTCTCAAATATTAATTGAAACCTACAACAACTAACTACACAGTAATAACCTTGAAACATAGTAGTTGTTCTTTTCGGTTTTGGTGGAGATTCTTTTTTTTCTTTTCTTCTTTCTTTCTTTCTTTCTTTTTCTATTATTTTTATTACCGTATTAGATACATAAAAACTGTCTTCGTAGTGGGGAGGGATGTCCCGTTGATACTCTTTAAGTTATCATCTTTTCTACATGTACGACATAACCATCTCACGCTGATGATGATTTCTGAGTAAAAAAAAAAAAAAAAAAAAAAGGTGCTGTTATTTTTTTATATTAAATAAAAGATTATTTATTATATTCTCCCTCAGATCTGAAGAATGCTATCACAAATGCGATTCGCCAGCAGGCGGTTTTGTTCCTCCCCACGGATATTAGTAACGGGATCACTTGGACAGATCGGTACTGAGTTGATTTCGTTACTAAGATCAAAACACGGAGTTGAGAATGTTGTAGCGAGTGATGTTAGACTTCCTTCAGGTGGAACTGATGGTCCATTTGTTTATATTGATGTACTAAATTATGATACAATGGCTAAAGCAGTAGTTGACAACAGAATAGACTGGATCATTCACAACAGTAGTGTCATCAGTGCTGTTGGAGAACAGAATCCCCAACGAGCAATGGATGTCAATGTCACTGGAGTTAGAAATGTTTTCGACGTCGCGAGAACATTCGATTGTCGGATTTTAGCTCCGTCAACTATCGCTGTATTCTCACCTGAGTCTGGTAAAGTTATGACAAAAGATGACACCGTGTTACTACCATCAACTGTTTACGGTGTTACAAAAGTCTTTCTTGAACAACTAGGCGAGTACTACAACCAACGTTACGGAATGGACTTTCGTTGTCTTCGCTACCCAGGAATCATCTCTGGAGAAGCTCTTCCAGGTGGTGGTACCACAGACTATGCTGTCATGATTTACTATGAAGCTGTCAAGACAGGAAAGTTTACCTGTAACATTGCTGCTGATGAACCGCTTCCGATGATGTACATGCCTGACTGTTTAAAGGCTACGATTGATCTTCTTGAAGCTCCTCGTGAAAAGCTTTCTCGCAGTGTTTACAATGTTGCTGCTCTTTCATTTACTCCAGCTGATGTTGCTGCTTCTATTAAAAAGTATATCCCTGACTTCGAGATTGAATACGCTCCGGACTTCAGACAGAAGATTGCACACACTTGGCCAGACTCTCTCGATGATACTTACGCTAGAAGAGACTGGGAGTATGTCGTTATTTATGTTTTATGTTCATTTAGATTAGGTTTTGAAAAAAAAAACAAAATAAAATAAAACAGCTGGACACCTGCCTTCGATCTCGATGCCATGACTAGAGACATGTTGGACAAGGTAAAGGTTCGTATTGATAAGGGAGAATACTAGTTTGAGTTAATATCATTAAAAAAAAAAAAAAAAAAAAACAACGATGTTCTCTTTTCTGATCTGCAATCAAGGCTGTAATACGCAATCAGCTATCGACTCAGCTGAATTACAATGCAAGACCTAAATATAGTAATTCATTTTTTAATGAAAAATTACTTTTCTGCTATCGTACAACATGGTTATACACTGGGATGGTAAGCAGCCTTTTATGTGGATCAGATATTTATGTTCTTAACATTGTTTGCATTGTCATAAAGGTAAGTAAAAAAAACAAAACAGAACAAAAAAAAAAACATTATTATTTACTTTTCTTTTTTGCCATGGAGCAGGGGCGTTTCCGGTTATCTTAAACAAAACGTTTTTTTTTCACTAATTCTCCTTTACTTTTTTTCTTTTTTGTTTGTCTTTTCCCCTGCTCTACAAGGTGTTTATGTAACTACCATTGGCTGATTTCTTTGTCTTGTTTTACAAAGAAAGTGTAATAAAACAAACGAATCACCCCTGGGAGTTATTTTGTGCGTTTCTTCCCATTCTCACACCACGTTTTTTTTTTCTCTTTTTTTTTTTCTTTCTTAACGATTACGAGTTAAACGTGTTCATCCTCCTGTCGTTCCTTTGACTACTAAAAATACTGAATAACCCAAACAGGCATTTTTGTTTTGTATTCGGTCGGAGATGTTTGTTACAAATCTGCAATTACGAGGAACAAGTTTTTTTTTTTTTAAAATGTTTATTTTGTTGGATGCCTTGCCTTCTTTTTTTTATATTCGGTCTTTGATTTTGTAGAGAAAACGACGGCAAACAGCAAACAAAACAAGCAAAAACAAAAAAAAAAAAACAAAAACAAAACGTTATATAAACACATGATAGTGTGTGAGGACTTATTTGTCTTAATTCAAATCCCAAAATTAATTATTTTTATCTCATTTACAGAAAAAGTCTGAGGACGTATCATCAATGGCTGTTAGCATCGATCGAACGACGTCCCCTGTCCTGCGCTACTACAAAAAGTAATCTCATTCGATTCTATTATTGGAGACACACACTCAGAAAGAGTAAACCAGATCAACGATTACTTCTCAGAATGCATTTTTTATTATTTTTTTTTTTTTTTTAATAATAATCTCATATACTAACTAATTTTATAAAATAAGTTTCCCAACCAAAAAAAAAGAAAAAATGACAATGAGGAATGCACCTTTTATTAAATATACGTGTGGGTTTATTATTGATATGGCTATACAAGAATCAGACAGCGAACTTCAGGAAAGAAGAAAAGTAATTATGATAATTACACACTTGGTTGGATTTATTTTAGGTATACTTGTCTTGACGACCAAACGAGAAGAAGGATTATCTGTGATAGCTGGTGTCATAACGTTGGTTCAATCGAGTATTGTTTTAGTATATATTGTAGTACTGAAACATGATGTTTGTCAATGCTTGCTCTCGTTTATTGCGATCGCCACCTGCTTCAGTATCTCAATTGCTGATCTCCCAAGTGTCGCGTTAGGCCATGCCAGAGCTTGGTCGATATTCATCGTTTTAACAGACATATTACTGCTGTGCCAAGCTGATGAAAACATATGTAAATCTGTTATCATTTTTTGCTGCGTATATTTGATTGTCATTGCTTCTGAGGTTGCTTTTAGATATGGACTTCTTGATTTCGACTGGGATGCCTATTCACAAATTGAACGTAAAAAACGTTTTGATTGCGAACTATTACCTTGTGCTAAAGGTGTGTCAGAATCAGGTGTTGAGTTGATGACTCAAATATTTATATTTTGCATCGACTTTATGTGTACCAGAGGATTCGCACGTGGTATGCTTGAAGAACAAAATCGAGTACTCGCTTCTATCAGAACTGCTAATGAAATTGCGACATCACTTGCGGGGTTTGATCTCATACAGGCGGGTGTGTTACTCGAAGAATCGAAGATTCCTCCTGAATTGAGAGTGGCATTTGAGAAGTTGTTGAATAACCTACACACGTATGCGCCTTATCTGCCTCCTTCGTGTATTCCTCGAGGAGCGGAATTTTATAGCCCAGCAAATTCAGAAGTGGATACGCAACCCACGATCGTTCTTGGTGATCCTATCGAAGAACGCAGTGTTACTATCAATCAATTCGTCAAAAAACCATTTCAGCAATGCAACGCTTCCCTGATGGTCATCAACATCAACAATTCAATGTCAGTATTGGATCACTCTCTCGAGTCATTTGAAAAACTAATCTCCGCACTAGTGAGTACGACATTCGATAACGTTATGAAGTATAAAGGTACTCCTGATCTATTCCTTGGTGATAGAATGTTTGCTAACTTTGGGGCTTCTTTACAACGATCACGTCATGCTCATGCTTGTTTTGATTGTTGTACGGAGGTATTGAAAAGTTCTGCTTCACTTCTGGATCCATTCCAAGAGCTGACGTCGAAAAGACTTTCAATCAACGTTGGAACAGCAACTGGTCAGATTGCTTGCGGTGATTTAGGCAGCGATACGATGCTTCGATTCAGTTTGGTAGGTAAACTGTCACAGTGGGTAGCTGTTATCGAACGAGTTGGGTCGTTTCTGGGAATTCAATTTTTATCGAATGAGAATTTTCACAAACAGGTGACTGAGACAACTGAGAGTAGAGTTATTCTTCAGCCTGTTAAACACCTTAACGAAACTCAGTTAATATTCGAAGTCATTCCTACACAACGAAAACTTGAAAACAGTGAATGGATGTATCAAATGCAACAGTCTGGTGTCGGAAAATGGGACGCCTTCAACATCGTTGCCGCCGCGTTATTACGTAATAAACCAATCCCAAAAGAATATATGAACATACCTCACGGTGTTGGTGTGTACTACGAACAGCTTAGGAATGTTATTAATTATGGAATCTCATATTTGTGTGTTAGGAGTTGGGAAATTGAAGAAGTGCTTACTCGTCGGAAATAATATATCATCTCCTTTATAAGTGTGCGGTATTCATGAAATATTTGCACATGTTCGCTGTTGATTAACTTTGAACAGATTCGAATCAATGGTCGTCTTTAACATAGAATGAAACCATTCTTTGTTTGATGTCCTTACAATTTATTTACGAAGAACTTATCTCTAACTCTAACTTCTATTGTCTCATCGTTTTCCAATGATGATGTTTTATAGACTTTGTGTTGTCGGGATTCGTTTCTCTTTAACTGTTGTCATTTCTCGCAGTTGAGAACAAGATGAGGAGGTTTCCTCTTGTGAAATACACATGTGGGTATCTAATTGATTCAGCTATAAAGGAAACAGACTCTCTACTCCAAAAGAATAGGAAAGAAGTTGTAATACCGATGGCTACGATTACTCTCATTGCGACAGTCTGTTTACTCATTGTGAGAGCCCATTTAACCTTAGGGGTCATAGCTTCCGGGTTGTTGGCATGCCAGAGTGTTGTTGTGTTGAGTTGTCTTATTGTATTCAAGACTGATGTTTCTGAGTTAATGTTGGTTTGCATAGCTACGTGTTCATCTTTGTCTGTAATGTGCTCAGATTTATCAACAATTGTTCTTGGAACACCTCGATCGTGGACATTGTTTGTTATTGTGGTGGACGTATTGCTTTTATGCAGAGCTCGTAATAGTACATCAGCGGGTGTTGTGGCAGCCTGTTGTTTTCATCTTATCGTTGTCGCATCCGAATCACATCTACGTTTTGGGTTTTACGACTTCGAATGGCCAGGATATGAACAAGAAGAGCGCCACAAAGCCGTTCGCTGTGAGAAGCTTCCCTGTTCAAGTTCGCTTGGTAATGTCGCAGGGCAATTTATTATTCAAGTATTCATTGTTATCGTTGACTTTTCCTGCACCAGAGGATTTGCTTACGGAATGGCAGAAGAACAAAATCGAGTACTCGCTTCTATCAGAACTGCTAATGAAATTGCGACATCACTTGCGGGGTTTGATCTCATACAGGCGGGTGTGTTACTCGAAGAAGCGAAGATTCCTCCTGAATTGAGAGTGGCATTTGAGAAGTTGTTGAATAACCTACACACGTATGCGCCTTATCTGCCTCCTTCGTGTATTCCTCGAGGAGCGGAATTCTATAGCCCAGCAAATTCAGAAGTGGATACGCAACCCACGATCGTTCTTGGTGATCCTATCGAAGAACGCAGTGTTACTATCAATCAATTCGTCAAAAAACTATTTCAGCAATGCAACGCTTCCCTGATGGTCATCAACATCAACAATTCAATGTCAGTATTGGATCACTCTCTCGAGTCATTTGAAAAACTAATCTCCGCACTAGTGAGTACGACATTCGATAACGTTATGAAGTATAAAGGTACTCCTGATCTATTCCTTGGTGATAGAATGTTTGCTAACTTTGGGGCTTCTTTACAACGATCACGTCATGCTCATGCTTGTTTTGATTGTTGTACGGAGGTATTGAAAAGTTCTGCTTCACTTCTGGATCCATTCCAAGAGCTGACGTCGAAAAGACTTTCAATCAACGTTGGAACAGCAACTGGTCAGATTGCTTGCGGTGATTTAGGCAGCGATACGATGCTTCGATTCAGTTTGGTAGGTAAACTGTCACAGTGGGTAGCTGTTATCGAACGAGTTGGGTCGTTTCTGGGAATTCAATTTTTATCGAATGAGGATTTTCACAAACAAATGACTGGGACAACTGAGAGTAGAGTTGTTCTTCAAACTGTTGTGTTTGGTGAGGAGACTCAACTCGTATTTGAGATCATTCCAATGCTTCAGAAACTTGCTATCGAGGAATGGATGTATCAAATGGAAAAATTAAATGTCGGCTGCTGGAACAACTACAACATTGTAGCCATTGCTGTTCTTACAGGACAGCCTATTCCTCAACACCTCATTAGTACACTCGATGGCGATGGAAAACCCTACGAGCACTTACGAAACGCTATCAAGTGCGGCGCTCCTGCTCTTGTTGTTAAGAGCTGGGAGGCTTGAGTTTTCCATTCCTTTTCTTTCTTTTTTTTTTCTTTGCACCGACGAAGTCGGAGAAGAAACTATTCAGATTAAGAACCGTTTCCTTATTATGTTCAAAAATGTTATCTATTTCTCTGTGAGTTCTGTATTACTGTCTGCGATCACCGAAAAGGCTTATCTGAGTAGTTTTTTTATGCCATACTTTGAGATTTTGTGTGACAGCATTGGTTTTTTGTTGTCAGGTTTGTATTTCAGTTTTCTTTTTTTCTCTCTTTTTTTTTTTTTTTTTAAAACTACAAAACCTTATCCAAGCAAATTAAAGCTATTTGAGGATAGTATCTGGCTGGTTAGAATACCTTCAATCAAATTCACATCCAAATCTGGGATACTCACGGTTCTATACGAGTCCGAATGGACTGGCGAGTTTTTTAAAGTCATTTTGTTAGTATCTGTCTCCGATGACACATTATTTACACTTTGGAATTCCTATTCAGAGATGTTTGTATTTTATCATAACTGCTGTTGTGATTTATTACAAAAGGGATTGACAGTAATCACTTATGTTTTCTTATTCAGGTTTACCCTTTTATGGTAATTATGCTTATTAAAGATGAGTCTTAAGGGGACTGTGTGCGCCTTCAGCACGCGTAAGAGCGAGCCAATAGCAGGTCTGTGATGCTCCTAAATGTCCTAGGCTGCACGCACACTACACTGACGCATTAAACGAGTCTGATTGGCATCCGCCAACCTATCTTGAAGAAGATGGGAAACCTTTTTAACTTGCGTCGTGATGAGGATCGATGATTTCAATTATTTTCCTTGAATGAGGAATGCCTAGTAGGCGCAAGTCATCAGCTTGCACTGATTGATTGAAAACCAGAAAAAAAAAGAAGTACTTAAATTATGTTTATTTATTGCAGTTACAAGAAAATAAAATGAAGAAATTCGTAAAATTATTATGTGGACCCCTCATCAATAGAGCGTTGAGGGATACAGACAGCCAATTGCAAATTCTTAGAAAAAGTCTTTTGATTCCAGTCCTAATCGCAGCATCGATTCCAATCATGGTACAACTCGCAGTTAAAAAACGAATGGTGTTTACGTTCGTAACAGCTCTCTTGATATTAATTCAAGCATCTACAGTGGTACCTTTAGTAGTGCTGTTTAAATATGATGTCACTGAAGGAATGCTTTTATTTATTGCTGTGTGTTCTTCCCTGGCAGTCATGTGTTCAGACATGTCCAGCGTTGTGTTGTCTTCTGGTAGAACATGGTCTCTGTTTGTTATTGTCATCGATGTCCTCCTTTTGTGTAGAGCAAGACACAGTACGTCAGCTTTGGTGATTTGTATTTGCTGCTTTCATCTTGTACTCATGGCATCTGAGTCAGTTTTACGTTTTGGTTTATTTGATTTTGATTGGGATGGTTACGAACAAGAAGCACGTCGTAAGGCCTACGACTGTGATAACTTACCTTGTCCTGAATCAGTTAGTCTTATTGGAATGCATCTAACAGCACAAGTATTTATTTCTGTTGTTGACTTTTCCTGCACCAGAGGATTTGCTTACGGAATGGCAGAAGAACAAAATCGAGTACTCGCTTCTATCAGAACTGCTAATGAAATTGCGACATCACTTGCGGGGTTTGATCTCATACAGGCGGGTGTGTTACTCGAAGAATCAAAGATTCCTCCTGAATTGAGAGTGGCATTTGAGAAGTTGTTGAATAACCTGCGAACATATCAGCCGTACTTGCCTCAGTCATGTATTCCGAGGAGTGCTGAGAGTTCATCAGCCTCGTCGGGTTCTCCAGCGCAGTCTGTTGCCACGGATCAAAGTCCGCTTACAACACCCTGCAGCGGCGTTCAGGTAGATGTGAGAAAACCATTTCAGCAATGCAACGCTTCCCTGATGGTCATCAACATCAACAATTCAATGTCAGTATTGGATCACTCTCTCGAGTCATTTGAAAAACTAATCTCCGCACTAGTGAGTACGACATTCGATAACGTTATGAAGTATAAAGGTACTCCTGATCTATTCCTTGGTGATAGAATGTTTGCTAACTTTGGGGCTTCTTTACAACGATCACGTCATGCTCATGCTTGTTTTGATTGTTGTACGGAGGTATTGAAAAGTTCTGCTTCACTTCTGGATCCATTCCAAGAGCTGACGTCGAAAAGACTTTCAATCAACGTTGGAACAGCAACTGGTCAGATTGCTTGCGGTGATTTAGGCAGCGATACGATGCTTCGATTCAGTTTGGTAGGTAAACTGTCACAGTGGGTAGCTGTTATCGAACGGGTTGGGTCGTTTCTGGGAATTCAATTTTTATCGAATGAGAGTTTTCACAAACAGGTGACTGAGACAACTGAGAGTAGAGTTGTTCTTCAAACTGTTCTGTGTGGTGGGGAGACTCACATTCTCTACGAAATCATACCTCAACTAAAATCTGTTAAAGCTGACGAGTGGATGTACCAATTAGAAAATGCTGGTGTCTGGAAGTGGGTTGCCTTTAACATTGTTGCCATCGCTGTATTAAAAGGTTTGCCAATCCCTCAAGATCACGTCGACGTTTGCAATTGCGGTGGAGACGTATACGATGAGCTTCGACATGTAATTAACCACGGTATCCCTCCATCATTAGTTGTAAAGGATTGGGAACTTGCTGCCTGTCTTTAAACACGTTGTTAAGAGTTGGGAGGAAATGGGAACGACAGGTTTCTTACGGATCCTTAATTGTTTGGTCAGTCATCATCATCATCATCATCATCACGGGATGATTTTGTTAGTATCTCTCTCCTATGACACATTATTTACACTTTGGAATTCTTATTCAGAGATGTTCGTATTTTATCATAACTGCTGTTGTGATTTATTACAAAAGGGATTGACAGTAATCACTTATGTTTTCTTATTCAGGTTTACCCCTTTTGAAGATGGGAAAATCTTGGTGATCAGAAAAAAAAAAAAGAAAAGAAGTATTTAAATTATATTTTATTTTTATTTATTGCATCTACAAAAGTTAACAAAAAGAAAATGAGGCTATCTTCATTTTTGAAATTATTATGTGGACCCCTCATCAATAGAGCGTTGAGGGATACAGACAGCCAATTGCAAGTTGTTAGAAAAAGTCTTTTGATTCCTGTCCTCACTGTAGCAGCACTTATAGCAATATTTTCAATCTTTTTTAGAAAACCAATGGTGTTGACGTTGGCATCAGCTGCTATTTTCACGTCTCAAGCATCTGTAGTGGTACCTTTAGTAGTGCTGTTTAAATATGATATAAGTGAGGGGATGCTTTTATTTATTGCCATGTGTATTTCCCTGGCAATCATGTGTTCGGACTTGTCCAGCATTGTGTTGTCTTCTGGTAGAACATGGTCTCTGTTTGTTATTGTCATCGATGTCCTCCTTTTATGTAGAGCAAGACACAGTACATCAGCTTTGGTGTTATGTATTTGTTGCGTTCATCTTGTGCTCATTGCATCTGAGTCAGCTTTCCGTTTTGGTTTATTTGATTTTGATTGGGATGGTTACGAACAAGAATCACGTCGTAAGGCCTACGACTGTGATAACTTACCTTGTCCTGGATCAGTTAGTCGTATTGGGTTTAATTTAGTAGCACAGGTATTTGTTGCTGTTGTTGACTTTTCTTGCACCAGAGGATTTGCTTACGGAATGGCAGAAGAACAAAATCGAGTACTCGCTTCTATCAGAACTGCTAATGAAATTGCGACATCACTTGCGGGGTTTGATCTCATACAGGCGGGTGTGTTACTCGAAGAATCAAAGATTCCTCCTGAATTGAGAGTGGCATTTGAGAAGTTGTTGAATAACCTGCGAACATATCAGCCGTACTTGCCTCAGTCATGTATTCCGAGGAGTGCTGAGAGTTCATCAGCCTCGTCGGGTTCTCCAGCGCAGTCTGTTGCCACGGATCAAAGTCCGCTTACAACACCCTGCAGCGGCGTTCAGGTAGATGTGAGAAAACCATTTCAGCAATGCAACGCTTCCCTGATGGTCATCAACATCAACAATTCAATGTCAGTATTGGATCACTCTCTCGAGTCATTTGAAAAACTAATCTCCGCACTAGTGAGTACGACATTCGATAACGTTATGAAGTATAAAGGTACTCCTGATCTATTCCTTGGTGATAGAATGTTTGCTAACTTTGGAGCTTCTTTACAACGATCACGTCATGCTCATGCTTGTTTTGATTGTTGTACGGAGGTATTGAAAAGTTCTGCTTCACTTCTGGATCCATTCCAAGAGCTGACGTCGAAAAGACTTTCAATCAACGTTGGAACAGCAACTGGTCAGATTGCTTGCGGTGATTTAGGCAGCGATACGATGCTTCGATTCAGTTTGGTAGGTAAACTGTCACAGTGGGTAGCTGTTATCGAACGAGTTGGGTCGTTTCTGGGAATTCAATTTTTATCGAATGAGAATTTTCACAAACAGGTGACTGAGACAACTGAGAGTAGAGTTATTCTTCAAACTGTTGTGTGTGGTGGGGAGACTCACATTCTCTACGAAATAATACCTCAGCTAAAATCTGTTAAAGCTGACGAGTGGATGTACCAATTAGAAAATACTGGTGTCTGGAAGTGGGTTGCCTTTAACATTGTTGCCATCGCTGTATTAGAAGGTTTGCCAATCCCTCAAGATCACGCCGACGTTTGCAATTGCAGTGGAGACGTATACGATGAGCTTCGACATGTAATTAACCACGGTATCCCTCCATCATTAGTTGTAAAGGATTGGGAACTTGCTGCCTGTCTTTAAACAATCGAATCTCTTTTCTTCGTAAAATAGACCGAACCTGTTCTTTGTCTGACTATGAACCTGATTCGTGGGCAGATTGTTGACATGAGCTTTAGACGCTACTCAGCCAACGTAGGATTTGGAGTACAACTACCTAAAGTACTAGAAGTGTATCACAAACTTCAAATAGGAGTAGATGACATCAAACATTAGTAACCTATAATGGTGTACAGCTCGGTGTGCGTGCATAGCTGCGTCACTTCCGGAGCTGTTATTTTCCTTGTTTTTTCTTTTTTTCAGTTACACTTTTCTTCGTTGTTTTTTGAACACCTCTCAGAAGTTAGTCCCTCAGTCTTTTGGCAGATGACAATGTTTATTTTGTATGATAACTCATCGGCTGTTTGTGTTTTGTTTTTGGTTTTCTATTTCTTTGGTTCATTGTCGCTGGACTATTCAATTTACAGTTTATTGTTATTGTAAAAGGGAGTACTCTAGTGAATTTGTGTTGGGGGGGGGGAAAAAAAAAAAACTCGTAGCGTTACAGTAGGTAGCTGAGTAAGGCAAGGGTTGCTGATTTTTTCCCCCCCCATCTTTTTTTTTACAAAATCGAACATACATCCCCCCATCTTTTTTTTTTTTTGTTTTTTTTGTTGGTTCCTGACCTTTATGTAGTTATTTATTTGTACCTTGAGCGTTGTTTATTTTTACTTTTTTTCAGAACATTCGGAAAAAAAAAAAAAAAAAATGGCAGTCAGAGAGCCATCAAGTGATGAATTTCATAAATTTATAATGTCCTCAAAGTGTACAGTTGTTGACTGGACAGCAACATGGTGTGGTCCCTGCAAAGCAATCGCTCCGGTATTCGCAGACATGGCATTGAAAAATACCGATGCGACCTTTATAAAGATGGACGTAGATAAATACTCTGATTTAGCAGCCAAGTACAATATCAGCGCAATGCCGACATTTCAAATTTTCAAAGGAGGATTGCTACTCGGGGAGATCACTGGAGGTGATCCTACAAAGCTTCAGAACCTTATTAAGCAACATGTTACAAAAGAATGGGGAAAAGGTCGAACAATGAGCGCCACGCCATCTGATTCATCATCTCCATCTGAATCTATCGTTCCACGTGTTGGAAGTGATGGAAAGACTTGTAAATTATCTATTCGGTTGTTAAGTGGTCAACCTATCACCAAATCATTCCAATCGACTGATACTCTTGAGACTGTGAGAAGAGCACTTGCTGTTGAATGTTCCGAAATGTTTGTATTTTCAATGACATATCCAAGAAAGAAATTTACCACCTCAGACGAGTCATCACTCACCTTGACGCAATGTGGTTTGGTTCCTAATGGAACATTGATGCTTTCACCATCTTGAATTTTTTTTTTTTTTTTTTTTTTATTTGCGGAAAGTCAATGTGCCAGCATTCTAACCTAAGCATTGTCTAATCGAAAAACAAAACAAAACAAAATATCTGAAAGTAAACTTCTTCCATGTGATACTTTTTTCTAGCTAAGTAGTTTTTTTTCTTTTGCACTGATTAACAAATAATAATAAAAAAAAATAAAGATGACCACAGCAAGTATGGTTGTCTTATCTTTATTTATTTCAGAACATTCGGAAAATAAAAGAAAAATTGGCGGTCAGAGCCATCGAGTGATGCACAATTGTTGACTGGACGGCAACACTTTATTCTAATTTATTATTTTTTCACTTCAGGTCAGGTGTTGTAGTTTTGGAGTAATTTAAAACAACGAGATGAGTGTCTACGATGAGATGTCGAGCTTTTTTGATGAAATGGAAGAACCAATGAAAACAACGACGGGAAGTGTTCCAGCTGCCGCACCAAGTCAAGTCTCACAGATTGACGACATATTCAACACACCTGCTGGAGTAGTGTCTGTTGGTAATAAATGTGATGTAGCAGACCCATTAGGTATTACTGCGAGTACCCAAATAGTTCCGCCATCAGTACCTATAGACACTGCTGTTCCAATAGTCACACCTTCAGTTTTATCCTCGACTAGTGGGTCTGTTCTTACAAATGATATTATTAGTTCGTGTCCTGTTGTTGTTCCTGTCTCATCGATACCGATAGCGTCTTCAGATAATAATATACCAGTAGCAGTTCCTCAGGTAGTGGATCCTGCAATAGTTTCGAGTGTTATTAGTCAGATGACTCCTTCTTCAGTAGATGTTTCCAGTGCAGTCGGTGCTGGAGTAGCAGTTGCCATGCATGCTGCTCCTGTTCCGGTGGATGTTGTCGCACCAGTTAGTGCTGGAGTAGCTGTGGCTATGACTGCTGCTCCTGTTCCGGTGGATGTTGTCGCACCAGTTAGTGCTGGAGTAGCTGTGGCTATGACTGCTGCACCTGCTCCCGTGGACGTTGGTGCTGGAGTAGCTGTTGCCATGCATGCTGCACCTGTTCCGGTGGATGTTGCCGCGCCAGTTAGTGCTGGAGTAGCTGTGGCTATGACTGCTGCACCTGTTCCGGTGGATGTTGCCGCGCCAGTTAGTGCTGGAGTAGCTGTGGCTATGACTGCTGCACCTGCTCCCGTGGACGTTGGTGCTGGAGTAGCAGTTGCCATGCATGCTGCGCCTGTTCCAGTGGATGTTGCCGCGCCAGTTAGTGCTGGAGTAGCTGTGGCTATGACTGCTGCACCTGTTCCAACAGATGTTTCGATGCCAGCAGACTCTGTGATGCCTGCACCTAGTCAATCAGGAGGGGTAAAGATGATGACCGAGGCTATGGGCCAGCCTACTGCTAGTGAGATAGTACTTCGTAGTCAGGTAGTGTCTGCTTCCCCAACTGTAACAACAGGTAGTCCTGTTGTAGGTCACACACCTGCTGCTCAGATGGATACCTCAATTCCAACTGCTGGACTGCCTGTTGCTAGTCAGGTACTCCCTGCTGCACCTGTTCAAGCAGAGAGTGGATTAACAACTGGTGCTGGTCTTGCGTCTGAAAGTCCTGCTCTGTACTCTGCTGCAGCTACTGAAAATATTTCGATTGTAAGTGCTGGAGTTCCATCTGCTGCACCATCTGCTGCAGCTCCCCAAACAGATATAAGTAGAGCTGGAGTGACGTCTGAAAGCTCATGTTCTGCTGTGATGAGTGAAGCTGTAGCTACACACACTTCAGCTGAATGCAATAACTCGTTGAGCAGTCCATTAGCTGCTACTACGACTACTGCAACACAAGGACCAGCCGAAGATCCAAAAAAATATGTGTTGGTAATAGAACAACTAACGGAAACAATACAATCACTCCACGGTCATCTTTTACATCAGCAGCACACGTTACTACAACATCAACAGCAGTTACAACACAATCAACAGCAGCTTACGGTTCATGAAATGCATATTAAGAAACAGAATCAAATATTGACTGCTCAGGCGAATGAAAACAGTCAATTACACTCGGGTATTAGATCTCTGCAGACGGAAATTAAACAAAGATTTCATTCTATTAACGGTTCACTTAAAGATGTGTTAGATGCTCTTCCAAGACAGAGAATACCACAAGTAGCTTCACCAGCAGTTGCAATGCATGCGGAGTCTTTGGCATCAAGTCCTAGTGTTCAGAGTAGTAGTTCTCAAGCAGGTCTTGATACTCAAGTTGATTGCAGTGATATTAATGGTGAGTTTGGACTTCGATCAGCTCTTAAGAAAAGCACCAAATCCCCAACCGGAAGCGGAGGTTCTCCATCATCCGCAACACTCGATCAAAGTGCTATTGCTGCTTTGGTTGATGACCCGAATATGTGTCAAGATGAGAAAGATCGACTTATTGCTGAACAGCTTCAACGAATGTATGATCAAGAAGATGCTCAAACTGCTAATCAACAAGTTCAGCAACATTTACAAGTACAACACCAACCAACAAGAACTCCTCAAGCTCCTGCCGCCACTGGATCTGCAAAAAAACCAGCCTTGGGAGGATGGATGAAAAACCTCTTTGGAATGCCTGCTCCAAATAATTCAGGTCCTGCATAATAATAAAGCTGTTGAGAGAAAGGGAAAAAAAAAAAAAAAAAAAGGGTTCAATTTTAAGATTTTTTTTTTTCTTTTAAAAAAGCCCGCATACATTTCTTTTTCAATACACCAATCTAACCTCTTTCGTTAAGTCTAGCAAGGAAAAAAAAAAAAAAAAAAAACGAGAAAAAAAAGAGAACTAATGTAAAATTCTGTGCGCAATAGTGACAGGGAAGAGGGGGCACAGAGAGCAAATGCGCCTACCAAGGTGATGCACTCTGGTGAGCCTATTGACGACTAAAATAATTTTTACTTTTTTAATAAGAAATAATTAAAAAGGAAAAAAAAATAAAAAAAAACAATCTTCCCTCGTTAGGTGACCCTGTCTTCCTTATATTTGGCTGCTGATCTTCAACTGTGTTTTGGTTAGTGAATAATTTTGTAATTCTTTTTTTTCCCTATCGTTAACGTTCTTCATTCCGATGAGGAGTCGTCTGTTGAGTACTTTATTCTTATTGAAAGAAGATGGGGGGTTTTGTTATTTTTTAATTACAAGAACGAAGGAAAGGGGAAAAAAAAAAAAAAAAAAAAAAACTCAAATAGAATGAAATGGTTGGAGATCAATTTATTTTCTTCGTCGCTATCTAATCAATCTGCTTTGTTGTTTTGGATTTAGTTTTCTTTTCTTTTTTTTCCCCAATTCACATCTTGATTATTAAAAAGAAGTCCACATTTCTTAAAGGTCCTCACCAATAAGAAATGCTCTCTCTGAGTGACGATCAAAAAGGGGGAGCAGCCAATGAAGAGGAAGCTGTCAACGAGGTTGGCGGAGAGGACGCTGTCGATGACTCGCCTGCTGGTGATACCAACACGAATGAACCACAGACACGCACGATGTTAAAATATTATCACACACTTGGCTTCAGTTATGGCTCAATGGATGGCCAGCAATCTCGTAACGTGTTGAGTCATATCAGTGACAATAGTTTTGTGTACCTCGCTGGTAAACACGTTGCTGTTTATTCATATGAGAATCAAGGAGCTCATCGTTTCATTTTAAAAAATCCAAAGACAAGTCGCATCATGGCCTTCAGTGTCTCCGCCAACAGACGTTACATCGCACTGTCTGAAGTACTTCACCCAGAACCAAGTGGTGGTATTCAAGTTTCTGTTTATAACTTTAGTACAGCCTCGAAAGTTAGAGAGTTAGGGAGAGGTCGTTTTCCATCATCAGCTGAGGGTTCTCAACCACCAGTCACAGCTCTCGATTTCTCAAGAGATAATAAATACCTGGTGACTGTAACAGATCCACCAAATCCTTACATCTATTTATGGCAACTCGACAAGCAGCGATTAGCCGGCATGAGTGAAATTCATCAGAAAATCTCACAAGTATCTATCTCACCTTGGGCTCACTGGGAACTTTGTGGTACTGGTATGTCACTGTTCTGTTTTATGTTCAACTACGATGATATGCAAACAAACAAACATTCATAGGAACATCAATGCTAAGGTTATGGAGGGCTCAAGGTAACCAATTGAAGTGTTTTAATCCCTTAACACCTCCTGCTGATGGAGAGGGAGAGTCTCAATCCAAGGGAATCGAACTAAAAGACCACTGTTTTACATGTCATAGTTGGTATGATTGCGATAGATTAGTTTCAGGTACAAATGATGGGGATATTTTAGTAATTGAAAATCAAGAAGTAAAAAGAGTTATATCAAGTGCTCATGGAAAGAAAAGAAGCGTCACCTGTATCAGTAGTGTCTCTCGTGGTTTCATCGCTGGAGGTGAGGATGCTGTGATTTCGATATATGAACGGACTTATGATTCACAATTCTTCAACTGTTTTAAAGTAATTAGGACTCCGGAAAAACTTGTGGGTATGTGAACTTATCTGTTTTTTATCAAGCAAAAAAAAAGAAAGGAAAAAAAAACAACGATGGTAACGATATTTCTGCTAAGGCCAGAATAAGAAATGCGCCTGACGCGTGTGTGTAGTGTGTCTTCATAGTTTGGAGCAGTACACACGACAGGAGGCAACTTGTATCCGACTTGTACTTTTAATGCCGCATGTCGTACGTAATGGGAAGTCGAACCAATCTTTCAAGAAGGTGGTGTAACCAGTCAAATTTAGACCTGAGAATACCGTCCCTTCCGATTCCTTCGTAATCCATTTCTCTACACCTCAGGAAAAATGGTCCTCCGGCCGTATTGGTTCGTGGAATCAATACGGCTTGACCCTGTCCTCGTTAATCCGTCTTCCCCGCCACCATAGTGATCATGACTGTTAGTCAGTCTACTTTTATGTGACGAATACGTAAGAGTTTTAAGTCGGCGGGCATGCCAGTGCGGCCCTTTCCCTTTAGAAGTACACTTTGGATCGAACACACAATCGGAGACCTTCGACTGAGAAGGGAATTTCATCGCCATTTGTTTGTTCGCAACCGCAATAAGCCTATAAAAGTAAAGGGTGTTCACGCTGCCACAATTCTCTTTTGCTTGTAAAACATGAAAAAAAAAAAAAAACCAAAACAGGAAGTCCATATCCATGTATTGTCGATTGTTCTATTAACCCAAACGAAGAAGTTGCTGTTTTCTGTCTTGACAATAATGAAGTTATCCAATTGGAACTTAATAATATTGAGGGTGATGCCGAAACTGAACAAAAAGATTCAAATTCAAAATCAAACACCAACACAACAATAACTTGTGATGGTAGCAAACAACAATCAAAAGTGTTTAAAAAAATACCAATTGGATTCCACAAAGATACCGTAACTGGCGTTGATGTTTGCGTACAGAGAAGTATTGTTGTGACATCGTCTACTGACAAGCATATTAGGGTTTGGAATTTTTTAAAAAAAACAGTCGAAATATCAAAAAAGTTCGACGAAGAAGTTTTATCAATAGCTATTCACCCTTCAGGGTATACTTTAGTTGCTGGGTTCAGGTTCAAGCTCTGTGTTTTTTTAGTTTTAGCGAATGATTTACAACCTTGTCATGAGTTTACTAACATAAAGCAATGCCGTGAAATCAGATTCTCACACGGAGGTCAATATTTTGCAGCTGTTGGCAATCCTTGGTCTAGAATAGCATTATTCAACTCTTACACATTTCTACCTCTATCATCTAGAGAGAATCCTAGCGGAGCTCCTTTAACAGGACATTCTGCTTCTGTTCAATCAATTTGTTGGTCACAAAATGATCAACATTTAATAAGTGCTGGTTCAGATGGAGCAATCTATCATTGGGTAGTTAGTACTGGAAAGCGATTAGAACAGAATGAGAGTGTTTTAAAATACGTTAATTACCAATGCATCAGATATGACGACGATTCTCAAACACTCGCAACCATCGCAGTTCACAGACCTGCTACTGATTCTGGATACAAAGAAGAAAAACCAGGCCCTTCAAAGCAAAGCAATACCGACAGTGAAGTAACACTTAGAACGTTGAGGTTTCAACTGGAGTATCCTCCTAAGGCCCCTCAAAGAGTGATGCAAAACCCGATAACTATATCCAGTCAGGGAATACAACAACATCCTAGTCCGGCAGTAGTTGCGGGTAATAATAATCAAAATAGTACATCGACGGATCAAAACAACAACAGATTTTATTCAAAAACAACTCCTCAAGCTGGTGGTCGTCAGCCTCGTTCTCTACGAAGTTCACAACTTGCTATTTCTCCTCTTGCTCAAACGCTTTTCGTGGCGACTAGTACGGGTCAAATTCTGTTGTATGAGTGGCCTCCTAGTGATGGTGCACAACCTTACACTAAAATGGAGGTCCATGCAGGTGAGATACTTTTCATATTGTTGTCGCTCGATGAAAAGTTTGTCTCTTGTTTTTTCCTTCTATTTTTTTCCTCCCAAAAAAACAAAAAAAAAACACAAAAAAAACAAAAACCACCACCAGATACCTATTCACAGTCGGATCAGAAGATCGTTGTTTATTTACATTCGAAGTGGATACCGTCGCTGAGGGAAGACCTATTACAAGAAAACCATTCCCGTACTCATCCTTTGAACATGTCGCATACTTTAGTCAACATGAATATGATGAAAAGGGAAGGTACATCGCTGAATTGATTCACAATAACGAAGACATCACGAGGAGGCAACACGCGGAGATACTCCGATTGCAAGAAGATAGTCAAATTGAATTGAGAAAGGTTGAAGAGGAAACTGCATCAGAGCTAAAAAGTATGAGGCATGCGATGGAAATTGCACTGAGAGACAAGTCTGATGTAAAACAAGAAGCCAACGCGACATGTCAATCTTTAACTGATCAGCATATGAAAGCAGCAGAAGAACTAGAAGCAATGCACACTCGTCATATCGAGGAATTAGAAAAACGACAGCAAGTCTTAGAAGATGAACAAGACGATATCACTGTTCGATACGAAAACAAACTTCATCGAATGCAGGCAGAAGTTGAAGGAGAGCAACGACAGTTAGAATTACAACACAGAGATTTAAAACAAAAGCTAAGCCAAGATATTGAACACCAACACAAAGAACTACGAGAACACACTAAAGCTGTTAACGACATGGTAAACACTACCATCCACGATTATCTCTTAGAACTGGAAGGAGGTCCAGCAGTAGAAGGAATACATGATCAATGGAAATCTCACTTGGCTGCGAAAACCAATCAATTATCTCAAACAAGAACAAACACAGCATTATTCAAAACTCGTAGAGAGAAACATGCCAGGGATATCTTCGAACTTGAATCACAAATTGAAAGTAAAAAAGAAGAAGAAAGTCTCCTGACTGCCAAGTCACAAGATTTTTTAAAAACAAATGAAGCTCTCAGAGCAGAAATAAACCAACGCAACGACACTATCTCTGCATCTGAAAGAAAAATTTTAGAATTAAAAAAACAAACGGCAGAACTTGATAAGCTTCGATACGTTTTATCATTCAAGTTTATAGAACTTCGGAAGGAAGTCGCTCCAAAAGAAGAACAAATAAAAGAACTACACGAAACAATTCACGACATGGATCAATCTTTAGAAAGCGCCGGCATCGAGAGAGACCGACTACATCAGTCTATGTATGAAAAAGATGGAAGAATTCAACAACTGATGCAGTCTTTGAGTTATCACAATAACAAACTCGATGATAAGCAACGTGCGACACAACAACTTCTCAGAGAACTGACATCACTAGTCTCAACAATGGATACAACAACATTAAGACAAGATATTCAGTTACTTGTTGATGCCTATGTTGTGAAGTACGAGGAAGAAGTCGGGGCAAGTCAAGAAAAAGACCGCGCAGATGAATTCCAACGTCAGAAACAATACATGTCTGCGAAACTAACATCAGTCGGAGTTGACAGTCGTAAGAATGAAATTTATTTAAGAAAAGATAATCAATCGAAAACCGAAGAAAACGTCGTCCTCGTCAGAGAAATAAACCTAATGAGAGTAGAGAAGAAGATGCTATCTCAGAGATGGCAACAATCCGACAGTCAATTAAAAGAACTACAAGCGCTTCTGAGAAACGGATCATCACCAGCAGGAAAAAAAGCATCGAGACCGTTTTCCGCACCAGTCGTAGGAGTTGGAAATCAATCTGTGAGAACAGCGCCATCGGTTAAGTCAAAACCCGCATTCCCAGCAACTAGCTCGTCAGCTACCAATACCAAAGGTCTTAAGGGTCGTACTCATCCCAAGGGTAAGATACTAAAGGGAACCACTCGATCACTACGAGACTTGTCGGATATGAATCCTCAGAAACTTGCTGAAATTGTTAATCAAGTTGAGCAAACCAACACCTGCATTCGAAGACAAGCTTCTGAAATTACTCTTTTAAAAGGATATCTCAAAGAACTGCTTGAGAATGATCCAACCAAAGAAGGAAACATCTTACCAACTCTTAACACGTAGTGACCATTTACCAATTTGTTGAAAACTATTGACATATTCTGCTTTTTTTTTTTTTTGTATTCCTACCTGAGAAGGTAGCTCTTGACACACACGTCAGGTTTTTTTTTAAAAATTTCAGTTTTGTCGTTCATTAAGTTTCAAGTAAGTACCTTGTTTTGCTGATTCCAAAGGTTAAGAATTTTTTTTTTTTTTTTTTTGAGTAAGGTTTTCTTTCATTTTTTTTAATTTTTTTTTTAAATACAGTGATTCAATTCCCATCTCTCAATCTCTTATAAATAATGGAACCTGAGGAGGTAACAACCACGTTAGACTATGAAACGGGTCTGTCAGCACTGAGAGGTATCGTTGAAGAAATCGCAAAACTTAGTGATGGTGAAAGTCTATCAAATGACAAAGCGGAAGATCTTAAAAAAAAAGTTTCAATAACGGCAATGAATGCTAGAAAACTTCGAAGAGAAATGATGTTCGGGTTAGAACGTAAAAGATACTCCGTCACGAGGAATACTGAAATTTTATTTCAAGAAGACACGGCAGTCAAGCTTTTAGAAGAATTAACGAAGGCAGGAAAACTCTGTTCCCAACTAACCGCTACCGAGATACGCGATAATAGAGACTCAGCTAATGAAGCGTTGTCCGTTCCTCTTGAGCAATTTTTAGAAAATAATATCTTGCCTGAGGGAGAGACAGAAACTGAAAGCGAACAACTCGTTAGACGAATCGAATACGAGATAAAAATATGTGAACAGAAAGCTGATGAACTTCAAGTTTTAACTCAAGAAAAAATTAAACATTCTGGAGCATTGAAATTAAGCAAAAGATTCTTACAATCTTCAGTAGCACCTTTGAGTGACATAGCCACTCGAATTGAACGAACAAATTCGAGTATTGGAGGTAACCCTGAAGCAGTGTCTGGGATTACTCCATCATATCTACCTGTGTCATTATTTAGACTTTATCAGTACTTAGAAAAGTACTTAGCAGTTGGCGCTGTTACTCTTGAGGGGAATGTTTCTGATGCTCGTGCTTTTACAAAAGCTGGAAAACACACGCTTCAAAAATGCAGTCTTACAGAGCTATTTCCGATCAGAATAACAGCGAATCTCCCAACTGGGGATAGCGTCCTGAGACTTTACTTTCTACCAGCTAAACAGGGAGTGATTGCTGAGGCGATAGGATTCGATCAATGTCTGTTATCAAACTTATCACCTGGAGCTGCTTGTATTTCTGGTTTATTATACCAAGGAGGAACTCTTGTTACTGGTATTGCTACGAAGTGGCTTGAGAATATCGCAAGCAGTCCATCGTACAATCCAGCTTCAATGCAAATTGTTGATGTTCTGTGTAAGGATATCGGATACAGAATTGATTTACAAAGGATGTTAAATATATTAAAAAGTAGAACGTGTTTGTGTACAGCAAACTTAACAAATTTAGTTCTTCAGTTCTTACCGTCATATCCGGTTCCGAAAGTGACAGTGTCAGATGTAAAGTTAGAATCGATATCAAGAGAAAAGGATGATAAGAGGGGTAAAAAAGAGGATCTCTCACGGAAGGACGACTTACTACCAAAATCAGTTTCCATAAAGCTCGACATGGAAGGTATAACGTACAAAATTACTGGACTTATAAGTACCGGATATCCTAATACTGCTCCACAATTTAAGATTAGAATACGACGTGATGAAGATAAGCAATCCAAGACTACTGTACCAGACTCTCTTAAGGATCTCGCAGCACCAATTGCGAGTTTGAGTAATGTGACTCCTGCTGTTCCGGGAGTACAGTTAGTTGTATGTAAACAAAAGAATAAAAAAACATCGACGAAAAAGAGAACTCGTGCCGTAGCAGAAGATGACTACACTGGATTCAATGGAGAACTGACTGAGTATTATTCTAGATTGATAAATAGAGATGTGGTAAGAGATACTCCCGCTTCAGAGAAAGGTCAATTGTTGATAAGACAAATTCTGATGTCGCTTTTTTGTGTTCAAAATTTTCATCCTCTTCTTCTAATTCAAGGCGTTGCTAGAACTTGGATATCATGTCCGTCAAACCCGTCCGATGCGATGACAACAATACATGATCCGTCTTCATTCAAACTACATCATCACGCAAAGGTATTCCGAGGTCGAGAAGTCCATCTTCCAATGTACTGGGGCAATGATCAATCGCTTCAATGGGGATACAGACACGAACAGGTACTCGATGAGGACAGTGAAAAAAACAACCAATTAATACATTAATAAAAAGAAATGAAAAAAAAAGGGATGTTTCACCCTTTTTTAAGTGTTTCTTTTAAAAAAAAAAAAAAACAATAACAAACAACAATAAGTGTGTTTTTACTATAAGAAAGTTTAGTGTCGGCGATTATTATTTTTTTTAAAAAATCTCATTTTTTTTTTTTTTTTTTTAAAATTATTTTTATTTTACAGATTATAATCTTTTTTTTTTTTTGAGATGACAACAACAAACATATTCAATTATTCACTCGACTGCTAACTCCCCATAAAACTTCCACCCTCTCCAATTATCAAATTACTGCTCAATAACAATTCTATTTTTATTAACAGATTTTAATCACAACTTAAGACCCAATCAGAACAACAATTAGCATTTCAATCACTTAAGTTCCTCTACTACATGTCATCAGACGTTGGATTTCATGGAGTGTACTGTCTGGATAATATAAATCCAAAGTGGAAGGGTCACAGCTATGTCGGGTTTACTGTAAATCCCTCGAGGAGGATCAGACAACACAATGGGGAGCTTCCGAATGGTGCGATGCAAACAAAGAGAAAACGACCATGGGACATGATATTCTGCATTTTTGGTTTTCCTTCAAAAATAATGGCTCTTCAATTTGAATGGACGTGTCAGAATCCAGAAAAAGCGAAACCTCTGCGGGAAGTGTTCACCAAGAGAGTTACTCAGACTCGTCACACTATTGTCAATAACTATTGTATATTTACTCATCTATTAAGCTCACCTCCTTACAACGGTTTGGAACTTACGATTCAGGTGTTTAATGAAAATAGATTCCTAGAAGTGAAGGCGTTAGCTGAAAGGGATCCATCGTTAAGATGTCGACCTCTTCCGAGATCACCGACATTCGGTGACTTCGCCAGTATTAATAAATATGTCTCGGGGTATGGATCCCCTGATAAGTCTTTTCTTAGTGGTCAGTGTAATCTATGTACTCTCTGTGAGGGTCGTTTACTAAGTATTGTTTCAACAGTTCATTGTCCCGGTGCATGTGGTGGAATTTTTCACCCTCCGTGTCTAGCTGCGTTCTTTTCGTCCTTCGCAGAAGATGTTGATAATGTTCCATTAATTCCTACCAATACGGTGTCTTGTCCTTCTTGTACTGTTGACATCACCTGGCCATTAATAATTAAATACTCCCTTGAAAGTAATCGCCGTAACGCTTTTCATTCAAAAAAGAATGAAAAGAAACGAGTTGCAGACATAAGAAAGAAGCTTCGGTTGGAAGAAAAACATCAACAACAGCAAAGCTCTCAAGCAGCAGATGTTAAAAGGCTAAAGCAAGAAGAAGAAGAGGAAGAAGACGAAGACGAAATAATCGACGAAAAGCAATACGAGGATGATGATACACTGCTGTCTAATATTCACAGCCAATATTGTACTTAAGAAACAGACATATACTATTACTAATATTTTTTGTTTTGACATAGATACCATTACCAGTTGTTGTTGTATTCGTGTTTTTTATTAGCATTCATTCTTCTTTATCAGGATGGAGAACACTGTGAGAGAATGTCAGCAGCAAAGCAAGTGAGGTCACTGATTGGTTTTAAAATGGTATCACAAAAAAAGGTACAGCATCAACAGCCTGGCGGAATGAGTGGAATACTACTAGCAAACAGAGACAATCAGATACCAACTGTGAGAATATTGAATGCAAATATGGCGAAGAGTACCACTGTGAATCAAAGGCTTAAAATCTTTGACACGATTGAAGCAATGGGTGTTGAAAGGAACGCCACTACCTTTACTCTGGCGGCTGAGCTACTTGAACCTGAAAGAGAGTCATCAAAATACATTATTGGAACTCTCTTACGTATTATGTCATCTAATCATGATATCGTACCAGACGATAGGTTTTTAAGAAAGGCAATCGATTGCGCAGCTACTCTCGATCAGGCGACCCTCGCTTATAAGATGTCACCAAATGCATCATTGTCATTGAGACTCTCGTTACAAAATAAACAAATTTCCCTTGAGAGAAAAGCATCTGACAACAAGAATAAACGATTTCCTAGAAAAAAACTGAGGAAGTGATGTTTTGTACTGTTTTTTATTTTTATTTTTATTTTTGATATGACCTCTATATTTCTTAAAGGCATACACATCCACAATAAAATGGCCTCATCAGGGGTGGGTCACTCTCTTGTTCTGTTAGAGGATGGAAGTGTCATCGGATGGGGAAACAGTGAACATGGACAGACTGCACTACAGAGTCCCAGCTTACCTCTCTTCAATAGCCGGAGAGCAGTTGCAGCAGCATCTGGATACTTTCATTCACTAGCGTTACTAAGTGATGGATCTGTCGTCGGATGGGGATATAATTTTGATGGTCAAACAACACCACAACCTGGAGTGATACCTGACGGGTCAACAGTAGTTCAAATAGCTGCTGGTGGGAGGCATTCAATGGCTTTATTACAAGATGGATCTGTTGTAGCCTGGGGATGTGATGATCAAAAACAAACTACCGTACCATGGTTCGGATTAGGTAGAAAAGCAGTAGCGATATCAGCAGGTTGTTATCACTCACTAGCATTATTAGATAATGGAACAGTTAAAGGATGGGGAGGAAATCCAAGAGTTGGTCCAGGTAGACCTCCTTCATTTGGAGGAAGGAAAACCTCATCGATGGTAGCAGGTGGTGCTCACAGTCTTGCACTACTAACTGACGGAGGTGTTGTGGGATGGGGTGATAATAGTTTTGGTCAAGCATTTCCTCCATCATTCAGATCGATGGGTAAAACAGTTGTTAAGTTAGCAGCTGGTGGACGGCATTCCCTCGCCTTACTCTCAGATGGAACAGTCGTTGGCTGGGGTGAGAACAAAGACGGTGCTGCTCAACCAGTCGACTTCGGAGGAAGACACGCAATCGACATAGACGCTGGAGGCTATCATTCAATAGCCTTACTTAATGATGGTAGTACAATATGTTGGGGATCTAATAACAATGATCAATCTCATTCTCCGTCATTCCGATGGCGTAAAGTAGTACCCAATCACGGAGACAAGGTCCATCAAGCTAGGGTAATGCTTTTTATAAACTTAAAACTTAAACATCTTGACTCCGAACTCATGCAGCTCGTGGCTCAATTTATCACATTGACACCTCCTCAACCATCTCCTCCAGCTCCAAGGTTTACTCTTGGAAAACATGGCGTCAAAACCGTTCTGGGTAGACTTGTTGTGAAGCTTCGAAAATTCCACTGAAAAACCCAAAAAGAATGATAGGGAAAAAAAAAAAAAAACTGAAAAAAAATAAATAAAAAGTCACTTTAATTAGCTGAGTAAGATATTTCTTTTCTTTTCTTTTTTTTCCCCCTTTTTCTTTTTTTGTGCCTTGGAATTTCGAAAAGAAAGATTTTCAAAAAAAAAAAAAAAAAAAAAGAAATATTCTCAAACAGACTAAATAAGCATTGCTACCTGTTTTATTATTTGGTTAATGCGGGTGGCGGATGTGAGCCTGTTGTATTTATGCAATTTTCTCAAGCAGAGACAACGGGAAGTCTCGACTGTGGGGATTGACGTCTACCCTTGAATGGGAATTAAAAACTCATATTATTTGTTTCTGTACTTAAGAACGAGCACACTGTTACTTTTCTGATTACTTTTTCCCCCTGATTGAGGTATCTTCAGTTCTGTTTTTTTTTTTTTTTTTTTTTTGAGGTTAACACTCGAGGGGGGAAAAAAAAAAAAAAAAAAAACAATTTTATTTTGACTGACAGTGTGATGGGTATCCCTCAACGCTAAGTTAGTTAAAATAACTTCAAATGTTTTAAAGTCACGTCACGGTTAACAAAGGACTACCTGACCTGAAGACAATAAAGATAATTTATGGCTATTGTCTATTCGATACTTGCTGTGGCAAGCTAATCACGTTTCGAACTATCCACTTTCTTAAGAATGAACATCAGTCCTCTTCTTTTTTATTTTTTCAGTTTTGTTTCATGTCCTTTACGGTAAGACCTCCCCCTTATCCTCTACCTGTTCAGAATAGTGACTTTGGGGTAATTTTTATTTTATTTTATATTATATTTGATTCATAGTTGAAGGGGCCTGTTGACAGATGCAAGGAGTCTAGGGTTGTTCCTGCATAATCCTTTTCCTGCCTCGATACTTTAAAAAAAAAAAAAACGAACAAAAAAAGCTATGCGTTATTTGTTACTTAAATCGCTAACGAAAAAAAAAACATATTAAATAAAAAATCATCAACCGAACTCCTGCAAGTCGTTTTTTTTTGCATTTATAAGGCACGTCGCTGTCTCTGGTTAGTTTTATTGTCCTTTACTATAGTGAGTGACTTATATGGTAGTGCCTTGGGATTTGGTACGATATATATTGATTGATGAAATAATAAAACTGGGGTGTTCGCTTGATGAACCACTCTTAGTGAAATTTTTTTTCTTTTCTCGATTTTTTTTCTTTCCACTTTCCCCTTCCATCCCCCTCTACTTACTTCATTGCACCGTGTTTTGTTTGTCATTACATAATTAAAGAAGAGGTGTTTTAGGGCTGTTTTTAATTTTTTATAAAAAAAAACAATTATTTTTTTTTTATAAAAACTAATTAGGACATGATGATGTAGCTCTGATCGGCTTAGGTCATTGTTGGAACTCTTTATCTTTGGTGGTGTTTTATCAAGTCTTTTTTTTTTAAAAAAAAAAAAAAAAAACAGGAACACACACCTCCCTCTCCCCTCCCCTCAATAATAAATCATTGATATTATTTGATATATG
This sequence comes from Flectonema sp. DT1601, assembly GCA_964019425.1. Taxonomy (NCBI): domain Eukaryota; phylum Euglenozoa; class Diplonemea; order Diplonemida; family Diplonemidae; genus Flectonema; species Flectonema sp. DT1601. The sequence continues at coordinate 537,097 of OZ025840.1, forward strand.
AAATGAAGTAAACCAGATGCCGGTTAACTCTGATGATGATCAGCTTGAACCAGATTCACGAAATGCAATTTTCAGCGATGGAGGTGACGAATGCGGAGGTGCGCCCCCGCCTATAGTAGCCTTCGATGATTTACTAGCAGAGGGAAGCGGAGGTAGTGTCGCAGTTCCATTTCCATTCGTCGTGGAAATGATAGAAAAGAGAATAACAAAATCTTCTTTGTACACTGACTTAATAATATATATCCCCTTTATTATAATGTTTTGCTTTTTTGCCTACGGAGGACGAGACATAACTGGCGCATACTACTCAAGCAGAGTACTTCGAGACAGAGTTATGGGAAACGAGATCCACCAATACAGTCTTGACGGCCTCAACATCAGTTCAGGTGACTACTTTGCGAGTACCGTGAGACATCCTGATGATGACCCGAATACAGATTTTTTTAAAAGCTACGAGAATATCATAACATATGAACAAATCACTTCTCTTGATGGATGGTATAATTGGTTGGATTCAGTTCTGGTTCCAAATATTTTTGGAGGTCTTGCGAACGATGAAGAACCAGAAACAACCAGAACAGCACAAGGAACAAACCTCCTTGTTGGAGCTCTTCGCTTACGGTCAATCAGATCGACTGATACTTCCTGTAATCCTAACTCTGCTTTATTCAATCTTTCTGACGGACAACAAGTTCCCTGCTATGGAAGTATTTCTGGAGGTGAACAGACTGAAACTCTTTTCGGATTTCAAAATCCTCTCCTTCCAATAGTAGTAAAAGGGAAACCTAACATACTATACACACACACAACATGTGGTGATACGAGTGGTGGTCAATATATAGTTGGGTACATGGCTATTTATCATTGTGGAGGATATATCGTTGATATTCCGTTTTCAAAAAGTTTAGCTGACGTACGGACGTTGCTCGCAAGACTTAAAGAACAACCGTTTTTAAATGACGCTGAAACTAGATTTGCTTCAGTTGAATTTTTCGTTTATACTCCACCAACAAATGCGTTTACGTCTGTTAAACTATTTGTGGAGGTGAGTCCTGCTGGGGCTGTAATTCCGTCGTTTCAGTTTAGATCGTTTCATGTTTGGACAGAGTCAAGGAATATCGGACAGTCGATATTCGATTTTTTCTTCTTCGTCTACGTTTTATACTATTCATATAAATTCGCGAAGGATTGGTTCGTTTTCCACAAGACTAAAGGAAAGATTCTTTCATTCATATTCAACGTTTGGAATCTACTTGAATTCTGTAATCTCGTAATATTCATGGTCGTCTTCGCTATGAGATGGGTTTGGTGGGACATCAGTAAACAAAGCGGCAGTAACACGTTCCCCTTCGGAGCTAGATACCCAAAAGATCTTGATCTTCTCCTCACCTTATTCAGCAGCACTGTCTATAGCAACAGCATCAACGTGACTTTAGTGTTCTTAAAGATCCTTAAGTATATGAGACTTAATCCTAGACTTGGAATTCTAACTCTCTCTATAGGAGAGAAGAAAAGTCAACTTTTCGGGATATTGGTTTTATTCGCTTGGTCGGTATTGGCATTCGCATTAGCAGGAATGTCTTTATTCGGTTCTAGTATGTGGGAATTTCATTCACTTGATGTCTCATACACGACTTTATTACGAATGTTGGTCGGTGATTTTTCACGTTTATCAGGCACTGGAGGTGACAGCATGGAGGACGGTATATATGCAGCAATGAGACGAGAAAATCGAGTCTTGGCAGGAGCGTTTTTTTGGTGTTATGTGATTCTTGTATTCTTCATACTGCTGAACATGACTATCGCGGTACTAGCGGAAGGCTTTGCTGCTATTTCGAGTCAATATTCTGCTACAAGTTTATCAGATGAGATTAGAGCTGCCTGCGAGTCTGTTGCACGCAGCTGTTCACAAGAAAGACTTTGGGCTAGATATGAACTATTCCGAAAGGGTCTCTCAGTAACTGATTGCCTTACAACTGTAAAACAAAACATCGAAGAACATCATCAACTTGTTAAAGGTGAAGATCGAGACATTGATGATAATGAAACTTTCCTTACTCGAGAATCATTCAAAATGTACATGTCTGCCGCCGAATATAAAACTCTTGGAGCTGCTTATGTTACTGACCTTTGGTACGACATAGTCTTAGCTTACAAAGATAAGGGAATTACTGCTGAGGTATGTATCTTCATGAATGCTTTTAACATCATTTTCGAGGAATTCAATACAACAACAACACACAAAACAGATGTTGGAAGAGGAAGCCTTGCAAGCTTCAGTTGAAGCTGGTACGTCGCTTGTCACAGAACCTGTTGAGGAAGTAGTTCGAGATATTTCATTTGAATCTCGTGAATTTGAAAAAAGATTGCTCAGCTTTTTAGATCAGGTAAAACCCCTTTTGGAAAAGCGTATCAGAGGAAGCCATGACAGTCCTCACAGCAACCAAGAAGAGGCAGCAATGCCTAGACTGTTGGTAGGTGAATAAGTTGAATAAGTACTTTTGAAGAAAAAGGATTTTGTTGGTGTTCAAAAAATCACCAAATTAAGGAATTGTTTCCTACAAAACTTATTAATAAAGAAAACCGCACGATACGTAATTATGATGTTTGAGTATTTCTGGCTCAAGAGGATCTCAGTTTTGGCTACGTTGTATTTTATAGGAAAATAAAAAGACAATTTTTCTCTTCTTCTCTTTTCTATATCTCAATTCAAAGGAGACGTGAAAGCGAACCAGTACGATTTCCCCCATTCTTTTTTGTTCTTTATAACGTATACACAGGTCGGAGAGTTCCTCTTTTTTTTTTTTTTTTTTTTTTTTCTATTCTAAAAAACCTATTTTTCATTCTCTTTTATTCTTGTGAGGAGGTGTCTTTCGGAAGGTTCTTACGAACTCTCCCCCACTGGCATAGTTCTGATTTAAAAAAAAAAAAAAAAACTGATTCGCGATTTTTTCCCCCCAACACTACTTCATTCACTATTACATTCCTCTCTACAGAATTACAAAATATATAATGACATGTTTTGATAAATGTTGAGCAGGGTAAAGTTTTTTGGTTAACACATAAGTGCGTTCAGCCCCAATGAAGGAGCCTAATAGCAGGACTCCATTACCACCATTAATAGAGCACAAGTCTTGATACAACATGTGTCCTGAGCCAATCCTTTTCCCGAAGTTACGGATCTAGTTTGCCGACTTCCCTTATCTACATTGTTCTGTCGGTCAGTTGCTTTAGTTTTATTTAGATATTTCCTCCTCAGCAAATTATATAAAAAAAAAATGACGTTGGTAACCGTCGTATTGTTGGCGATAATGTTGTCGTCAATTTCTGATCCGAATGAAATCAGAATACTAATTCAACTGATGAAAAGGGAAACGAGAGACAAGCGAACGACGATAACAACATCCTTGACAAGTAAATGTTCATCAGAATTTAAAAAAATAGAAAGTCAATCTGAGGTAAGTGATATTGAAGTTATCATAAGTGATAAGGATTGTTTTAAACAACTGATTCGCACCTCTAAATCAAATCCACAAATTAAAGGAATCTACAAAGACAGGAACATGTATCACCTTGAACAATGGAGTAATCGGTCAAGAGGGATGTCGCAGTACAGGTCAACTATCCACTTTTCAGGTACTGACGCCACCAACACCCTCCAAATATCAGATTCCTTTTGGAAAAGGGGAGCTCGAGGTTCAGGAGTGAAGGTGGCGATCTTCGATACTGGAATTGTAAAAAAACATCCTCACTTCAGAAATTCAAATATTAAAACATGTGTAGACTACACAAACACAAAACCATCATGTGAAGATGGCTTTGGACACGGCAGCTACGTAGCTGGCATCATTGCTGCTACTGAATGCAAATGCAAAGGAATGCTTCCGGACGCAGAACTTCATATTTTCAAGGTATGTAACCTCTTCTTAAGAGATGCTTCCACTTTATTAGTTAATAGCTATACAACAAAAACAACAACAGGTCTTCACTGATAAACAAGAATCATTCACGTCATGGTTCTTAGAAGCGTTCAATCACGCAATGGATTTGGATGTCGATGTGCTAAACTTATCAATAGGAGGACCTGATTATATGGATCAACCATTCACTGATAAAGTTAGAGAGGTTTCAGCGAGTGGGATTACAGTGATATCTGCAATTGGAAATGACGGACCTCTCTATGGTACATTAAACAATCCAGGTGATCAAATCGACGTCATTGGAGTGGGGGCGGTATCGCAATCATATAAAGTTGCTGGGTTTAGCTCTAGAGGTTTGTGAGATTGTGTTTTTTATTTTATTTTATTTTGTAGTATTTTTTTTTCCTTCAAATTATTGTATCGCTCTAACCGATTCAAAACAAAAAATACCACAGGAATGACAACATGGGAACTACCACAGGGATATGGAAGAATGAAGCCTGACATTCTGACTCTTGGAGAAAGTGTTTTTTCAACGTCTCATGATGGAGATTGTAAAGTGCTGTCAGGTACCTCCGTAGCAAGTCCTGTTGTAACTGGTGCTGTGTCAGCTTTGGTTAGCTTGGCTAAAATAAAAAAACCTCATCTGCAATGCAATCCAGCAATGTTAAAACAATTAATCACACATACAGCTACACCACTGCTATCAACATCTATGTATGAACAGGGTTCAGGGGTTATGTCTGCTAAGAAGGCTTCGGAGTATTTATTAAAATATGAGCCTCACGCATCAATTCATCCTCCTCGACTCAACTTATCTGATTGTAGCTATACGTGGCCTCATTGCAAGATGCCTTTGTACTATACAAGTAGACCGTTAATTCTTAATTTGACCATATTAAACCCAAAATCAGTAAGTTCCAGGGTTGAAGAAACAGTTTGGGTCACCCAAAGTGAACATCACCAAAAGTTAATAAACGTTGATATCGAGGTATCTGATGTGTTGTGGCCATGGTCTGGATGGATTGCTATTTCGATAACTTCAAATTCCGAAGTTAAAAAAGATACTTTAATAGTTGGAACTTTAAAATGTTATTTGTCAGACTCGTTGGATACACCTGCTGAGGTCGTATTGGTCATTCCTTTGATTAAATCACCTCCGAGAGATAAACGAATTCTGTGGGACTTGTATCACAATATGCAATATCCTCCTCACTATGTCGCTCGTGATGATTTGAGCGTCATGGGCGATGCGTTAGACTGGAACGGAGATCATCCTCATACAAATTATCGAGATGCGTTTAACTTCTTAACATCACAAGGATACTATGTAGAGATCCTGTCAGATGATTGTACGACTTTTGATGGAACGTTGTATTCTGCGATATTACTGATTGACGTTGAAGATGAGTTCACCAACGAAGAAATATCTAAACTGACTACGGATGTCAACACCCACGGCTTGGGGATAATAATATTCGCTGACTGGTATAACAAAGACATAATGAAAAAATCATCATTTCGTGATGACAACACGAGAGAGATTTGGCATCCTATCGTAGGTGGTTCAAACATACCTTCTTTGAATAAGCTTCTTAAACCGCACGGAATTGCATTAGGCAACTCTGTTTGGCATGGCCACCTTCCATCTTTAAGTAGTAGACAGACTAGTATTTTATACGGGTCTGGAACGTCAATCGCTAAGTTTCCAGCGGGTGGAACAATCATACGCTCCGTTGATAATCTAAACGATGTTGAAAAAATATTCAAATCTCCTTCAAAAGTTAGATCAAAATTATTTGCAACAACAACACGCGGAACTGGTGGAGTTCCAATACTGGGGTTTTATAAACGGATTGCCGTCTTTGGAGATTCGACGTGTATTGATTCAGCACATAATGTCCTTGGTCGGTTTTGTTTTAATATCTTGAAAGCGATGATGGATTTCGTTGTTGATCAGAAGTACAGAGTAGCTTCGGAGTTCAAAGGATCAGTTTTACTACAAAAACCTTTTGTTGATAGTGAAGTTGAAATTCTCATTGGCGAAGGTTTGGTTCAGCAAAATACCTCACACAGCTTACACGGTAAAGCTGACAGACGTGGTCATGATCACTTACTTAAACCTGCAAAAGGAACTGTCGTTCGTCCTGTTAAGTCGATATCAGTTTCTCCTCATCGGTGGGAGTGGCATCATGAAATTTCCCCAATTGACAATTCTGCCAGGGATCCCATTGTCGTGATATCATCAGCTCATCAGTTTGATTTTAAAAAAGTTCCTATCATGCTTCCAATGACAATCAGTTTTGTTATGATAATATTTATGGTAACAAGAGTTGTCAAATTATGTCGAAAAAGAAAACCAATTCTCGCAGACAGGAGGAGGAGAGGCGTCTAGCCACTAAGATAACGAGCTTTACATTTATTTATAAGACGAGACTAATATATTTAGTATTGTTGGTGTCTACTTTATTGTTATTATAAACCTCGTTATAGAGATTCAGCTAACAAACAGTGAGGTTATTTAGATAACGATGTCGGGTACATACATCTTGGTCCGACTTAAAAAATCAAACTATTAACTATTCTTCTTGTTATTAGATGTTGTGATCATGAGATATCTTAGCAGGGGGAGTTGGAAAAAAAAAAAAAAAAAAAAAAAAAAAATGCACTCTCCACATCCTCCTCCCCTGAGAGGAAGGGACAGGGATAGCATGACTCCGGAGTCAATGATTGAATCATCGTTCGGACCGTCAAGAACTCCGACACCACCTCCGCATAGAATTAAGAAACGAAGTACTTCTGGACAATTAATACCTCAATCCCCGTCACCATCACCGACACCTAAATCTGAGAGTTGTTCAGGCGGTAGACCAGTTCATAGAAAGCGAACAATGTCAAAACCAACTGCAGACCCACCGATAACAGATTTCCACATCGAAATAGCATCTGTGTTAAAACTGTTGACATCTGGAACTCCATCTGAGAATGTTATTAGTGGGCTACTAAGGATTATTCATAATCACCAGGAAGACACAACGCAATTACCGATTTCAGTCCTCAGCTCATTGTTGACGGTCATTATTAAATGTGCAGATATTTCATTAGAATGGACTGTTGTAGTGATTCTTGTGATCGCTTCTTTGGTACAAATATCACCAAATAAATTAAAATCATCTCTCACTTTATCACATTCGATTGATTCAACATCCATTCTCGATTTGGGAATAGCAACGTTACTTAGATACTTACCAAAGACTTCCGATGTTTTTACTAGTGTGAGGAATGCTTCTGATTGTTTTATTCAAACAGGACTGATGTCCGACGATGATCTGTCGTTTTCCTCTTCACAAGATGATGTAATTTCGGTAAGCTGCGCAGGTATTCGTTTTGGTACAATATCCTCCTCTGCGCTTAAAGGTGTGTGTATAAAATTCTTTATTAAAATTGCCGGAAGACAGCAACCAAAACAAGAAAACAGATACAATTCAAAACTGGTGGGCTACAGACGTTGACTGCTGGTTGAGATCTGTTGCATATCATCATCCGGGTGAAGTTATTTCATTTTCAGAAGAGAGATCTATTCAGTATTGTCTGCAAGCTAGTTGTTGTTACTTTGATACGGTTAAATTTAACTCGAATTCTACAAACAATCAATCGTGTGTTGAGTTATACAGAAAAGAGGTTGTTGGATGGGAACAAGATGGGAAACACTTTATAGATTTAGAATTCCTCAGTACACATACTCTATCGGTTGATGATCGTTGTTTACAGATGGAGTTACTCTGGGATGACGATGAAAACATTAGGAGTCACAGTCTTAATAGCATTCAGTGTCATTTTAAACAAACTCCGTACACAAGTTCAGGAGGTTTCATCTCACAGGCTCCTCCTTGGTTGTGGTTTAAATTCATGATGAGGTATCGTGTTAGAATTCCTTTTCTTATATCAAAAGTATTACCTGTTCCAGTGTTGAGAGTTTATATAAAAAAACAATCATTTGGATTTGTTCCAACGACATCATCTCCTGTGTGTGTTGCGATGGCAGTCCCGTCTGTTGTAGTGTGGGATGAAGAAGAGTCTGTTTCGGTATTGCCACCAACATCTGAATCCCTTATTAATGAAGTGATCCTTAAGGATCAGGATCACCGTAGTGATCCAACGCAGTTGGATGTGTCTCCTTTTCATCACTCTTTTGTGAGATCAAAAAAAATTTTATTTTGATTTTATCTAGTAGTTTGACAAAGAGTTTTTGAAAAAAAAAAAAAAAGAAAAAGAAAAAAAAACTGTTGTGGGGAATTATGCGTTCCTCATTCAGCAATTATAACGTTCGCTTTTTTTTTTCTTCTTTTTTCCTCTTTTTTTTTGTACCGAAAACAAAACTACTCAGATTGAAACTAATATTTCTTTTTTGAATGACTTCAATGAAATGGTTAACAATCTGAATGGTTTTTTTTTTTTTTTTTGTTTCTTTTTAAACCCAATTTACTTACACTCTTTCATCTGTTTAATTTATATACTTATTGGAGTTCATTTGATCGGTTTTTTTATATATATTTTTTATTTATATAATTTCTTTATTAACACAGACGTAATATGTAGTGAGGGGACGTTATCGAAATGGAAATCATGTGAAGTGTGTGGTTCTTATCTTTCAATTTTCACTAAACCAATTCTAATCTTAAAACCTTTTCAGTCATTAATATGGATGGAGCAATCCATGTAGCAGCTGGTTTTTGCAGTGGTATCATTTCCAGAACGGTAACTGCCCCTGTCGAGAGAGTAAAGACTGAAATTCAATGCAGCCGTTCAAAGGAAACCATAAAAGGAATTATAAAACGAATTCTACAATCAGGAGGAGTCAGAGGTTTGTTCCAAGGAAATCTCGTAAATTGTGTTAAAGTAGGTCCACAAGGAGCAATCTGGTTTGGTGCGACAGAATCACTAAAAACTCGACTACCAACGAAATCAATGAGTTGTCATTCATTCATAAGCGGTAGCTTAGCAGGAGCAATAGCTCAAACAATAGTATTTCCTCTCGAACCTGTGAAATCACGACTGACAGTTAGTAACGACAAGAAGTACAGAGGAATAACTCACTGTCTAATGTCTCTCAAAAAGGAAGGAGGCTTAATCGGAATTTACAGAGGTTGGTCTCCAGCCATGGTGGGAATTATCCCTTATGCGGGAACTGACAGAGGTGTTTATGACTTTTTAACAAGTCATTATGAAGGTAAATCCATACCGGCACATGTTTCTCTGTCTTGTGGACTTGTAAGTAGTTCCTGTGGAAGTATCGTTTCGTATCCTCTGGCGTTGATTAGAACTCGACTTCAAGTTCAGGGAATGGATTGTCGTAATCCATATATTTATACATCAGCGACTGATTGTTTCTTAAAAACTGTTCAGCATGAGGGAGTCCTCGCTCTTTGGAAGGGTCTGTTGCCAAATTTAGCGAAAGCTGCTCCGGCGTCTTCAGTAGGGTATTGCGTCTATGAACGTAGCAAAGAACGACTCCAATCTCTTCTCGTCGAGTACGAGTATGAAGGACGAATAAACGAGAAAAATATTATAATAGCCTAGTCCGCAATACCTTTTTTTTTAAAATAGTTTTTTTTTTTTTTTTTTTTGGTTTTTGTGTGACTGTATTCTGTTTAAAAAGCCAAGACAGGGGCACATTGTACGGGAAAAAAAAAAAAAAAAAAAAAAAAACAACAACAACTTCGATATGTTATTTTTTGTTCTTATTATTTTTTATTTTTATTTTTTAGAAATCGTCTCTCATTGCGCTTCATAATTCGCAAAACATCTTCTTATCCCCTCAATTCTCTTTTTCTACTTAGATTATTCTATAGAGGTAAAGAGGTATATGGATTACTCTCGAAACCTAATAGTTGCTAGTCACTGTATCTAAAAACTGATGTTAAATTATCGTTATGTTATTTATGATACAGTGCATTTGTATTTTTACGTACAAAAATCAAACAGTTAACCTCGTCAATTCACTTTTAGATTATTTTTTATTTTTTTTTTTTTAAAAATAAATATCGTACCTTTCTGTTGCTGAAAGTATATTTCTCAGAACTTCGACAAAAAAAAAAAAAAAAAGGCAAACACCGATAGCTTCATCAGTATCACTAAAAACTTATTTTACTATAAAAATTAAAATTTGATTTATTTTATCTGAATTTTTAAGGAATAAATATCAAAAAAAGATGAATGTAAATGAAAGAAAGTAAAACTGTCCTTCACACCTGAGAGATTCGTTAACACTGAAGTAGTCTAGTTCGCAACATGCATAAAGCGTATCACAATTAATAATGTTTGATTATTTTTATCTGCTTTCATTTGCATATTTTATAAAAGCATTTCCTTCCCAAAACAGCTTAACTAAGCAATGAGCCTTCCGTCTTTTCGGACCGATTCCTTATTCCTTATTTCATTGATGTTGTGATGGTTGTGTGAGTGACAGTCATTTAGTTGAGTGAATGACTTTTATTTTAAAGGTTCTAAAGTAATTGAGGATGAGGAATGTTTGTATTTATGACAACTTCTGTAGTTGTAGAGAAGGCCGTTATATTATAATGTTTTTAGTAAACTTGTCAGCAACACACTTCACTCTTCAGCTTCAACTTCAGGAATTGCTCCTCAAAAAGTAAAATGGAAATTTTTGTGACATTCCCAGATTTGGGATTTCCTGCCGTATCGTTCACGGCTGGCCCCGATTCTCTTGTGAGCGACGTATTGAATGCGGCAGCTGAGGAGTGGGATGTCGATGCGGAACAAGTTGAGTTATCGCTTGCGGGTAAGTTTCTTTGTGAAACTGAGCGGCTGTTACTTCTTGGAGTGGGTCCAACCACCGAGTTGGAGATGTGGAAGAAACAATTTCAGGTATTTGGTAAGTGTTGGTTCGTCGATGCGGCGATGCGGGAGAAGCTGCTCCGTAGGCTGGAACGCGGCAAGGAAGAGTTCCTTTTCCTGGACACCCCAACATTCTCAGAGTACGGTTGCCTCAACCTTGAATCTAAATTAATTCCTCGGGTGGCCGAACGGATTTCGTTCTGCAATTTAAATTCTGAAATCGCTGCAATTGGGAACCAGTTCTTACGTAACTGCATTTCAGTTAAGGAGATCGAGTTCCCAGATTTTACGAGTATTACTGATATCGGAAAATCATTCTTAGCCTTTTGCACGTCCCTCACTTCGCTTGACCTCAGTGGTCTTGGAAGTGTGACTACTATTGGAAATTGGTTCCTAGCCGATTGCAAAGCCATCACTTCGCTTGACCTCAGTGGTCTTAGTGGTGTGACTGCTCTTGGAACCTGGTTCTTGGATGGCTGTTCATCAATCACTTCGCTTGATCTCAGTGGTTTCGGTAATGTGACTACCATTGGAGATGGATTCATGTTCACCTGTTCGATCACTTCGCTTGACTTCAGTAGTTTTAGTAGTTTGACCACTGTTGGGGATGGATTCTTAGAAAGTTGCTCCTCAATCACTTCGCTTGACCTCAGTAGTCTTAGTCGTGTGACTGCTCTTGGTAACTTTTTCTTGTACGAGTGTACATCAATCACTTCGCTTGATCTCGGTGGTCTTAGTAGTGTGACCACTGTTGGGGATAGCTTCTTGTGCAACTGTTCATCAATCACTTCTCTTGATCTAACTAATTTAAGAAGTGTAACAAGTGTCGGGTTGTTTTGTCTTCAAGGATGCAACAGGATTCGATCTGTTGAGCTTCCTGTGAATTGTGATTCTCTGTTTGTGGATCAGTCGTTAATTATAAAAAGACTTGTGCAATAGTTTATTAATTCATTTAAATGTCTTCTCATGAAAGCTGTGACTTCTTGTTATGAAAGTCTCTCTTGTCAAAATACAGATTCTGTTGACACTTCAATTACTGTCACCCGAGTGATAATACGAAATGGATGCATGGGATGCTCAACCTGTAGTGCGTGGTCCCGGGTCAATTTGACTTGACAGCATTTCCTTCTCTGGTAGTTTATTTAAAGCATGCGATTTTGTGTGGACAGAATCCAGTTATAATGATTCATGTCTAATTTGTTGTGTTAACCCTTGATTTATTTATCCAAGTCCCCTCTGTTTCAAGTTGCTTTCCATTTAGTATTGGTATCATGTACCAACTTTGTTGATGAGTTTGTCTTGTTTCGCTAAACGTACGTTTTCTTTGACTTAACAACTACAAATATTCTTTCAGTCAAGTACTTGATATTAATTTTTGTTTTTAATACCCAAAGTTGTTATTGTTTTTACATTGTCAAAGTTTCTGTTGAAGAGTTCGTGTTGTTTCGGTTGTGTAATTATTTGTGAGAAAATTTTATCTCTACTTTCGTTCAGAATGACACGTGACTGAGTGTTGTTACTCAAAAAAAAAAAAAAAAAAAAAATGGATTTTGATAATGATATGGTGCAGAGATTAAAGAATAGACTCGGTGAGGAAATAAGACGACTAGAAAATAGCAGCGATGGCACACTCGATGGAGCCTCGCTCCCGACAATGCCGAGTGAGGAACGTGAAGATCACTTAAGCGGAAATAACAGTCCTCAAGTCTCAAATATAAATAACACTCAACCACAGCATTCAACCGACTTTCCAGGCAAGAAAGATACCAGCGACTTGTTGGAAGAAGCTTTTATGGAAATTAAGAATGAGAGGGAAATCAGTCAAAGACTACGAGAAGAACTTCAAAAAGTAGAACAAGCCTCAAAGTTTGATCAAGAAGAAATGATTATGCTTCAACAACAAGTTGAAACACTACGAGAATTGATAGATCCAATGAAGAAGAAGATCTGCGAGCTGTCATTAACCGCATCGTTTGCTATTGAGCAGTTGGCAGTTTATAGAATGAGAGATGAATATCAAAGTGAGCAAGCTCCTCTTCCTCAACCACCGCCACCACCTCGACGGTCGTATGATTCGAGTGTTAATTATCCGCCTACTGGTAGACCTCCTACAATTGATAATCATCATCAACAAACTTCATCTCGCCATCCACAACACTCATCTCGTCATCACCAACAAGCTTCCCATCCGCCTGTTGTTCCTGTGGCTGTAGTGGCTCCACCAGTCGCTCAAAAAACACATCAGCAACACACTGATCACTTAATGGAGAGGATGAGAAGGGCATTTGCTCCTCCTCCAAAGTATGTTTTACTTTTACATTGCTTTTCGAGCAATTTTTTCCATTCTTCCCTAGCATCAGTGTTTGTTATAAAATAACTAACCAATCTAACTACAGAGAAACAATGGGATTACTCGTTAATAGTATGGTTCAAGAATTGCGACGGGTAATGCGAGAACGAGGATCAACACTTCCCTTGGAGAGGGTAGGTGATTGCGTATATCTTATGGGTAAGAGGAAAGTAAACTTAGCTGTGAGTGGAGGAAAACTTGTCGTAAAGTCTGGTGGTGGCCACCATGACTTTATTGCCTTCCTTGAAAAATACATGTCATCATCTTCAGCAAGAAGATAACATCCACATCTACTCATGCTACTGTACCTGTAATATAAAAAAAGATTCTTACAGCAGTTTTTTTTTTTTAACTCTCCGGCTGTCTCCTTTTCTTTCGGCGACTTGTAAACCACCAATTGAAATAAAACACTCGAACACACACACTTTAGAATTAATATAAGAATCTCATGAGTTTTAGCTACCCTTAGCGTCCTTGTGGATAAGACAGGGGGAGTGATCCCTTACCTTGTTTAGGTTCAGGAATTGATTCCCTGCTCGCGACAGACGATTTGCCCCATATTCGATTCGGATAGAATAATTAGAGTTTTGTAAAAAGAGTTCAGTATAAACAGTTAAAAATAGTTGTTTGTTATTTATGTTTTCGTTATTAACAAAAGGGACATCCCACATGCTTGTTATTGTGTCCCATTCTGAACTTTGGGAGAGGAAACTATTTTTATCACACAGTGGTTTTTGAAAAAAAAAAAAAAAAAAAAAAAAACCGACCAAAATATTTTAAAACTATTTTTTTTCCCCCAGGTTACCTGTTGGCGGTATTGGTTTTTCTTTTTTTTATTTTTTTTTTTTGCTAATAATAGCAAAAAAAAAAAAAAAAAACTGAGGGGGGGGTTCATATATAAAGAAAAATGGATCCCGTCATGCTTGACCAACGGGAAACCATGTTAAGATCAATGGCTGACGGATTGGCAAAGAGAGAGACAAAGCTGCAAGAAAGGGAATCGCGAAGAGGAAAGAGAGAAGTTAAAAATCCGCTTTGTCCGTATGCTATTGGTGATAAAGTAAGAACCGCAAGGGAGATTACCTTTACATCGGGAAGAACATGTCCTAGGGGAGAAATTGGAACTGTCACAAAGATACCAGGGGATAGACCCGGTACTATTTGCGAGGTCAGAGTTATAAAAACTGGAGCTCTTTTTGATGCGAAAGAAAGAGACGTTGAGGATCTTTATAATTCGAAATCTCAGAAAACGACACCATCTGAAAACGACAGCGGACTCCACGACGAAGTCAGATCACTGAAATTGGAAAACTCAATCCTCCAAAAACTACTCAACCAAAGCGGAGGTGACACATCTCCTTCTGGAATACCTCAATCATTAAAGTTACGATGTTGTAATGAACCACACTCTCCTTATTGTAAAGTTACTGGTGAGAGTCATTTTGATAGACAAAGAGAGTTTGAGGAATACCAGTCTCAAAAGAATGCAAACAGCGTACAAGTTGAACGACAACAGAGAGATGCTGCTGAGTTGAAAGCGAAACAATTAGAGACACAAATGAAATTACAACAGAGACAGAGGAAATCTATTATCGGATCGACTAGAGCAGTTCTTATCGGAATTAATTATTATGGTACACCAGAACAGTTAAGACATAGTGTTGATTGTGTTGAAAACATGGCAGGTTACTTAGAACGATCCGGTTTTGATTCTGACATCTGTCTCCTGTCAGATGACACACCCGAACGTCTACCCACAAGATCAAATATCATGAAAGCATTAAAGTGGATGGTCCAAAGCCCTCCTCCAGAATCAGCTTTTTTCTTTCACTTTGTTGGTCACAGTATCCTACCAGAAGACTCAATTGGTGAAGATATCCCTTTTCAGGGAATGGCACCTCTCGATTATCATGAAAACGGTTACATATTCACAGATGAAATAATTTCAATTTTACAAGATCTTCCAAGAGGGTGTAAAGCAACAGTAATAATGGACACTGTTCCAGGAGGTGCTATTGTTCCGTTACCTTATCGAATAGATCCTAGAACTGTTTCTTTAAGTAGAGGTGCAGCAGAAATATCTGCTGACGTCCAATGCCTCATAGCGGTACCTCCTAATAAGTCTACCGATCCGTCTCAGCATTTTGGAGTAAGTAACGGACACTTGTCATCCGCTTTTATCACAGCAATGGGATGGAGACATAGACCAACTCAGTCACAACTTTTAACTGATATTCATGGGCTGTTGTTGCAGCGTCAGATTTCAGAATATCCTTTTATATTCGCATCTCAGGCGTCATCACCTGAGGATGTTTTCAAATTAGGAATCTTATCAACTATGGAACAGAATAGAAGAGTAAGACATTGGGCAGCAAGACTCGAAAAGGAAGAAAGAATCCTAAATGGTGTTGAACTACAAAATCGAATAACTTCGGCAGTTGTGCAACCACCGGCACCGTTACTTCGAACTCGGAAGAGGGGAACTTAGTATGTTTTTTAAAGTAGGCTTGACTATTTTAATCCAAGGCTGCACAGCACAGCACATGGATACGTATGTTACATAGCAGGATGATCAATGCCAACGATGGCTATCAATGTTTGCGTACCTCCCCCCCTGGTTTAAGAATGCAGTATCAAATTACCCCCTACACGACCTCTCTTAGATGGGTGTTGGTTCGTTTATTCATGCTTTCCTTTATCTTTAAAAATCCCTTCTTTTCGCGCTTTTTTTTCTGTCTTAACTTCTCGCGAATTTGCCTCACTGTAGGTATTTCTTTCTTGCCTTAGATTGTAAGAATTGTTATTGATGAGCTTTGAGCTTTATCGTTTAAGCTTTTTTGGAAGATTTTGTTTTCTATGAAATAATGAGGTAATTCTGTACTTATTAAAAAAAAAAGAAAAACAAAAATTTTCCCTCTCTTTTTTTTTTTTTTTTTTGTTCAAAATTAGATTGTAATTGTTACTTTAAGTTCCGAAATAATTCTTTTGACCTCTCCCCCCATACCGGAAAAAAACGTTTTTTTTCAGATAACGTCTTTCTATGTGTTAGGTTCTTACATACCGTCAACACACCTACTTATTTACAGATTACAGTTAAGTTGTTGTTTTGACACAATTATCGTGAGATTATTACAAAATGGACATATCAACAATAAGTCATCTCTTCGACATGTTGGATACTCAAAACAGAGGTTCAATAGAAAGGGATGCCGCTCTAAAAGTAATCCGAGAACACATCAGTCCTGGTATGTCAATGTATCAACTTGAGGGTATTTCTAGACGGATTGATGGAGGTAGTCGACTGTCACTCGATCAGTTTCAGGGATTAATGAGAAGTTGTAGTTTTAACATGACGACGATGGATTTGAATAAGACGGTGTCGGTAGTTTCTAAAGGACTGCGAGATGCGAGACGAAGGAGATTCCTAATGTTCGCTGACAGTGAAACCGTATCTGGAATTGATCAGGAAGTATTAGCCTTGCAACTAGCTGGAGGTGTAAAATGCTTATCTCAATATGAAGAAATATACGCTTACGGCATGGATGAAAATTCAACAACCTTATCCAGACCGCAGTTAGAGAAACTAATGAAAGTGATATCACCAGACCAACCGCTTCAAGAACTTACTGAAATCCTTAAAATCGCTTCTTATGGAATATCTGGGGGTATTGATTTCACTGAATTTTTAATTCTAATGAAAGGAGCGAGACTTCCGACGGCATTGTCAGATCAAGTTGCAGCTGTTCGAACGAAACTAGCGATGGGTATCCAGCTTGATGATAGTAAAATTAACTGTGAGCAACTAACTATTCTTACAAATCAAAATTTTACTTCACAATACGATTCAATAAAAACTAGTATGGCAGTGACAGAGGCTCGAGAAAACGATCTCAGGGGATTCAGAGACACGCTGATGACTAATAAACTGAGCCATTCAAACTTAGAAAATGATATGCTCAGAGAGAGAGCTGAAAATGCCGAGCGTGCTATGCTTGATGCACAACGGTCGTCTGCTGAACAAGACATACAGAACCAATACCCAGCCATACCAAGAACTTTTAATGATGACAACGACGGTGATATATATTATACTTCAAGTGCAGCTGTTTCTGATGAGAGTCTCAGAAGTAGAAACCAATCAGTTCAAGAGACTCTGAAACATCTCAGGGAAACTGGTGATGTTGCTGGTATCGTTTCTCTGGTGGGTGAATGCGCTGATCTATTAACAGATTACGATCATCGATTGACACAAAAAAATGAACAACAAGAAGCTATCAAGAATAAGCAACCTCAACCAACTTCTCGATTTCGTACATCATCAAAGTCACCAACAGCCACATCACGTCGACCTACCAGAAAAAATAGCGCAGCAAGCTTAGCAACCCTTGCTGATTCTCACACCACGTTAAGTAGTCTCACTAGGTTGGGGAATGATAAATATAGAGCTTCCCAGAGATGGAAATGATTATTTCATTTTGATTTTGATTTTGTTTTGTTTTGTTGTTCCGTTATTTTCTCGTTTTTTTTTTTTTAAACTTTGTTGTTAGATTATTCCTGTTGTTATTATTATGTTGTGATGTTGGTGGTGGTGATGCTGTAATATTTTCCATTTTTCCCCTCTCCAAAATCAGATTTCTTTTTCGCGATTCAAATCTTTGAAAAATCTGCTAAAAATGGTTGCCTGTTGTATTATGAAAAACAAAAACAAAAACAAAAACGGAAAAACAACAAATAAAAATACCAGCAATAAAAGTGTAAGGAATACGATGAAAAATTGTAACAGAAATGTTTTGAGAGGTGACGTGAATATGTGCAGGGGGGGTGGCTGCTGTGTTGTCGAGTCCGGTAGTGGGTCGTGCGGGTCACAGGATGGTGATAGTCAATGTGGGTACGGAGGAGAGGGACCCGCCGGTCATTTGCACGGTTTTTCCTGTTACCAACTCAACAGTATCAACTCAGTGTGGCTCTACGGAAAGGTCCGTCATCTACACCGTCAAAAAAAGTAATCGAGTTAGGTACTTTGATTCAGCCTACTCCGTTAGCCTGTCTCGCAGATCCTCAAACTGCCTCGACACAGCATTCGAGAATTACTACAAACCTTGCTGTGTTATAACTCATGTGAGAACTTTGACTAATTTCCCTTTGTCGGCACTCTCTCCAGCAGGTATAAGGTTGTACGACACACCAAATGCTGGAGGTGCGTCAGTCCACTCTGAAGTAATGTCCATCGAGTTGCTTCAGAGAATGTGCAAAGCCACTTTAATTGCAACCGAAACAGAAGTTACATACTGGCCTCCCAATGGACCAATTACTGATTACGTGTGTCGTATTGGTTCTACACCTTTTGGTGTTTCGGTGACAAGAGCGTTTCATTACAGGGGATCTCAATATTTCACTGACTGTGATGCGGCAACACTTCTAAATAAGAAGTTGCAAGGTGTAATAAATAGTACTACTAATGTTTTGTTTCCTGGATTTTCAAAGCAAATACTGCACGTGTGGTGTCAGTCTGATGAAGTTGCTCAAACCGTAAGAAGACAATACAAACGATTGTCTTCAGTAGTCAGAGCAAACACCATCGTAATCTTAACTGTGTGTGATGCTGTTTGGATTTATAAAGAAAAGAGGACTTCAGAAAAGAAGCCATCTATGCCTAAGGTAATTAGACCATTCGTTAGGAGAGATCCAAACTCGAGAAAATCGAAAAAACGTCGAGCTCGGTGGGTTCGAAAACAAATCGCAAACTCAATCCTCACTTGTATTGCTATGATAATGTACTCAGGAATGTTATGGCAGGCTTGGTTGATGCTCTGTACCAATGACGCACAGCTACCATCTTCAGGAGATCGTTGTGTATTTCTCACGTAGTAAGGATTCACTTCTGTCTATTTACCAACCCGTTAACGTGGTCTCCAGTGGCATTATTTGCAGTCATTTACTACGCGCTGCCGCTGACAGTCAAGATTGTTTGAGAGATTATTGTTCCTTTTGAGATTGATAGTAGTATTATCAATTTATCCCCCCTTACCGTACTAACTCTTGTTGCTCAAAGAAAAAAAAAAAAAAAGAAGCAATTCATTTATTTATTCTATTTTCTTTTTTAAAAATTACCCTATTTGAAAAACATCAGTATGCTGCTCAGTAGTTATTCAAATTCACCTGACTATGAGCTATTCTGCATTTGCTTCCTCTATTCTTTTTTAAAATTTTTTTTTTCTTCTTTTCCCCCTTTCGAAATTATACTAATAAATATCTGAATGAAAGCCACATCTTTAATTGCTTTTATTTTTATAGTTTCTTTCATGTAGGTTCTCTGCAGCTCGGTTTTCGGCGCCTTCCTCGTACTATTTTTCTAACCTGAAAGAGTGAAGGCGACAATTCTTGAGAAGCGAGTCACGTTAATTTTAGAATAGTTTTGAAAAAGTGTTTTTGTTGTAGTACTTATTTTTTTTTTTTGTATTTTTCTCTCAAGAACAAAAAACATATCATCGATAGTAATGTTCCGTGTAATCCTCTATTCAAAATGACTTCAACAACGTCACCAGATGAATGCCAGCTAAGCGCCATGGGAATGGATGAAATATCTGATCCAACGAACTTTGCCAACAGATACGACTACGAAGCCTATCTCAGTGGTTTTTTAAATTGTACACAAGAGACTCACGAATCAGAACGAGAATTGTATGTTCAGCAACTGGAAAAACGAAAATTAATAAAAAATATGTCACCAATGGAATGGACGCGTCACTCTGAAGTAGTATTAGTTCCCCTTCGGTATAATGCAACTGTCGGTCATACAAAAAAATTAGACCGACTTGATAAATCTAATGTAATTTTTGATTCCAACGGCAAACTCATTCAACAAAAAAAACTTCGTCCGATAAAACGAACTCGTGAGATTTCACCAATTGGAAGCAACACCAGTTCTGTTAAGAATATGAAAACTAAGAATAGTTTGAAAATTGAACACAATGATCAAACGACTACTTCACAACGGAGTGGTTCATCGACACCGTTCGATGAAAGTAGTGAACTGAATACTTTATACGGTGTTGGGTTAGAGTATATCTCTTTACTACTAAAATCA
This sequence comes from Flectonema sp. DT1601, assembly GCA_964019425.1. NCBI lineage: Eukaryota > Euglenozoa > Diplonemea > Diplonemida > Diplonemidae > Flectonema > Flectonema sp. DT1601. The sequence continues at coordinate 557,312 of OZ025840.1, forward strand.
GATCCAGTTAAAAAGAGAATGATTGAATCACTGCAGCCTCCGGAAGACCTAACCAAGTCGTTGGAACTTCTCGAAGTCCTCACCTCAGGAAAACCAATTATAAACTTATACCCAATAACTGATAAATACAATACTGATAAACTTAACAAGAATCGAATCAGAAAAAGCATAAATGAAATCAGAAATTTGCAATCAGAAAATACATCAAAAGAAACACCACTAATGGTAATCACCTTAGCTGCGTGTATTCTAAGCTTACAGTCGCTAACACCGAAACATATTGATAAAGAAAAGGACAATAACAAATCTCAAGTGAATCCTTTTTTATTAAAGTTTTTGAGGGATATTCACATTTACACAGACATTACTGATGATGACTTAATGGTGTGTCTTCACGGATACATTTCATTGCTACCTCTTGAATTGACGTCAACTGCAGCAACTGTCGACAGTCAAATGTTTCAGCTTCAAATCTTAGGACAAATTTCCGATCCCTGCATTGATATCAAAGAATTCAAATCTAAAGTCAGGAATCTTGCAAAGGTTAGAGAAGTACCAAAACACACAGCCGAACAGAATCTTAAAAAAATTCAAGAAACTGAAAAAGGTTCAATTGGCCTTATTAGATTATTGCAATGCGTGATGCAGCCACCTCAGTTGGGAAGAACTGTGAGAAGAGTCGTGAGTAAGATAGAAAAGAATATGAAAAGTATGCTAGAAGTACGCGCAGACAGATCTAAAGAACTTGACGAACTTCACGTTGCTGAAATCCGAAGTATATTCAAACTTGCTCATCGATGTTCCGACGTTGATACTCATCCAGTTACTTTATCCAGAGAAAAGTTTCGCAGTATAGTAAATCCAAGTTCTATGTCAGTCGATGACGTTGATCATGTATTCAGTGCTCATCTAAGTGAGGGAGCAACAGAAATGACATTAGAGAATTTCATCAACATCTTAAAATCTCTTTACCCTCCGTTTAGTGCTGCTCCAGGTGAGTCTGTTGAACTCAAGCGAACTCGCGGTGTCAACGAATCAATCGGAGCTATGTCAAAGCAACTTCGTAAAACAGCAGTCCATCGGATCACTCTTCCAGCGAATGTTACGTCTAAAATTCAACAAGTTAGACAGACCCAGCGAATGGAACGCTTAACTGAACTAACTGGGCGAGTTAAACAAATGCAGCGTCTCAAAGACGCAAATAAAGAAAGTTTATCTCAAGCTTCTTCTCAAACTGTTGGTAAAAGTTTATACAAGACTATGTTGAGAGCCCTACTCAGAGAAGCAAAAATGGCTGAAGAAGTTGACAAGGATCAATCGACACCTTTCGTAGGAGGTGTCAAGCTTGACTGAAATAATCAGTTTATTGTACCAAGGTTTATTGCTTTTATTTTTTGTTATTGTTATGCTTTACGCCCAAACATGACACTTTGTCTCTTTTCAGAGATAGTGTAGTTATTCTGAAGAATGGATTTCTGGTTAGTGTTGGTTGGTTATTTATGTTATGTTTCCTATAGGCGTACACCCCTCTCCTCTTCCCTTGCCATACCAAGTCCGTAATGTAACGTTGTAGCAATGCCGGTCGTAGCTTTTGATATTGGTTCCCAAACATCCCGGGCTGTTATTAGCAATGGTCAAAAAATTCTCACCGACCCAGCTGAGGTTGCTTCTCAGGTGGCAATGACTGATCAATTGCTTGTTGGAAAAGCTGCTCAAAAAGAACTTGAAACTCGACACTTGAATGTGTATAGACACCACATTAGTGATTTACGTGGTAGGAAAAGAGTAAAACTCGTACACACAGATGGCACTAAAGAGATTGATCCAGAGTTGGCATTAGCAGTGGTGATGAGAAAAGTTTATCACACCACAACTAAGAAAGCTCTTTCAATGTCTAGCTGTCATATTGTTAGAGATCAGGTACTACCAGTTGCGATAACAATTCCTGTTGCATTGACGTCGGTTGAGATCAGTCGACTGAAGATTGCAGCAAAGTTAGCTGGACTTCCCAAACCAGTAGTGATTCCATCACCAATTGCGATTGCACAACACTATGTCGTAAAGAGTAAAAGTTCTTCGAGACCTTCCACTGTTTTAGTTGTAGACTGCGGTCATAACTTTACATCCGCTTCTTCTGTTGATATTTCTGATTTGCGAACAGGTCCAAAGATTATCTGCTCTCGTGCTATACGAATGGCAGGAAGTGCAATGAATGACTCTCTACAGCTATTTATTAAACCAACTCTTGATTCTGCTTCAGTTCGATGCCATCCTGTACTCATTCAGAATGCTGTTGAGAGAGTTAAGAAAGATTTATCGAGTTTACGAGAAGCTACTCTGTCTGCGAAGTCTGTTAACATAAACATAACAAGAAGTGAGTTGCGAAATTCTGTCGAAGGAACCCTTTCAGAGATTAGATCATTAGTACAAACTGTTTTAAAAAGAACACCCCAACCCATCCGAAATGCAATACTAGCTGGTGGTTGTGGCCGAATGCAATGCATTAAAGACATAATCACAACTGGAGGAGGTACTGGCACGACCTTGACCCTCGAAGTAACCGACTACGATAGCACTAACGTACAAGGAGCTGCCTGCTGGTTAGAAGCCTATGGGTTTGTTTTTTTATTTTTATTTCATCGAAAAGCCAATAAAATAGTACAAAGAGAGCAATGATAAAAAACAAAACATCACAGAGAACAGTCAACAGAAGGCATTCCTTCTGAAGCCACGTCGTTTCGCTATTTTTGCACATCTGACACCACTAAAGAAGTTACAGAACTTTTCACGAAAGATGCAGATGAAAACCTCCCTCCGGTATGTATAACTTTTGTGTAACTTTTTTTTTTGTTTTTTTTTTAAAACAGAGTTGATTGTTGTCAAAAAAAAAGAAAAAAAAAAAACTAAAATAAACACACACAGCAAACCTCATGTTTATTCCAACAACTTCGATGTGAAGTTAACGAAAAACTTCCAAGTTATAATGTATGTTTTTCTTCTCCTCCATCACCGACAAAAGTCGGAGACATCAGTACTAACTATAAATCATTATAAAATAAATCGGTATAAAAATTAATTAAAAAAAAAACCAGACATTGACAGCTTCACGATCATGGCATAATAAACGTCACGCAACAGCAGCTCCTGTGGATGCTACTGGATTGGTTGTATCGGATGTCAATTCAGAACATGCTTATTATACCTGTGTGTCAATGGGACCTCCTGAAAGTAATAGAGAAGAGTTCGAAACTGGATCTAATATGTATCTCTCAACCACTAGTGAGATCTCGTCAAGGACAACGATCCCATTAATAAGCAGTGAAATAGTTTGTGATAATGGCAAGGCATACAAAGCTTTAGAAGATGCACTGCAAGCTGTAGATGACGAGAGTAGGTTTATTCAAGATTTATCTGAAGCGCGTAACTTGTTAGACGCTGCGATCATTCGAATTGACGACATAGAAGACAGCGATCCTACGACTCTTCCTACTTGGTTGGGATATGAGGGTCTTTTAAAAATAGCTGATGAATACCTAGCAGGGGATTTAACAGTTGAAAAGCCCCTCTCTCTGTGTGCTGAGTTGGCTGAGAATCTTGACGCTGTGGCTGACGTCCTCGAAACTAAAGAATTCGAAACCCTTTCTGACAATCACTTTAGAGATGTTCACGCATCTATTTTGAATGCTTTAAGTCAAATTAATAAAGTTCCATCGGGAGCATGTGTTCCTTCTAGAGCGGACGCAAAGCCGCCAAGTAAACGAACTGCTGCTGCAAGTTCTTCAAAAAGCCGATCTCGGACGAAGGACACACGTCCTCACTCACCAATTAATGGAACTAACTCCCCTAGACAGAGAGGTGCTAAGAAAACAACTTTTGAAATGCCAAAACAAGCACCCTCACCGCACTCTGCTAAGCGACGAGGTTCAACTTTTGATATTGTCGATTTGGTAGAGACGGAACCGCCTGTGATTACTTCACCCACTGAAACTAAGAAACATACTAAAGAGAAAGATATCAAATCACCGACTTACAAGTCTGACAGAAAACGAGGTACTCTTCCTCACTCTTCGGAGACTGAGAATGGTTCTTCGAGTAAGAAACTTCCTCCAAAACGAGAACCAGATCTCAGTAGTAGTGTTAAAGATATAAAATCTCCAACTAAAGGAGACCGACGTCGAGGATCTATCCAATCGGGTGACGTTGAGAACGGTTCGTCGACTAAAAAACTTCCAAAACCAGAACTAGAATCCAACACCACGAAAACTATCAACAAGCGTCGAGGATCTCTTCCGACTGCGGATATTGAAAATGATAAGACGTCTGGGAAGCAACTTCCCAGAAGATCATCTCCTCCTCAACATGAGTTATCATCCAGCGTGAAATCACCCAGTTATAGAAATGATAAAGGAAGACTCTCTCTTCAACAAGATCAGAATAAAGAATCAATTCCTGTTGCTGATACTGAGAATCTTTCAAAACCAGTCTCTGAGATAACTACCCCAAAACAAGATACGCGACAAGCTGTTGATACCACAACCAGTATTAAAGAAGTTAACAAACAACCTGCATCTGGTTCTCGTTCAAAGAAAGTATCACCAGAAGTTAGTATCCCTTCTACTGATAGTGGTGTGCCGTCGGTTAGGACTCCAGTCCACAGAACTGATGTCAGACGACGGGGATCGTTGTTAGTTGGAGACAGTGATCTATCAAATCAACGGATCTCACCAGAAGATGAATTGTCATCCAGCACCAGAAAGAAATCAAATAATTTAGATAATGAGGTTACTAAAAAACAACCTCAAGTCAGGAGGAATTCTCGCATCGAAGAAGGACAACCACCGCATGCTGCAGTCGATCACTTAGCAGTGACTAGAACATCTTCTGAAGACCCAACTGCGATCCCGAGAGCTCGAAGAGCATCATTCGATACGACTAAACCTTTTACTCCAATACCATATAGACGAGGATCAGTTGAGATAACTGCAAAGGTTGTAACCAGACATGATTCATTCCCAATCAGAAATGATGTAAAGACTGAAAAACGTCGCAACTCAGACGAACCCGACACCGTCACTAAAATATCATCACGCGAATCTCTAACCAGTAAGAAGACTAAACCAAAGGATTCAACAGAAGTCACTCTCAGGAGAAGCTCACACGATTCTACTCAATCTGAAAAAGACATCTGCAGTCGAATTGAAGCAGAGAAAGTTCTACGAGATGTTATCGAACACGATACTGATATAAAGCATTCTGTGGTAACCGCGACACCCCAACGAAAGGAAAGTAAAGAAGAAGAAGAACTACGAACACCAAAAGCTGTTGCTCCACGACCTCCTAATTTAGATGAGAGAGTGTTGTTCGATGAGGTTCCTCAAAGAAAGTCATTACCCCCATCAGAAGGAAGGAGATTATCTATTCAAAAAGGTATCGAATCCGAGTGGAGCCAATCTCCTAAACGTATTGCTGGATCTCCTGGTGACATGATCTTCACGTCTACACAGAAGATAAACCCTGCTGTTCAAAGTCCTGTTCAGGTTGTTAGATTACCACTTTCAAGTAGATCTGATTCCCCTCTTCACGATCCTCTTCAATTTGTTAGAGAATTCGCTGATAAATCCTTATCCCCTCGTAGAATACGAGCAGGCTCTTTATCACCGAATAGACAAAAGACTATTAGTCAGATTTCTATATCACCTCAAGTTCATGGTCGTGGATCAGATCGACAGAGATATGCAGTGTCTCCATCAGTATCACCTTCAAGAAGTCGTAAAGATTTCATTGCTTCTCCGATGTCAGCGAAGGAGCTTTCAGTAAAATCGTTTGATGAGAATCGACCAAGTAGCGTATCAACACACAGATCACCTGCAGTTACACCTCGAAGTCTTTCAGCAGGAAGGAGGTCATCTGGTAGACGTGCTCGCTCATCTGCTCCACGAACAGAACGAATTCCTTTATCACTAACTAAAACACCTGCTTTAGTACGTGCTGGTAGTGGTTTCTATCAAGGATATGCTGAAATGCGTAGGAAATCAAGTCTTACTGGAGCTCCAAGCGACTCTTTTTCAGACTCTCAAGGAAGTATTCAGCAACGGAGACCAAGTCCAGTGAGGAGGAATTCACCAGTCAGAAGAAGTCAATCACCGTTAGGAGTCTCTGGGATATCACGAAGGGGATCAGAGTGCAGAATGAATCCAACGCAGTCAAGACCTACTTCAAAGAAATCTAACGTACAAATAAATGCATTTTTAGATATTCCAACGAGAACTCTCGAGCGTGTTGAGTCGTCACCTGCTCTTCGACAAGGTGACTACTTGTCCACGTCTCAAGACGGTATTAAAAATAAGAAATCAGGTAGGAGACAGAATCTAAGTCAAACAGTTTCAGCGAGATCTCACTTTAGATTTGATACAGGTCAGTCTCACTTAACACTTGGAGAGATTCCGAATAGTGTTGGATTTATATCTGGAGGTGGTGAACATGTTGAATTCGTAGCACCTGATCCAGAGGAAAAGATAGTTGAACTCCGTGTGAATGGATCAACAGTATTACGAGCAGTGATGTTGAAATATGATACTCGGAAATCTCAACTGATTGCTTACAGAAATGATGATCTCAGAGGAACTGGTGGTCAGGTACCCCAACGCGGAAAGAACGATTTTCTTGCAAAACTTTTCAAACTTGCTGTTAGTGTTGGTGTTCGTTGTAAAGGTTTTGAAACGATACTACCAACTCGGCCTACTAACTCTCCAGTAATACCACAGACAACATCACAGCTACAACATCAAAAGGAGACAGGTCTACTACGAGTTTAAGTACTGTGACATAGATACCGTGAATTATATCCTGTTGGAAGCTTTGATACCTTGCTACGCTTTAACGTATTGAAACGGGCGCAAGCACACCCGATGTGAACTCCCACCACGCTACCTATTGTGGTCAACCACAATGTGTAGTTGTGAAAAGTGGTTTTTTCCTTCCCATTCTCGCACACAATAACCCTGTACCGTACGATTTGCCTTCGGAGAAAACTTGTTGCCACTTCGCTTCCCCACAAGAATGCAGTTGTTGTGGAAAAAAGATGAAAATTTTTGACAATTATTTTTTTTATTTTTTTTATTTTAAAAAAAAAACTTACCACAGTTACATCTGTCTTTCTTGACTTGGGTATTGTTTTGAAAGAGAAGGAAGAAGGGAAAAAAAAAAAAAAAAAAAAAAAAAAGTGGAAGGGTCCCTAAAGAAGATTTCCTAATTTAATTAGGGCAATGAATTCTTATATTAGACGTATTGTGTGGTTCTCATCACGGATATTGTTGCGTAGTCAATCGCCTAAGGTTGGTGATGTTCACGTGCTTTGCCTTGCTTGACTTCGATAAATAAAATAATTAATAATAAATTCTAATCCAGTGCCGCATTGTGTCAATTCTGTTCGAGAATTGAAATAATATTTGAGATTATTGGCAGAAAGGGGTAACACGCTTCCCTTTTTTTTTTTTTTTTTTTTTTTTTTCTTTTTTCTTCTTCTTTTCTTCTTTTTTTTGTTTTGTTTTTTCCTGTTTCCCTTTCCCTGCGAATATATTACGGAGGGTAACTTGATACTGTAATTTAATATAAAGCAACTTGAGCCCTAGTTGCCATGTAAAAAGACCAACAGCTGGTATCGATAAATTCCCATGCGTGCTGTCAAATATGGGGATTCTGGGAGTGGGGGGTAGGTGGTAGTGGTGTTTTCTCTGGCTACTTACAATTGGCTGTATTTTCTATAAGCAGCTTGCCATGAATTATTATTATTACTTTTTTTTTTTTTTTCTCCTCTTCTTTTTTTTCCATCTTCAGTTAATTACGCCAATCTCAATGGGCGATTTTTTTTTTTTTTTTTTGGCTAACATATCGAGGGAGTAGTTCACTGTCTACTTTGGTTTATTTTATTCTTTCTTCCTAACCCGTGATGGTGTATTAGGTTATGTTTAGCGGCGGATGACAGTCACCGCATCCACACTTAGTATCCCACTGGGCATCTTTCTTAACACGATGTGGCTGTACGTTGTGTGAACCAGCAGGGTTTGTTTAGTTTGTAACTGAAGATAGTCTGTTGTTTTCTTTCGGATTATGATTTGTTTCTTTTTTTGTGTAATACGCGGAAAATTAACAAATATTTTTTCCAGTCAAGTACGTGATACCTAAAGTCGTTTCTGTTTTTACGTGTTTGTACCCCTTCTGTACTTTAATACACGGGGGAAAAAAAAAAAAAAAAAAAAAAAAAAAAAAGATGAGTATCAGCTCTTGTGTGGTCTTAGTAATCTCCTTGTTTCATTTTTTGAAATTTTCTTCTTTTTTAAAAAAAAACTTATTTTGCCTTTTCCTTGTTACTATTCTTTTTTTGAAGGGGAAAAAAAAAAAAAAAATTAAATAAAATAAATAACCGCTGATAGCCTGTACGTTGGATAATTGTGTTTTAAAGTTAACAAAAAAAAATAAGAGAGGAGGGGGGGAAAAAAAAAGAAGTACGCTTGCCTAATGCTAATAAGGAAAAAAAAAAAAAAAAAAAACGATACCAGCGAGTTATTTTCTTTTTTCCCCCTTGAGTTACCCTTCCCCATCTGTTTTTATGCACTCAGTCAAGTTCTATGTAGCCTTACTGCTGAATGAAGCATCGCAGCTTGTTGTTTGATTTTTTGTATAATTTTTTTTTTTCTATCCCCCAAAGAGACATATTATAAATAGGTTGCTGCATGAGTGATTAAGCAACTCATAATATAATTATAATACCGTCACAGATGATGAATATTTATTTATCATTCCCGAATTCTGAGTTACTCCTCCTCGAAGTTAATCCATCTGACTTGATCAGTAGTGTTATTGAGAGAGCAACAACAGAGATGGGATTGAAGCAAAATCTCATAAAATTAGAACATGTGGGTAATGTACTTAATGGAAACTGTCCAATATTCACAACTGGAATTGAGCCGGATGACACTGTGATCGTGAGTCTATCACCTCTGGGAAACGCTTTAAGAGAAATTAAAAAAGAAAATCCGTCCATTATTGACTTCAAAACAGCCATCGTTGACGATGATGAGTTAGTCATGTTGTACTTGGATGCGGGATTTTCTATTAACTGTGATTTGGGAAATGGTGAGACTCCTCTCTACGTCGCAGCTGAAAATAATAATCACCAATTATGTGCTAAGATGTTGTCGGAACCAGGAATTGAACCTCTGTCGTCAAACAGTGACTGGGAAACACCTTTGTATGTTGCATGCAGTAAGGGTCACATCTCTACAGTTGAATTCCTCATAAGTAATGAAACATTCAAAGACCGTGTGAATGATCAAAATAAGTCTGGTACAACTCCTTTGATAGCTTCTTGTGAGAAAGGTCATGAAGCTGTAGTAAGACTACTGCTAACAATATCAAATATTGATGTAAACATTCAAACAAACAGGGGTGATTCTGCGTTGACTGTGACATTAGGAAACTACCCGCATCTAGCATCTCTATTGCTAAGCATCGACACAATTGATGTCAACCTCATTGACGACAGTGGGTTTACCCCTTTAGTAGTAGCTAGTAGGATAGGTGATGTCGAATGTGTGAAGCTACTTGTCAATCATCCAAAAATTTCATTTTCAAAGCAACCATCTCCTTTGTGTTTTGCTGCTTGGGAAGGGAAACTTGAGGTTGTTAATTTTTTATTAACAGTTCCTCAGGTTGCTTTGACTTCTGAAATTCATAAAGCCTCACTTTTAGCAGAGAAATGGAACCAACCTCGGGTAGTATTAGCATTAAAGCAACATTCTAAAGGATGGGGTCTGAGGTCAGTATTTAGAAAGTTGTTTTATTAAGTTGTTGGAAAGAAAGGCTTTCCTCACGTTGTTGGTCACCGCCTTTATTTATATATCCTATTTTCGTATTTTTCCCTGTTCCTTTTTTTTTCTTATTAACTATATTTCTCTCACACAGAAAAAAGTAGTAAACACAAAAATTGTAATGGCAGCCAAGGGGTTTGGATCGTTTTTCAACAAACCTGTTGAGGATCTCTTAGCATTTAAAGGTACGGAACAAGAATATATCAACTACGGAGGTATTGACAAAGTCGTTAGCGCAGCAGATGACGTGTTTTCAAAAAGCTGTTCGGTAAAACCTTCGGATATGCATCCAGGTCTGAAGAACTCTGGCTTCACATTTGTTAATCAAGGAGCGTTTGGGGGAGCATACCTTCCATTAATGAAGGTAGCGCAATATTGGAGAGAAGTCCAACAGCAACAACCTCTCGTCTTTTTTGACAGAATACTTTTACCGGCATGTGCAATGTCTATTAGGTGCTTGGCTGAGGAATTCTCAGTTACCCCACAGGAAGTATTCTTATTCCCGAGTGCTACATACGCCTTAAATACGGTTTTAAATAACGTATCACAGCCGGGAGCGTGTACAGATATCGTAACTTTTTCGACTACCTACGGATCGGTTAAGAAAATGGCTACGCAATATTTTCCAACTACTTCCACTCAAGTTCAAATCCCTCTGAGTCAGATAATGAAGTGGAATTCCGAGGAAGATGTTCTAAGTTGGTTTCGAATCATCTGCAAACAGACGATATCTCAAATGAAAAAACCAGTCATAATGCTCGAAAGCATCAGTAGCAATACTGCTATAAAATGGCCTTATCAAAAAATGGCGATCATTGCAAAGGAAATAAACAGCAGTTGCTACGTTCTGGTTGATGCTGCTCACCAATTGGGAATGTTTAGTATCCCGAAAATAAAATGCATTGATGCATTTATTGTGAATGGTCATAAATGGTTGGCTACCCCGTCTGGTGTTGGTGCTTTAATTCTGCCTGAATATGGTTGTGAGGGTAAAAAGATTGTTACAAAACCACTTGTTGTATCTCACGGTTCTGAAAGTAGCTTTTCTTCAGCTACTCTGTGGCATGGTCATACTGATTATACGCCTTGGTTGACGATCCCATGGGCGTTAAGGCTTCGTGATAAAAATTTAAATTTCATTTTAAAAAATATTTATTCGTTGGCTGATTCTGCTGAGTCAATTTTAATGAAATCTTGGAATGTTACAAAAGTATTTGATAGGAGTATCACTGCACCCCTTCTGAGACTAGTTCGACTACCTCCTCAAATTCAAAAACAGTTTTCCAATAGAGGTTCTGACTTACAAAACATTCTTCATTCTCATCAAATAGAATGTCCAGTTAAGGATCTCGAATCCGTATTATACGTTAGGATATCTACGTTTACGTACAACTCAATTGCTCATTATGAGAAATTAGCGAGAATTGTAAACGACATAGCTGAAGGGAGGGAATCCAAGTTATAAGTTAATAACCCGTCTTTGTTTTCCGTCACAAATTATTGCAATATCTGTTCCACTGGTGAGAAGTGAATCAAAAAGAGTCTTTCACACCTGGAACGTTGGTGCTGCTTGTGTCACTGGATGGTGATTGTTCTGCTTTCTTTTACACATTCACTCTAATTAGTATCTAAAAAGAAAATGGATCTGTTCGTGTATGGATAACTTTCTTTTGGGTGTGGTTGGGTTCTTTTTGTTTTAACGGTCGTTAGAGTGAGAGACTTTATAAAAGAGCATTTCCTTCCCAAAACAGGTTAACTAAACAATACGAAAGTTAATTTTTTCTCACCTTTCCGTTATTTTAAAGGCTACGATAATACTTATATTTAATGACAACACTGCTCGTGTAATTCCTCATCAGCCCCCTGCCACTGCCACTGTCATATTGCTGCCAATTACAATAATATTTTATCTGTTAAAGTTACACTATATCAAATATGCCTCTCCCGTTTGCTGTTGCTTTAAAAATCGGAGCATCGTCAGGTTTTAGTTTCGGGGTGGTTGACTACATTACTCAGGTATTTCGTAAAAAAGTAATAGTCCATGTTGCTGATAAGATAATTTCAAAGCGACCCGAAGAAGACGAAGAAGAAAATGATGAAAATATAAAAACTCGTCCAATAAGCACCCGGAGTATGATTCGATCATTCGCAGCTGGAGCCTTTATCGGAACTTGGGCGGGAGGACCTCTATATGTTAAGTATATATTACACGACAAAATAAAAAGTACCATCCTATCAAATATGTTGTGGTGTCAGTTATTTTGGCTTCCTATACAAGTCGCTGTTGTTGCTCGAAGAACAGCAGTTATCGAGGAAAACCTCCCTCTGTTTTTTGGAAAAGCAGCCTTTGCCGTGTCGGGGGGTTTTATTGCATGCGATGCGTTAATCCGATTTGGAGCCTTTTCTCCACATGCTCTTCATGGTGTTGCTCAGGCTCAGAAGATTTTTAAAGACGTCGGAGGATGCGTAGTCGGTTATTCACTTTTTGTTTTTTGCAATAAATTTGCAGATTTTCAATTAAATAAAAATATCCTAGACGGTTGTCAAACAGTCACTACTATTCACTACTTATCCACATCCATTGGGCAATTGTTTGGAAACTTTGTCGCATTCTCTGCTGCAGCAGCTCCGTGGCTACCCATGGCGGTATCATCAGCCCCGTGGTATTATTCAGCAATGTTAATTGGACCAGGTTTCTTTTATTGTACCGCACTCAATATTGAAAGCGGTATAAAATGTTCTGAAGTGTCAGGTAGAGAACCAGAAACGTATGAGGGAAGAGTGACTCAACAAAAACGTGCGACAATTCTACAAATCCTTCCTCTGGGTGCGCTTCCATCTGGATTAGCACAGTCACATTTTCCTGGCCATCCTGGTATTTCAATAGGGTGTAGTTTTCTAGCAGCTGCATGCGCATCACTTTACATAGCCTACCAGCAACCATTATGGAGTAAGTATCTTGATGCGGAAAGAGAGAGATTTGGAGGTGTATTATCAGATCAGCTTGATGACGATGAACTATTAAAAATATATCAAAAAGAAATGACTATTAAGGAAGACGTCGCCGATTCCACTAAGGAGGTTTGATTAATTTATTACTTTTACACTTCTCTCTTTTTTTTTTCTTTCTCTTTAAATTTTTATTTAATTCCCTCTAAAGGGAACTGCGACCCTAACACACTTTTGTACACGAAAAAAAATAATTAATTTGTAATTGTAGTTTAATTTATGTTTAATTGGTTTTTAAAAAATATTTTTTTTTTGCAGATACTAATCTTGTAAAGGTCAATGCGTCGAACCGACGTTCTGAAACGCGCTTGCACTGCGATGTCAACGTACACAATTACTTTTGGAGAAGTTAGCGTAACTCATCGTAGTATGGCAAGAACTGGTGACATGTTTGATGATGGATTAACAAGAGATGATTTAGTGTCCATTCAAAAACAACTTGGAATCGGAGAGTTAATCGATGTAAGAAAAATATTACCCGAAGAAGACCGACCACATGCCTCATCTGAAGCAGCAGTCCTCATTGTTAAAAATGGCGTTGAAATTTTAGTAAACGAAAATTCCAAAGACCTCCTTAAAGAACAAGACGGTATAAAATACGACAACAAGGCAGTAATGTACGGCAGGGCGGTAAATAAACTTGCCCGACACAGCATGTGCTTCGGAGAGGAAAATCAAAAATCAGATCTGGACAACAAAAAAGGTACCATCGTAGCCTTTTCTGAATTACCTTTACTGAACAAGCTGAGGATCGCAATTGAGAAGCTGTTGCCTGAGAAGAAAAGAGGTCTTTCTGCTCAAGGGAACTACTACTACGATACAAAGAAGTGTGGTATTGGATACCATGGGGACTCTGAGAGAAAAGTAGTAATTGGTGTTCGTCTTGGTGAGTCAATTCCCCTTTGCTTCGCATGGCATCGAGAATCTTTACCTGTCGGAGAACGTCTCAGTCTGTCTATTAATTGTGGTGATGTTTATTTCATGTCTGAGAAAGCCTGCGGCAACGATTGGAAAAAAAGAAAACCTCTTACCCTCAGACACGCGGCTGGATGTGAAAAATACATCTCTCTAAAACAGAAAGTAAAAAGAAAACGATCTGCAGCCACCGAAAGTAAGAAATCCAAACTAAACTTGTCCTTACAGTAAGGATATCTCCTTACGTTGTTCTTCTTGGACATATTCTCCCTCTCTTCACTCAGAACCTAAGCGTTCTTTGGCGTTATCCGCAATGTAGCAAATCTCTCTCTCCCTCTCTACTGCGGGGTTCCTTAACTTTTGTCTCATTCTTTCGTAGCCGCTGTGCTAACATATGTAACGATATGTATCACATGTTGGTAACTGTTTTCTTTTTGTATAGACGAATTGAATTTTATTATTATTTCCTTTTTTTAAAGGCGTCACGATAACAACGTTTATGGTAATGTGGGGGTGCTCACTACGATAGAAAAACTGACCCAGTGATCTAACATGGGAAACCGAGACTTCGATTCATCAACTGAGTTTTCGTATCATGCGGTATGTTTAACATATGATGTTATGCAGCAGTTAATGATTGGGAAAAAAAAAAAAAAAAAAAAAAAAAAAAAACAGAATCAAGCAGCTCAGGACTTTACTGTTGCCAGTGGAAGTACGTCTTCTCCAAGCAGCGGGGGATCTGACTCCGAGAGTGAACAAAATGTTGTTCCAATCGTCATAAGAGGTCCACAGCAACAACAGCGAGCAACAACAACTGTGGGAGTGTTGGGTACCCTTGCAACTCAAGCTAAGGAGGTTTATACCAAGGTAAAATCTATGTGGTCTGGAGAACCGGCAGCAGAGTCAGACACAGCCGCTGAAGAAAAAAAAACAACAGAACCAGAAAAGAAGGAACCCCCAGCCAACGACACTCTACAGAAATTATACGATGCAATTAGCGCATTCTCTGACCTGCACGATAATACGAATCCACTTGGAATGGTTCGAAAAGAGAACGCAGCTATCAACGCGTTGGGGTTAGCACTTGATAATTATATGGTCGAAGGTGAAATCACACCAGAAATATGGAAACGTGCGGTAACTGTTCCGACTGTTTGGGTGATAATCGCATTATTGGAATCTCCTGCTGCATGTGAAAGCCTCATCGGAAAGAGTAAATCGTTAGTTCAAAACACAATTGATGATAAGCTGGCAAAGCAAAACTTCGCTGCTGAAGCGAATGACGAAGATACGATTCTTTTATTTGACAGATTCTTGTCACTAAAACCAATGAGATTATCTTCTGCTCAGGTCGATCAGTTCAGTTCATTAGGTGCTGAGTGGGAGCTGTTGATTTGGAAGCACCCACACGTTGTTTCACATCATGACCTAACCTGCAAACGATACCTTCTCGAGCTTTGGATGCATCCAGCTACTGTTGTTTGTGGTGCAGTTTTTCTTCATGTAGAGATTTTTTCTGCTGTTGTCCTCTTCATTCATCTTCGATCCAGCACAACCTTCTGGTCAAATTGCTGTGCTGCGGTCTACGGAGGAGGAGGCTTTATTGTATTCATTATAATGTACGTTATGTACAGTTCAATGAGGGCTCAGAGTGCTCCCAGTTTACCCTATTTAACATGGGTATGGCATCTCTCAGTCCCTGTCATCCCTATTTTCGAAATAGCTACTGCATGGTACTACTGCACTGCTGTTGTCTCTCCTAATGATGTTTTTTGGAAAAATGATGTTTTTTGGGTTGTTTTGTGGGACAATAGACAGCTTTTCCACCTTGCAAGGCAACTTAGATCCATGTTTGTTTCATTTCCCTTTGCATTGTTTGTTCTGTATGTTCAAGCTTTTAAACTTGAAAGCGGAACGTACGACAGAAGTTTATTAATTTGCTGCGTATCAATCGCATTTTGTAATGCAGTGAGGTCCGTGGTGTCAGCGCTTTGGATGCTTTGTATATCAACAAATGTGACTGGTTGGGGTATGAAAAAGACGCTTAGTCATAATCCAGACCCGCCATCTCCGGCATATATTAGATTCAGTTTTATAGTAATGATTTATTATTTTGTTTTTAATATGTTTGTGTTATCAACAAGTTTAATGCATCATGAGTGCGATGCTAAGGTTGATGCTTGGTTAGGAATTCAGGGGGGGTTGACAATTATTGTAGTTGTTGGATTCTTATTCTTCAACCGTAATGGTGAAAAACACCTTCTAGATTCTGTGAGGTGGTTGGCTGCACCGGTTTGCTTAAGAGCAATTCAAGTTGCTTTGGGATATTCATGGGTCTTTTTTGACATCTCTAAATGTATGGAAACTAAAAGCTATGCGAACGCGGCAATCGTCATCGACAACATAATTTTATTCGCAATCGCAATTGCTTTAATATATCTTATTATAACGAGAGGTTGGTTTTGTTGTAAAAAAGATGAATCCGAGGGTGAAGAAGAAGAAGAGGAAGAACAAGAAGAAGACGAAGAAGAAGAAGACCAAGAAACCGTGGCAGTTACTGCAGAACAGCCAACTGCCTAATTCCTTTTTTTTTATATCTATCTGCCTGTTTGATTTTTTTTTTTTTAAATATTCGATTGCGTATCTGTTATGTTGCTTTTTTTTTTTTTTTTTTTTTTTTTTAATGAGAAGAATGACTTCTGGTAACGAAAAATGACGGACAAAAAAAAAAAACGAGAAAAAAAAAAAAAAAAAAACGAATCGTACTTCGATATTCTCACCCATCCCAACTCATCATCAGCTGATGTTTTTGAGGTGTGGGAAATTACTTCTTACTTTGTAGAAGGCAATACCCTCACTCTTTGTTAAACAAAAGAATACATTCTTGCCTGGGTTAAGACTTTCAGTCTACCTTCCAACAAAAGCTTCTATTTGATGGGAGCCACACTCTGGCATAAACGTTCAGTGATAACATCACTATTTGTTGATGCAACCTGCTGTATGGCATCGCCGCACTTATTTTATTAATAAACTTTTTTTTTTTTTTTTTTTTCTTTTTTTAATTATAATAAATAAATCAATGAAATAAACGTTGACCAGTAGTAGAATTTTAAAAAAAAAAAAAAAAAAACCAAACAAATATTCGTTTCGGTGAGTTTAATACATATTCTTGTTAATGTTTGTAATTGGTAGTGTAGTTCTTTCTTTATAATCAAGTTTTTAAGAATAGCGATATGGAAAACAGCGTTGACGTAGCGTATTACAGTTTCGTACAAAAAATAAAATGGTGGAAACCTAACAGATATTGGATACGAGATTCCATTACCGTAAATATAATTCAAGTATCCTAGACCAAAGTAGATGGTCTTTACAATTTATTTATTTGTGATAACTAAAAAAAAAAAAGGAAATACTTTACTTCACAGGTCTGAGGGAGCAGTTCAATGGAGGAGTTCAAAGATGTGATGTTGAGCGAGCCACCAGTTCGAGGATACGCTGGTGAGAGTAGCATCGGTGGTGGTGGTGGTGGTGGTGGTGGCGGAATGTCTGGTGGTCGTTCCTTTGAGAATTATAAAGGTATCCTACTGTGCGATAGACCTTCTGATCAACGACTCGTTGTCGGAATAACTGAACAACCGTTTCTACCACCAGGAAGACCAGAGAGAGACTTATTCGGAATGCCTGGTCGAGATCAAGACGGATGCCTCGGACTCCAGCCGTCATCTGAAAGAATAAATCGAAACAACGTTGCTCGACAAGCTAGAAATGAAAATGGACGCAACGTTCAACCCACCGCATTATCAAAACATCGAAAATGGTTAAGGACTCTCACCGCTGATACCAAGAGGCTTAAGTTAAATCAAATCGAAGCTGCGCTATCAAAAGAAGATCGACAAAAACGTTTTCAAGAATCTGAAAGAGTGAAGCGAACAATGCTTCGAGACGGTCAAGACTCCAGCGGTGTAGATGTTGCAAAGGTATTGCACAAGGGTAAATCAGGTTCAAAAAGAGGTACAAATTCTGACTATGACAGGTCGGAAATCACAACAGAGAAAGACAGCGTCGACGAAGCTGAATCGTCATGTCAAGAAGTTGTGAGTGAGCTTCCCGTCTTGTCACCATCATCACTTCCAGCTGCTGACCAATCAGCTGCTGACAAGACTGAGCGACAACCTACAGCTCCATCTTCTAAGAAGAAATCGAAATCTAAACCAAAATGGGCGATGACTGAGGACGAGGCCTTCGACAACGAAATGCAAGATGCAGAAAAATTAGTCGACTTTGCTATGAACCTCGACTATGACAATTGTATGTATCAACTTCACTGTATCAACCTCACTGTATCAACCTCACTGTATCAACCTCACTGTATCAACCTCACTGTATCAACCTCACTGTATCAACCTCACTGTATCAACCTCACTGTATCAACCTCACTGTATCAACCTCACTGTATCAACCTCACTGTATCAACCTCACTGTATCAACCTCACTGTATCAACCTCACTGTATCAACCTCACTGTATCAACCTCACTGTATCAACCTCACTGTATCAACCTCACTGTATCAACCTCACTGTATCAACCTCACTGTATCAACCTCACTGTATCAACCTCACTGTATCAACCTCACTGTATCAACCTCACTGTATCAACATCACTGTATCAACCTCACTGTATCAACCTCACTGTATCAACCTCACTGTATCAACTTCACTGTATCAACCTCACTGTATC
Source organism: Flectonema sp. DT1601 (assembly GCA_964019425.1). NCBI lineage: Eukaryota > Euglenozoa > Diplonemea > Diplonemida > Diplonemidae > Flectonema > Flectonema sp. DT1601. Next base: position 575,842 of record OZ025840.1, read on the forward strand.
AACCTCACTGTATCAACCTCACTGTATCAACCTCACTGTATCAACATCACTGTATCAACCTCACTGTATCAACCTCACTGTATCAACCTCACTGTATCAACATCACTGTATCAACCTCACTGTATCAACCTCACTGTATCAACCTCACTGTATCAACCTCACTGTATCAACCTCACTGTATCAACCTCACTGTATCAACCTCACTGTATCAACATCACTGTATCAACCTCACTGTATCAACCTCACTGTATCAACCTCACTGTATCAACTTCACTGTATCAACCTCACTGTATCAACCTCACTGTATCAACCTCACTGTATCAACCTCACTGTATCAACATCACTGTATCAACCTCACTGTATCAACCTCACTGTATCAACCTCACTGTATCAACATCACTGTATCAACCTCACTGTATCAACCTCACTGTATCAACCTCACTGTATCAACCTCACTGTATCAACCTCACTGTATCAACCTCACTGTATCAACCTCACTGTATCAACCTCACTGTATCAACCTCACTGTATCAACCTCACTGTATCAACCTCACTGTATCAACCTCACTGTATCAACCTCACTGTATCAACCTCACTGTATCAACATCACTGTATCAACCTCACTGTATCAACCTCACTGTATCAACCTCACTGTATCACCTCACTGTATCAACCTCACTGTATCAACCTCACTGTATCAACCTCACTGTATCAACCTCACTGTATCAACCTCACTGTATCAACCTCACTGTATCAACCTCACTGTATCAACCTCACTGTATCAACCTCACTGTATCAATCTCACTGTATCAACCTCACTGTATCAACCTCACTGTATCAACCTCACTGTATCAACCTCACTGTATCAACCTCACTGTATCAACCTCACTGTATCAACCTCACTGTATCAACCTCACTGTATCAACCTCACTGTATCAACCTCACTGTATCAACCTCACTGTATCAACCTCACTGTATCAACCTCACTGTATCAACCTCACTGTATCAACCTCACTGTATCAACCTCACTGTATCAACCTCACTGTATCAACATCACTGTATCAACCTCACTGTATCAACCTCACTGTATCAACCTCACTGTATCAACTTCACTGTATCAACCTCACTGTATCAACCTCACTGTATCAACCTCACTGTATCAACCTCACTGTATCAACCTCACTGTATCAACCTCACTGTATCAACCTCACTGTATCAACCTCACTGTATCAACCTCACTGTATCAACCTCACTGTATCAACATCACTGTATCAACCTCACTGTATCAACCTCACTGTATCAACCTCACTGTATCAACCTCACTGTATCAACCTCACTGTATCAACCTCACTGTATCAACCTCACTGTATCAACATCACTGTATCAACCTCACTGTATCAACCTCACTGTATCAACCTCACTGTATCAACCTCACTGTATCAACCTCACTGTATCAACCTCACTGTATCAACCTCACTGTATCAACATCACTGTATCAACCTCACTGTATCAACCTCACTGTATCAACCTCACTGTATCAACCTCACTGTATCAACCTCACTGTATCAACCTCACTGTATCAACATCACTGTATCAACCTCACTGTATCAACCTCACTGTATCAACCTCACTGTATCAACCTCACTGTATCAACCTCACTGTATCAACCTCACTGTATCAACCTCACTGTATCAACCTCACTGTATCAACCTCACTGTATCAACCTCACTGTATCAACATCACTGTATCAACCTCACTGTATCAACCTCACTGTATCAACCTCACTGTATCAACCTCACTGTATCAACCTCACTGTATCAACCTCACTGTATCAACATCACTGTATCAACCTCACTGTATCAACCTCACTGTATCAACCTCACTGTATCAACCTCACTGTATCAACCTCACTGTATCAACCTCACTGTATCAACCTCACTGTATCAACCTCACTGTATCAACATCACTGTATCAACCTCACTGTATCAACCTCACTGTATCAACCTCACTGTATCAACCTCACTGTATCAACCTCACTGTATCAACATCACTGTATCAACCTCACTGTATCAACCTCACTGTATCAACCTCACTGTATCAACCTCACTGTATCAACCTCACTGTATCAACCTCACTGTATCAACCTCACTGTATCAACCTCACTGTATCAATCTCACTGTATCAACCTCACTGTATCAATCTCACTGTATCAACCTCACTGTATCAACCTCACTGTATCAACCTCACTGTATCAACCTCACTGTATCAACCTCACTGTATCAACCTCACTGTTACGCGATGTAAGTATTGTGCCAAAATAAATCCAATAACAGTTATCGAAGATTACGAAGTCAGAGAAGCTCTAAGCATAATGCGACAACGTGTCGAGGAACTAGCAGCTCAGAAAGGATGTGAAGTATCCAGAACAGCAGCTGTTTCTGATGTCGCAAGTGTAACTTCGTCACAACAAGGTGGTGACGCAGTTGAAAAAGAAAAAGCAAGAGCAGAACGCCGTGCTGCACGTCGAGCAGCCCACGAGAAAGATTGGGACACTGTATGTGCTACTCGTTATTAGTGACGTCTCTGATCTATTTTATAATGTGATATTAAATAAATAATCAACACAGTCATCCAACATCGATGATAAAGTTAGTCGCCTAATCGGGAATGATGCTCTTCAGCTGGCCGACTACATCTTATCAAGATCAGAGTCATTGAAGCAGGTTTGGTTTTTTTTTGTTCTTCTTTGTTTTTTTTTTTGGCTCAATTTTTTTTGAGAAAAAAAAAAAAAAAAAAAAAACAAATATTAGGTTCACTCAAAGCAATCTCTCGCAAAAATACTTGAAGGAGTCGCTACAAACAAACATATCAATATTGACATACCCAAAAGAGAGAAGAGCATCCCATTATCATGTGAAGTACAACGTCCAGTCATTTCTGATATAACCGGAGACGCTAACGCTTCCATGAAACAAAAGAGAATACTGACAGACTTAAAGCATTCAAAGGAATACGTACAGAACCTTCCTTATTTATACAGATGTCCTTCTATTTAACTGTTAGTTGTGTAGTTCCCTTCTGGGTATCTGCTGTAAACATGACACATTGATGTGTGAGCTCAAATGACTTATTCGGGGCAATGAGTCTTTTAGGATTGAAAAATTGTATCTGAATTGTGAAGACAGCGGGATTGGGTGATTATTTTTACCTATCTTGTTGTTGTTGTTGTTTTTTTTTTTTTTTTTTTAAAATTGGTGTTGTTGTCTCGTTTCAGGGTCATGCATGCAGCTTCTGCTGATGTCAGTAGTGCCTCTTTATCGAAAATACAACACTTTTTGCATCAACGACGTTCGAATCTGCTACAGGAATGTTTTGAAAAGAGCATCTACTACTGTGAACGATTTCCCTTTTTTTGATTTTTTTGTTGATTTGATTGAAGTACAGAAGCCAATCTCTCCATAAATAGTGGGCGTATTTATTTGGCGGATGCAAACTTGTTTTTCAATATTTTGATTGAATTTTTTTTTTTTTTTTTAGTTTTTTTTTTTTTAAAAAAGATTTATCGGTATAAGCTGATCTTACCGAGAAGGGAAAAAAAAAAAAAAAAAAAGACTCTCCACAACACCCTTTATGTGAATAATTCTCCCTTCGTTATTAGTTTCTTTTTGCTTGGTAATTATTGTATTTTTCGTTGTAATAATCTTTTTTTTCTTTTAACTTTCAGGAGAGACAAGCAAAACAAAACAAAAAAAAAGTCGAAAAAAAAAAAAAAAAAAAAACAATGTGGCGTAATGTGATGAGGTTGGCAGCAGTAGTTTCCCACGAGGTTCGTTTTTTTTTTTTTTTTTTAATTTTTAAACAAATATCTTTTTTTAAATTTCTAAACAGGTTATTTTTTTTTAACCTTCTTACATACATTCTCACATGGGAGCCACGTGCAGCAAGGGTATCAAAACATCATGTGCCAAGGCAGCCGACACTGTCTTGCATAAGGTTCGTTTACTTTCATTATTGCTTTATTAAACTACTGAAAAAAAAAAGATTTAAAAAAACAAAAAACAAAAAAAACAGAATGGTGTCCACTACGTTCTGAAAACACCTTATAAAAAACCGGCGACTGGAACCCAGGTATGCTTCTTCGACATTTATGACACTGGAACTAAGAAAATATCACTTAAACACAAAAAAAAAAAAATAGGAAACTGCATACTTCGCAACTGGTTGTTTTTGGGGAGCTGAATCCGTGATGTGGAGGACAAAAGGTGTAGTAACAACAGCTGTTGGTTACATAGGGGGGTTCAATAAAAACCCAAACTACGAAAATATCTGTGGAGGTAATTCCGGTCACGCTGAAGCAGTTAAAGTCGTATATAACCCGTCTATTGTGTCATATTGTGATCTTTTGAAAATATTTTGGAGTTCTCACGATCCAACCCAAGGAAACAGACAGGGTCGTGATGTTGGAACACAATATCGCAGTGCAATTTTTACCACGTCGGATGACCAACGTGCTCTTGCCACAGGAAGCAAAGTAGCATATGATAAATTACTGTTGTTTCATAACAAAAATAAAATTACCACCGAGATAAAGCCAGCCCCAGCATTCTACTACGCAGAAGAGTACCACCAGCAATATTTATCTAAACCTGGTAGCAGGCAGTATTGCTCAGCGCAGCCAACGGGTATTGCTGTGCCTCCGGTTAAGGACTGGGCAGTGACCGATGTCATTAAAAATAGAAACGAATCGATTCTGGGAACAAATCTCCCGAAATCAAGATGCGCTGATGGAGCATGCAGTTTAAAGTAGTTACAGGGGAGAATTTTCGAAAAAAAAAAAAAAAAAAAAACCATAGTAGTTTGTTATGTTACTACCCCTCTCTTGAAATTTCTGAAATTATTTTTGTTACTTGAAAAGGCTGACTTGTTTTTGTTTAGCCGAGGAGAGGTAACCAATTTTTTTTTTTTGTTGTTTCCCGTTCTCCCATTGTTAAATTCTTATTTTAAAAGAAGACTCCCAAGAATAATGTTTTTAAAAAAAAAAAAAAAAAAAAAAACATCCTGGCCACCTAACACAGCTTATACATTTGTCTCAGTGACAGGAATCTTACTGAAGACTGAGATTTAAAAGTGTTACGCAAAAATTGCTGTTATGAAAGTATTTTTTTTCGCTTTCGTTTTCAGTTTATATAGGGTCTGAGTTACAAGTCGAAGGCTCTCCTAGACAGCATAAAAGAACCTCCCATGATTAATTCTGTTAAATAAAATAGTGTTGGTTTTCAAAGTATGTCACGTATAAATTTACTTGCAACCAACTCTATGTTTTATTTAGCTAGTTGGGAAACCCGAATAGCTCGACTCCGTCCCGACTTTCTTTATGTACACTCTCACTAGCTCGGTGGCTTTTGTTTCCCTTTTCCCTTTTTTTGATTTAATTTTAGGAGGAGAAAAAAAAAAAAAAAAAAAAAAGGAGAAAAAAAAAAAAAGGAAATAGCTGCTGTCTTTGCATATCCACGCAAGTAGTTGTTGGAAACCCTGTTCTGTTACTACGATGTCTCAACTGCCATTTTCCCATCTCACCAGGTTTGAAATGGTTATTTGTGTTTAGATTGTGTGTGAACTCCGATACACTTGTTGAATAATTTTGAGAACTGATTCAACAGTGAAAGAACATGGAAGAATAGTGTGATACTTTCCAAATTATTTTGAAAATTTCACTGAGAATATGTGATTGTTCGTTCCGTTATTATTAATAATAAAAAAAACCCGCAAAAACCTTTTTTTTCACCCCCTTTCATCATCAGAATAACCTTTTGAATACTATGTCATACGATGCATACAACAGTTTGAATACAAATACAGTGAAGGCCTATGAATGTCCAGAACCACCTTCAGAATCTATAAGTTGTGTTGAATGGGCTCCAATTGTTAATAAGAATTTACTTGCGGTGGGATCTTGGGATAAGACTGTCAGGATATATGATGTACAACACGTACGAACTCAGATACAAGCTACTAGAATATGTCTTTATAATAATAACTTACCAGTGTTAGATAATTGTATATCAAGTGAGGGTGTGTTGTTTTTTTCTGGATGTTGTCAGACTGCGAAGATGGTGCATCTCGGGCAAGAGGGTGCGACTCCACAAGTAGTAGCCCAACACGACTTACCAGTTAACTGTGTTAGGTGGGCACCACAAGCAGTTCAGCCAGTATTACTCACTGGAGGTTGGGATGGAAAAGTTAAAGTCTGGGACTGTAAACAACCTAACGCAATACACCAAATTGACTTAGGGGGTCCTGCAGTTGATATGGACGTCACTGAAGATATGGCAACTATAGCTACGGCGAATGATGTCACAGTCGTAAACCTCCGAACAATGTCTGAACGCAGATACACCGTTTTGAATCCGACAACAAAAAAACCTCTTCTTGTTGAGCAAATCAGGTATGAAATTATTGTTAGCCGTTATATATTCTATTGAATAAAAAAAAGCACAAAAAAAAAACAGATGTGTTGGAAATTTCACAGACAAGTCCGGTTTCGCCATCGGCTCAATTGAAGGAAGGATTGGTGTCTGTTGGTTAGAAGCGTTGGAAAGAGGAACTCTTCAGGATAATAGTAAAAATGTTTATTCTTTTAAGTGTCATAGAGTCGATAATGATGTATTCAGTCTTAATAGCGTATCATTCCATCCAAAGTTCGGAACGTTTGCGACTTGTGGTTCCAACGGAGAGATTGTAATCTGGTGTAAGGATAACAAAAGTAGGTTAAAACACTTTAATAATATAGGAAATTCGATACCTTGTGGCTCCTTCAGCCCAACAGGTGAGTTATACGCGTATGCAGTCTCGTACGACTGGTCAAAGGGGCCAACGCATTACAACCCAACGAGTGGTCACAAAATTCGTATAAAACACATCACGGATGACATGGCAAAATACAAACCTAAACCGAAACCAGCAAATCGTAACTACACTGCTTCTAGTAGAGGTTTTACAGCAAGTGGTTTATATCGGTAAAAAATAGGAGAGAATTGACGCAACGATACGACTTACCTATTTTTTAATATAGATGATCTCCTGGCTGAACTGCAAAAAAATTATTTAGAAAAAAAAAAAAAAAAAACTATATCATCCAATTAATTTAATTACCGACTAACAAATAGGTATTCTAAACGGTGTTTTTTACGAATATGACAAACTTTTTTTTTGAAATACTTTTTTTTTTCTGAAATTTACTATATTCACACTTTCAGTACACAATAAATAAATAAATATGTAAATGTGAATTCTCTGAAATTCAAAAAAAAAAAAAAAATGAGACTTCGCCGATTAATGTTGCGCTACCACCCCCCTGGACTAACCGTTGAGTATACAAGACCAGATGGAAGCATTGCTGTGAGAAGTATCGATCTCTTGACTTTATCATCAGAAACAGATGTTTCAAAGCTGTGTGATGAACTTATTCAGAATGAACCGTTATTGAATACTTGCGACCGTCAAAAAGTTGTTCAACTACTTGAAAAATTAAGAAAAAAACAAATTAGCGAACCAAGGCAGATGTTCTACTTATATAAAATGCTTAGAGCTCACATACTTCCTCTAACGAATTGTTTTTTTAACAAGTCTGGAGACAAATTCATAACAGGTTCGTATGACAGAACGTGTAAGATTTGGGATACAAATTCATGTGAGGAAATCCTTTCTCTGGATGGACATAAAAATGTTGTATACGCTATTGCCTTTAACAACCCTTATGGCAATCGGGTTGCGACTGGTAGCTTCGATAAAACGTGTAAGCTTTGGGATAGTACAACAGGAGAATGTCTTTACACACTAGTAGGTCACTTTACTGAAATCGTTTGTCTCTGTTTCAACCCTCAGTCAACAGTAATAGCAACAGGGAGTATGGATAACACAGCTCACCTTTGGGATGTTGAAACAGGGAAGACAATATACACTTTAGCAGGTCACTCAGCTGAGATTGTTTCTCTTAATTTCAATACTTTAGGTGATCAAATCGTAACTGGTTCGTTTGATCACTCAGCAAGAATATGGGATGTTAGAACAGGTAAATGCTGCCATACATTATCTGGTCACAAAGGTGAGATTTCAAGTACCCAATTCAACCATACATCAGACTTAGTGGTGTCTGGATCTATTGATAAAACATGTCAAGTATGGGATGTGTCATCATCGAAATCATTATTTACATTAAGAGGTCACACAGATGAGGTTTTAGACGTCAGTTTTAATTTTTCTGGATCGTCACTAGTCACAGCTTCAGCTGATTCAACAGCGAGAGTATATCAATCAGCAACAGGAGAATTAACATCTGTCTTATCAGGTCACTGTGGTGAGATTTCAAAGGTTGCGTTCAACCCTCAAGGTTCAAAAGTAATCACCGCATCATCAGATCGAACGTGTCGAGTTTGGAACCCTTCTACAGGTATGTAGAAATTACTGTTTTAATGCTTTTCCAACTTACTAAAATGAACAAAAAAAAAACAGGAGACTGTCTTCAGACTCTCGAAGGACACACTGATGAGATTTTCTCATGTGCTTTTAATTACGAGGGTGATAGTATCATCACTGGGTCCAAGGATAATACTTGTAGAATATGGAAAGGATGAATGCAACCACCTCTTGAGAAAGATGGATTGATTTTATTACAATTTATTATTGTTATTTCGATGTGATATTTATTCACGTCAATTACCTCTGTTGGTAGACTCTTACGGTTATGAACTGCTATTTTTCTGGTAGAGAAATGTCTGATAACAGACGGGAACAAGTGAGGGATATTAATGTCGTGTTTCGATAATATTTTTTCAGTGAGGAACTCTCTGTGTTACGTCATAGCGAGAGGAATACTAACATAGTACCTCGGAAAATACTCTTGATTGAAACTTTTGGTTATTCTTATTTTATTTTTTTAAAAGACAGTTCAAGGGAGGGGTAAATTAAAAAAAAAAAAAAAGAATAAGTATAAATCCCCTCCCTTCCCTCCCTTATTTAACATGGCGAGAACAATTTGTGATGATGTTCCGACAATCTCATGCATCTTATTATTAATGATGATACTTATATTATTTTGTGTTTCATTGGGTGATGACAAACCTGAGGAAAAACGAAGCTGTTTACCTCATCGATATATTCCAACAAATGTTTCCATTGAGACGAGGTTAGGGAAACAACCGACAGTGATGGTTGATGGAAAAGAATTTGAGATGAAGGGTATTGGCTACTCTCCTATCCTACCAGGAAAACACACTTTATCAGAAGAGTTTGATTACTTTACTGGAGCCAGATCAAACATTTGGAAGAGAGACATACCTATAATCGCCAACATGGGTGCGAACATTATCAGAACCTGGTCATGGGATGCAACAAAAGATCACTCTTCATTCTTAGATGAATGTGACAGCCATGGTCTTAAAGTTTTAGTTCCATTCCTAATGACTCAAAGTGAGTATCCAAACATAGCAGATCCAGACACTCACAAGCAAATCCTCATGGACTGGAAAGCTTTTATAAAATCAGTTAAAAACCATCCGGCGTTATTTGGATACATGGTTGGGAATGAAATTAACGAGGAATTTGCAGGACAGCTCGAAGAACTATTTTCAACGGTCAACTCAATGGTAGCTATCCGAGATGAAGAAGACGATGCTAAACATCCAGTCACAGTCCCATTCTCAGATAATCAGTTCCTTGAAATACTAGTTGATAAATATTATCCATGGCTTAATATTGATTTTTGGTCACTTCAAATTTATAGAAATGCTTCTGACTTAGAGAAAGTTGCGAGGAACTACTCCGCCCTGTTTGAGGAACCACAACAGTCGGGAGGTGGTGATATTGGAAAGTTTCACAAACTTCCGATCAAACCGTTAATCTTAACTGAGTACGGTATTGATGCGTTGAAGAACCAAACTTGTGAAAGTTGGGGACCTACTTGTGGATTAGAAAACATAACAAGACTGACGGCAAAGGACACACCCATCGATGAAGATCAAGAAAAACAAGCATTCGGAATGTGTCAGAGATACAAGAAGATAAAAGCCGACGACTACCTCTCTGGAGGAGTAGTGATGGAATACGTCGACGAATGGTGGAAAGGAACATTTCCAGACGTTCGAAGACTGGAATGCCCCAACCAACGCTCTGACATTCACACTTACTGCGCTCAAGATATAAACAAAAACAGTAACAAGACTGTTGGTGCTGATTTTCTACATGAAGAATGGTTAGGTCTGTTTGAACAAATCCCTTCTTTATACTCCGACTATGCTTTAATTCAAGATATGGAATATTGCATTAAGCCTCGACTATCATATTGTGTGATATCACGTTTATTCTCAGGAGGCACCAAGTCGTGTAATGATCTTATTACCGACTGTGTTCATGACGAGACAACATGGAAACGTAAAATGTGTGCATCTGGAAAAACACTTGGCAACAACATCTTTATGATGTGGCTAGCTCCTTGTTTGTTGGTAGTGATGTTGGTGTTTGGTGTAATGTATTTCCGACTTGGTAAATCTGTAAGAGAAATTATTACATCAATGTTCACATCCTGCATATGTTGGAAAATGGGATCTACATCTGACTCCCAAGACGAGGACGTTACACATAAAATTGACGAAGCAGAAAGTCCCCGACTTGATAAAGACTCAGAAACCCAATCATTTCTAGCTGCACAAGCTAATGATAATGAACCTAGTGTGGTTAAGAGATTTCAGAATGAAGTTAATGAAATTATAAATTCACCCAACAATGAGACTACTTCAAGAATCGCAGCTAAAATTGACGGTGAGATTACAGAGGCGTTTTGGAACTACACCATCAGTTTCGACGACTACGAGGATTTTATGAAATGGTGTGAAGAGGAGTTTAGTAACAACAGACACCCAACAATCAATGGATACGTTTCTTCAAAAAATCAACCATGTCCATTCTTTGCTGTTTCTCAACGAAGACTACGAGCTGCACTAATCGACAACTACCAACGATACACAATGGAAACTGATTTATCTAAAGCAACCGGAACACCTGAAAGCTATGCTGATGAACTTATGTACCAATCATGTCGTGTTGTCTATGAGCGTTATATGGAAGGATACAGCATTTACTTAGACAAGAAAGACTATCCTGATAAAATAGGAGATAGGAAAACAATGATCAAACAGCTGACACTGTATTTTATTATCCAGCAATGGTCAGGAACGATTAACCACGCTCCAGAAAAGGTTATGGAACTGCTTGATTGGGGGATTCGTTATTTTGACTTTGTAAAAAGTCATACCTCTGGTGAGGGTATCGTGTCTCTGGATGCGGCAACAGAAGAGTGGAAGAATTATGAGGCTTGGATTAAAGATTTTCATCTTGGACTTGTTGAAATCGTTCGAACTTATATTATGAAAGTCCAGGGTGGGCTGTCCTTCGATGACATCAGTAGGGATTCAGTCTTTGTTAGAAAACAAAAAAAGAAATCAAAACTATCAATTCACAAAGAAGAAATTACATACTTAGGCAGTACTGAACGAGAAACAGATGGGAAACCAACATTTTTCATTGGATCCGATGGAGACATATTACCTCAAAGAAGCTCTATTCAAGGAGACACAGCAATACACGGAACTAATTTGGAATACAATTCAGCTTGTAAACCTGAGGAGTGCGTAACTAGCTCTGCAGCTTCGCAGTTCTTTGATTCAAGATGGGACACCAGCATGAAGCAGCTCAATTTGAAGTTTTTTGGTGAACCATTTCCGCTCGTTGGAGGAATCTTTCCCCTGATCGTTAATTTCAGTTGGCTAATTCGTTACATTGTTTGGCAGAATTTATTAGCTTCGTTTTTACAACCTAATTCACTGGACCCGCAGTGCCCTCAGGAATTTGTTACTAAGACTCTGGCTTTTTTTGATTGCCTCTTTAAGTTTTTGTCATATTTCTGTCATTGGGTTTTACTTGGGAGGTTTACACTTCGGTTGAAAATTGAGTTTTTTGTGTACCTGTTTGTGGCAGTAATCCTTGTAATGACGAGATACCTAAGCCCTTACAGTACTGGTGTCTGTAAGTATTTAGATGGGTCTTGTGAGGGGAATGTCTCTCCAACTCTTGCTTTTGGATTCGCATTAGACGCGCCTGGGGCTTACATTATCGGAACAGTTTTGCATACTATGCTTGATGAGCTAAGATTATTTGTCATAACTCAAAGACGAATGGATGGTCGATTCAAAAGCACTTCTCACTTAGCATGGTGTCGTTCAGGATATGTTCTGGGTTTGTTGGTTTTTATCATTTTTCAAATCCTTCAATTAGCCACCAGTTTTTATAGTTTTGATGCCTGGGATTGGTGGCCAACCATGTCAAGGGATACCTGGTATTTAATATTCCCAGCGTTATCCATGTTTATTGGGTTCTTGTTATCTCGTCAACTTCCAAAACTGGGACAAGGATCGATCTCAGACCGTGCAAACGAAGAACTTCTTGAGGAATCCCGTTATATCATGATGAATGCAATTTTTTGGGGATTCTTTTTCGTCTTGAACTGGCTCTTAGCCTTCTACATAATGGTTCCTGCAGTCAATAATATCACCCTCAATATGTGTGAGTGTGACATCGGAAAGGATTCCGACAGATACCTCCTCACTACTGGTCAAGTCAATCTATGCGCACCAAAAATTTGGATGATGTGCTATGTTGCTGTAATCTTTACGTGGATTTCAGCCTACTTAGTATCATTTGTATTCTTGTATGCTGTCTTTGAGTTAATATTACTGGTTTTTGGTATTGTCAGAGCGAAGTATACTTTAGTTGGAAACGTTAAGGATTGGAATGATGTTGAACGTCACTGGACAATAATTATGAAAAGATCCCTACCTCGAGTCTCTTCATCTCTCGGACCAGAAGTCACCAGTACTGAAGAGCTTCGGATGCGACTGAACAGTGATGAACAATGTGTTATATGGAATAATTTTGTTCAATCGTTAGCAATTGATTACCTTCTTTCTGAAGAAGAAACAAAAGCATTGACTGTCATCTGGGCGAGTGGTGACCCACGTGATATGATTCCAAACTTTAGACAGAAACCACGTTCTTCGGAAGCACAGCGTAGAATAATTTCATACTTGTGGGGTCTTGAATCACTTGATTCACACGATGGTAATAATGAAAAAGCTTTTGTCGCTGATTCAAACGGCAACAAGACACCCATCACGAGTAATCTTCGTAAGGGACATCGAGTACTCTCTATGCCTACACTAACAACACTTGTCCCAGCTTACAATGAAGCCATCTTGTACACTCGTGAAAATCTTACAAAGACCAGAAAAGATGGAAAAACATCAAAAAGAATAACAGAGATTGAGTATTTGTCTCTTGTTCATGTCGCTGAGTGGCAGAATTTCGCTCAAAAAATGAAAAAGGAACACGATGGTGCTTGGATAGTCGCCAAGGATGATAACATCGCAGATGACCTGCTTCACTCTTTTGTGTGTCACGACCATCCTGCACCACTCGATGACCAGAAAGATGCTGAGTTGATAAAAAAGATTGAAAGATGGGCTTCGATGAGAGGACAAACTCTTGGACGAACCGTGACAGGTTTGTGTAATCAGCGTTTGGGTCTGTTACAGTTGTTGACTCTTGAAGAGAAGGGTAAACTGACCCCTTGTGAAGTATTGAGAATGGTCTCTCAAAAATATCAAATTCTTATAGCACATCAGACATTTGATCTGTCCAACATCGGAACCGGTCTTGGAAACGGAGAAGACCACCTCGTTGAAGTCTTCAGAGAGCAAAGATACTTTGAAATCGTTATTAACGATGATACAGTTTTTCAATCTCATTGTCTACGTCTGAGAGATGAATTATTATTTCCCACAGTTGATGATGTTAAAGAATCATCTGAGATTCAAAGTGATTATCACGATACGCTAAAAGTAATAAATAAATCTGAAGAAGTCCTAGGAAAGAAAATCAACAAACAGCTTGACACTTTAATGTCATGGTCAAGAGACAAGACAAGGACTGTAGAGTTACCCCCTGGAACACTTATTCGCTGTAATAAGGAAGGCTCAATTCAGTATAGCTATACGATGGGTGAACCATCTAAGGGAGGTGAACCAACAGAGAATTGTTCAATGAAACTTAAAGGAGGTGTTTGGACTGAAGGAAAAATCATCAGCTACGCACCTTACCAATCAAAGTCATCTGATTCGTGCAGGATGGAAGTTTCAAAAGAATTTTTAGAAACATTAAAACAAAAAAAACTGAACGGATCGGCAGACATAAACAAACTAAGCCTCGCGATGTACCGAAACACTGTTAACGGGTTACTAATAAAGGAACGCAAATCAACAGATGAGGATGACCTAACAGGACGATGGGTCATAACTTCAATAAAGAAGACTTCAGAAGCGGGTGGTTGGGTTGATATTACAAACATGTCATCTCTGCAAAAATATTTCTCAAGTCACAACAATGACATGACTTTTGAAGTAACTATTTCTAAATTAGGAGACTACACTATAATGTTAAGTGATGGAACAACAAGTGTATTTGAAATGGAGAGAGTTCAACCGTTTCCATGGACTCAGCTAACTGTTCAGAGAGTCTCGCAATTGAGAATTGGTGAAGGAAAAGCTGAGAACCAAATCCATGCACTTCCTTTTGCAACTGGTGACGTCCTCCAAGCAATGGACATGAATCAATACGCAACTAGTGATCAGGCTATTAAAATTCCTTTCTTACTAAACGACTTTTTCTCAACTCCAAATGAGAAATCAATATCCGCGACACCAGATGGTTGGGATCACCAACTTCTAATTCCAAAATATCGAATTGTTGGATTCCCTGAATGGTGTTACACTCGACACCTGTCTATGGTTGGAGACTTAATGGGTGCTGCAGAATGGTGTTTCGTAACTATAAATCAGCGTGTCTTGTCTTGGCCTCTTCGAATTCGTACTCATTACGGTCATCCTGATTTCTTTGATGGATATTGGGCAAGAACGAGAGGTGGAACATCAAAAGCAACACCCGTAGTAAACACAAATGAGGACATCTTTGCTGGATACGAAATGCTAAGCAGAGGTGAACGCGGTTGTTATGTTGAGTTCTTAGAATGTCACAAAGGAAGAGAAACCGCTTTCCCAAACGCCTACGTATTTGAAGCAAAACTTGCACAGGGAGCCGCTCAGCAAATCCGATCAGAAGACGTTGCTTGGTTGAATCGTAAGCTTGATGTGTTTCAAAGGTTTTCAATGTTTTATGGATCTCTTGGGTTTTATGTTACAAACTTTATCATGAGCATAAGTATCAACTACTACATCCTTTCTATTGTTCTGTTCGCTTTGAGTGGTGTTTCTTACCACAAACTTGGTCTTCTAGATGCCGTTATCGCTATCCCTTGGCTTCTCCAAATTGGATACGTTCTTGCTATTCCTATGGTTGTAGAGCTTGTGATTCAGAGAGGATTTTGGAGAGGAACAGCAGAATTTTTAATGACACTTCCTGTTGGTGTTTTCTTTTATGTTTTTCAACTAAGAACAAAAACATATTACTTCGCAAAGGGATTGTTTGTAGGAGCCGGAGGATACGCCAGCACTGGTCGTGGTTTCGGTCTCGATAGATTATCAATGAGAGAAATGTATCAGAGATACTCTGAGTCTCATTTTACTGAAGGTATACTTTTTAATAAAATAATATTTACATACCGTAATAAACAACACAAGAAACAACAAAACAAACAGGCTTAGTCATCACTATCTGCCTCATAGCCTACGCAATGTACGGCAGCGATCCTATTGTGCCATTTCTTGCCAGGGTATGTGTTTTTTTTTTATTTTTTATTCTTCTTCTTTGCTCTTATGAATGTATTTAAAAAAAAAAAAAAAAAAAGAATCGACAAAATTCACCTTTTGTTACTCACTCACACTTTTATTTTTTAGATAAAAAAAAAAAAAAAAAAGAAGAATATTAACAACAACAGACATTCACAATCATTCTAATTGCTATGTCGTGGTTATGGGCTCCAATCATGTTCAATCCGATGCCTACCACTCAGGAACTCCAATCTGACATTATTGGTATGATGGACTGGATGAGTATGAAATTAAAAAGCATCACAAAAGGTGATGCTGACATGCTCATTCATAACTTAAAAACTGTTCATACCGCAAAGAGACTAATGCTTGAAATGAATATTGACAGACAGAATAAATCAGAAGCAGCAGCAGAAAGTTTAACTCCGACAAGACTACCAGAATCAACAACATCAGAACAGATAGACTTGAAAGCGTCGATCGAAAATTATTTGATGGAATGGTACCGTGGATTGGCTCAGACGTCGAAAAAATATGCCTGTTACAGTTGGAAACGTGGATTTGCTGGTATTGCTGCACAACGACTCATCCCTGATCGATCTTCCAGAGAAAAGGAAATTATAATTTCTGTCACTGATAAGATGACTCCGGTAATTATCGAAGCATTGGCTGTTGATGGACTCATTAAGTCTAGTCTTTTTAATACGATTCCTAACTTAGGAGAATCATTCAAGGTTCAAATTCTCTGTGATATTGGTTTAATTATTGTGTCAAACCTCCCTAAAGAAGGTACTGAAACACTTCTAAAATCAAAACTGGTGACTCTCCCTATTCGTCAAGCGGATGGAATTGATAGTGGTGATTTTTTAATAAACGTCTCGATTAGTAATTTTACTGAATGGTCGGAAAATAGAATTCCGACTTTCAGATCGTTCGCTGGAGCAAAATCATGTCAGCAACAGCATTGGGCAACTGAGAATGGAAGAGGTGAGACAAAAAATGAGTCTTGGAGAGCTTGGTACCTGCAAGAAGTCATTCTCGACATTTGGCAACTCGAGGATGAATTATCAAAACACGGAGCTGTTGTAAAAGGAGCTATCATTTTGATAAAATCTTATCTCGTGGTAGAATTTTACTTCCCTTGGGTTCTGATATCGTGGGCCTACTTCAACACTGAATCTAGTTGGGTTGTAATTCTATTATTCTTCCTCTACTGGTTGTACAAATGGATCGATCAAAACACAAGTGACAGACACGACTATCCTCAACTTATTAAAGCATTAGCTCTCGTGTTGATTCCGTTTATCGTAGTGTACTACAGGTCTTCTATGATTTCGGTTAATGAATTGTTTTGGTCAGTTTGTTTATACGCATTTGGATGGAGTATTGTAACTCGACTGCTAATGGGATCATACAACCTTGCAGCAAAATGGGGTGTTACTCCGTTCGAAGTTAAAGCTTCTTCAGATGTAGTCGCAGCTCGTAGACATGACGTCGAAAGAATGTGTAAAGTTGAGCTTCAGAAAGCCGAAGTATTCAGAAAACGATTACTAATCCCAAGAATCTTAACGTCGTATAGAAGTATTGTTCCGTTCACTATCATGTTTTTATTAGCTATTGGTAATATCATAGCGATTATTACGAGTACTTGGCTCACAGCAATGATGTACAACGGAGGTGTTGCAGAGGCTTGGAGAAAAGCATACTTCAGATCTGCAGCGGCATCTCCACCAAAAGATCCGCCTCCAGAGGAAGGACCACCTGAGGTTGAACGCATCGACGATTCTGTCGAGTCCTTCACTGGAGGTAGAAGCCGAAGGCAGAACAGACCAACCCAAAAGGCAAAACCTAAAAACCCTCCATTGACATCTTCTGCGGCAAAACCACGAAAACCAGTTTCAACAAGAAAGGCTTCGAAACCTCCACCTAAGCAGAGGGGTCCAATTAATTTCGAAATTAGTGAGGCCTATTAGTCTATACTGGTTGGAAATTGTTATTCTTATTTTGATGGTCCATACTAGATCTGGACAGCAGTTCCACTCTACCCCGCCCCCTCCTTTTTTTTTTTTTTTTTTTGTTTGATCTTTACTTCGTGGTGTTGAATTCGCTATTTATTTTTAGTCTTTGCAATCGCCTTCTTTGTTTTCTTTTATATGAATCACTTCTATAATTTTTTTTTCCCCCCTCTTTCTTTTTTTTTTCTTAGAGATTAAAGGCCTACCATCTATGCTGTTTCTTAAAAAAAAAATCCCTCTCTCTCTTGCCAGCAAACCATTACCAGATAATAAACCTGTCTGCATGGTTTTGGTGTATGTTCGTTGCACTCTTTCTATTGTGCAATTACATACTCACCAATGTGGCTCTAGTCGTAAGATTTGCTTTCTCAATGATCGTGTGGCTCGAGTTAGGAAGGGAAGGGTAATTTAAAAAAAAAAAAAAAAAAATGGGAATTGGAATTGCAGCTGTTCTGTTGTTTGCCACCGAAACAGAACTGGATGCCTAAAATTTTTTTTCCATTTTTTTTTTTCTTGTTTCCCCTCCCTTATTCTTTTCTCTCTCTCTCGTTTTTGTCAGTTGCGATGAAATTGTGATGAGAGAAAATTGACTAACTTTCTAAGCAACCTAAGAAATTTCACTCTTGGACAAAACAAATCTACTCCCGTTTTATGCTGTTCAGTGATTAAAAGTTGTGAAAATAAAAAAAACAAGGTTCTTCATATTTCCCCAACTTATGTTCTGTGTGTGTCGCTTGAAGGTGGGTTGGCAAAATCTTTTTCTTGTTTTTTTTTTTTGATTGCCCGTTTTTTCAATTTGTATGATTCGAAATGTTTTTCCCGAGCGATTTCGTTCAGGAAAAAAAAAGAGGAAAAAAAAACAAAAGAAAAAAAAAAAAAACGAGCACAAAAAAACAAAACGAAAAAAATAAAAAAAATGAACAAGATTGGCTATCAAATACTATTTCTGCGTTTTTTTTTTCCCTACAAAGTTGTTATGTCATTTGAATATGAGCAAACTCATATTGCATTTAACTAATGGGGGAAAAAAAAAAAAAAAAAAAAAAAAAAACTTCAAATATTTAATCATTTTTATTTTATCTAAAAAAAGTTCAGAAAGGCGGCACCTCAGAGTGCTGGAAAACAATGGAAGTGGAGACGCTAATTTCAGCACCAAAAGACTCGGAAGTACTACCCCCGAGAGACAGTCGGCGAGCGAGTATCGGTGTTGATGCGGAGGAAAGTAAATTTGTTAGTTTGAGAGAAGAAGATGCCAATGTGAACAACGCTGTTGATTTATTAAATGGATTAAAGAAAACAAATGTAAAAGAGAACAACAGCTTATACAAAGAACCTCTGCGTAAAACTGATATCAATAATGGACCACTCCTACGAGAGCTTGAAGTCAGAGAGATGGATTCTAATTTTCAAAAAGTTATAACACCAACTGGTGGAAGCAACGTCTTCACTGACATTAATGAATTTGAAGCCAATTCCAACTACGGGTTTTCAGGTAAAGATGACTATTCATTCGAACACGTGTTCGGTCCTCCCGCATCCCCCAGACCTGAAGTGTCAGATGATCTTATATTCGAGTACAACGTCCTCAAAAGAAAACTAATTGCTGAAACCACAAAGAGTAGGGAGCTATGCGACAAGCTACACTTCATAGCAATGAAGGATAAACTAAAAGCTGAAAAACTTCAAAGTACGTGTCTAGCTCTGAGAGCAAAAACTAAACTACTCCAACAAAAGGAAGAAGAACTGAAGGAAATGGCAGCTCAAAAGAAGCAACTTCTTCGAAAAGTAAGCACAATGGAAGAACGACAGATGCAATTAGAATTCGATAAATATAAACTCCAGAATCCAGTTTCGAGAACACCTGTGGCAGTTGAGGATGAAGAGGCAGCTCATGTCAGAGGAGTTGAAAAAGCAAAAATGCTTCTTGCTCACCAGCTATTTCGACAGCAAAGTGAGCGTCGTATTGAAGAACACAAAAAAGAAAACAATGGTCTGCGAAGAGACCTTCGTCGAAAATTACAGCTACTCGAAAACATGTGCATGTCTTACGAGGATGAAATGTGTGCCGATACTCTTCAATCTCTAGTGAAGACTTTACAGATAGGCAGATACCAGAGTGAAAGAGAAGCAAGATCCTATATTGCCAGAGACCTTCGATTTAATGAAAGAGTTTCAATGAAGGCACCCGATGATGAACACGTTAAAGCTTTAATACAGCGATCAGACTACTCATCTCTGTTTTCTCAATGCAAAAATGAATTTGGCAGCAGTGTTAGGGATATGAAGGAGCTTCTTGACAGGTCACTTCAGTCACTTTGGTTGTTATTTAATGAAAAGACTTCTCGGTTTTCAACAGGATCCTCAACGATCAATCAGAAACCATTTAGAAGAACTTTTGAAGATTTTTACAAAACAATTGAACAGGCGCTACTGAGATCGAAGGTATGTTGATGATGACCCTTAACTAGATTAGATGAAGTTTCTATCTTTTAATTATTTATATTCCATCCCACAATCACCACAGCAAGTCGTCGCAGAATTCGCAAGAAAATCCAACGGCTTTGTAAAGGCGGTAATGGCAAGAGAGAAGGATGTATGTTTCATTCTTGATTGTAAGTAATTTTGTATAATGTCAAACTCTACTTTCGTAAATAATACAAACCCAACAGGTATACGAAAAAATTAGAACAACTCGATTCAGTACCACAGATCAAGAATGCAGTGTAGAAATACGACCAGCAACCCCTGAAGAGATGTACGAGTTACGCCATGATGTATCATTCTATCAAAGTAAACTAAGAGATAGAAGCCAAGAAATGTCTGAAAAACAACAAGAATGGGAGATGAGAGTATCAAAAGCTGAAAGCAATCTCGAATACCTGCATCTCCATATTATTAATTTACACAGATCGTTATTTAACACGTTACACTTAGTGTATAAACATAGATTTAGGTGGACTCCGAGATTGCCAGACCCATTGAGAGAGCTTCGGATTCCAGAGGCTACTATTCGTGAGAAGGCAATGGAAGTTCATTATAATCATCAGTTGGGATCTTTATTGCAAGCTGATAGGAATTACATGGAGACATTTGGACACTATATGATTTCAGATGAATTTGGTGCCAACACAGTTGAAAAAAGAAGGCATTCGGTTGAAGAAGAAGAAATCCGACCTCCAAAAGCACCTTCAAACGTCCTTCCAGGAGCCCTCCCAGGAGGAGGTAACGCTCGTCGTAGATCCCAACCCGACATCTCTGATGACAATCTCCCTTCATTCGCTCAACCAATTGGTCATTTACGAGGTAGTCAGATAGTCAAAAAGAGATTTCCAGTTGCATTTGAAGAACACAAGAGTGCCAGTGGTCCTGTATGTATTAAGAAACTCTAACTCTTTTATTAAAATGAATACAACGCAATCCAACACAAGCAGATAACCATGCCTGGGATATCTGAGATGCGAAGGGCTGACAGTTGTAAGGTATTTCCATCTCGTCGTGAAGGATTCTAAGCTACAGCTTTCCTTTATCTCTTTCATCTGTTTCTCTCTTTTTTTTTTTTTAAAACACAAGTTCCGTTAATGTTATTATTCGACACAAAAAAGGTTTCTTAGGCAATTGAGGTGATGCCTTAACAGGTTTTTCATTTCCCCAACAATGCCAATTTTTTTCTTTCAGGATTTACAGGACTGGTGTCGTTTTTCTGATCCACTCGTTCTGTTCCCTAACTCCCTTCCCTCCTTTTTTTAAATTATTAATAAAGAACAAGAGCTAATATTTGAGTTTAATGGTGAACACCGAAAGGTATAACTGACCATCGTGTCTAATTGTGACACAACAGATCTATTTGTGTTATTGATGTATTCATAGCAGTGAGATTTAGTTTGATTTTTTATTTATTTTTCGTTTTTTTTAATCTCTTTTTTTTTTTTTCCACTTCCCTGGGAACTAACTCCCAGGGGGGGTTTTGAGTCAGTTATCCCTTTTCACTTTAAATTGTTATCTTTTTTTTTTTTTTTTTTTTTTAAAATCATCAATCTGTCATTTTCTTAAGTCATTTACCCAAACCACACAATTAACATCTCTAATTGTTGTGTGTTCACAGTGTAGTGTGAAAAAAGAAAACAGCCCAACTAATTTACACGAGAAAAACTGTTTAGACGAGCTTTTTATGTATTTTATTATGAATGCAGAAAACTGTACTGAATCTCACAGGGGAAACAACATGATCTTTTGGTGTAGTTTATTCACATATTATATTTAGCTTGAGGTGTTTAATAATGTTAATAGTTCAGTTTAGTATAAAATGATGAATCCGGAGGAGGGTTTTCAAAGAGGACCACCCGTAGGATTAGAAGCTGACGGTAGAGAAATTGGAAGATATGCAACATGGACTGTCAGTTCAGCAAAACATGGAAATGGAGTACAGCAATTGAGAGATGGAGATGACGGAACATATTGGCAAAGCGATGGAGTACTTCCTCATGTTGTAGACATTCAGTGGAATTCTTCTATTAGAATAACTGAAATAGGACTCTTGCTAGATCACTCAGCAGATGAAAGTTACACCCCTAAAAAATTAACAATAAAAGTTGGTCACACTCATCAAGACCTAGTTGATATAGGAACATATGAGTTAATAGAACCAGAGGGTTATCAATGGCTTTCTACTGTTACTAATGGTCACAACGTCACATCAGCTTCACTGGTTCAAATTGTTATTAGCGAAAATCATCAGAACGGAAGAGACACTCATCTACGACAAATTAAGATAAACGGACCACCACTCAATACAACAAGTTCATTCGCAAGCATAGAGTTATCTCAGCATGCCAACCTTCGATAGAATTAAAAAATTCATAAGTAAACAATCCCAATATAGATTATTATTGCATTCCTAGATTGATTCACGTAAAACTATTAGTTTTTTTTTTTGCTTTTTTTTTTTTTTGCATCACAATAAGTTTTCCTCATCTCATTTAGGTGACAAAAAAGACAAAAAAACAAAAACAAATAATAGCAGTTTTACACGGGATGTTTGAATAAAAGCACACATTTCTTCTACAACTTTTATTATTCTTTTTTTTGTTTCACAGAGATGCCGTATTCAAACACATGGACAACTAGCTACCCCCAACGAAGGAACTCAAGCTATTCACCAGAAGTAAAAAGTAGCTTAGATGTAATTAACAGATATATAAAAGGAGAAAGACTTGTAGAAGAGGTAGATCCCACATCAGCGTGGAGTGTACGGTCAGGAATTGATAAAAACAGAGCGATGTCAGTACAGCAAGATAGACTGCTTACTTCGGGTATAAGTGAACAATTAAACAACATACCATCATTAGGAAAGGGAAACAATCCAGCTAACGGTAATTGGACTGCAAGAAAGCTCGACATGCCATCACCGTCGTTAAGCAATCCAAATGTTGTGGATCCAAATGCGTCGTTTAGATCGTTGTCACCACCGAGAACTGGAATATCAGGACAGCCGTATCCGTTAATTAATAATGAAAGGATGAGACAACATGAGGATTTGTTTTATCATCAAAGAGCTGTTGTTGAGCAGTCGTCTTCTGTTCAACCAGTTCAGACATCTCAAATTGATAATAAATACCATTTAACTCTTGTTGATGTTGTTGACTTTCTCAGATGGCACTATTCTAGTGATCCAGCTGCTGAAGAATCACAGCTATCTGTCGGAAATGGAATCTCAACTCTTTCTGAAGAAGACATTAGTTCTCTAACTGCTTGTCTCACTGAGGAGTTGATTCAAATGAAAAGATCCTCCCTAGTTGATGCTTCGCAGCCGAAATTACAACAACAGGCAAGTTCATTCATTCCAACTCCGGGATTGACAGCAGCATCAAGTTACATCAGTGATGATGAATTTAATAAGTCAGCAATCATAACCAGAACTGATACAGTCCAGAGAACAGTTGAAAGACTTCCAGATAGGAAACAGTCGAGTAGTTCTATTGGAGTTCAGGCAACCCCACCAGTGATACCAGTAGTGAAGAATCCACAGACAGTTCCAGAGTTGAGGAAACTATATGAGGCTGACGGTGTTAGTGATGAAGGTGGTAATAAACAAAATAAAGAACTTGTTGCTGCATCAGGTATCGACCCTGCTGTTGTGATTGCGAATAAAACTGAGGCACCAAAAACTGAGGCGCCCAAAACTGAGGCACCTAATAAAGAAACTTCTTCCGAAGACACTGAACTTGATGCAGATTGGTCCAGCAGTGAACCTGAAGTGTCGCCATCGGTCTTTCCTGCAAAGGGACAAGTGCATCCTCCTAGTACGATAAGAAGTCGAAGCCGTAGCTTAAGTGTTGGTCATAAGGCTGCTGTTGCTGCTCCTCCTGCAGTTGGTTTCAGAACACCATCACCGCGTACTACAACTCCAGCACCACCACTTACAGTAGACACAAAGCATCGATTGACAGGTAGAAAAGTGCCTCCAACAGGCATAGCCAAAACACCACTTCCAAGTCCTATGGCTGTTCCACCAGAGCTTCGACCGGATTCACACCCCGCAAAAATAACAACGCCTTCGGGGAATACTCAACCAACTTCACTTCCTGTAGCTCCTCCTGTAGCCCCACCGATTGTTATAGCTACACCAATTGTTGGCCCTCCACCAGAAGCTGTGAGTAGGGTATGTAGTAATATTTATCTGAAAACCGTAACTGAGGGTCTGTGGGTGCATTGATGTGACAGGAAAAAAATAAAATAAAATAGGAACTCGCATCCCTCTTTCAAATGCTTCAGCCACTCGACGTAACGAAGTTTCACGCTAAGGCTAGCTTACGGAGATTAGGAAGAGGTAAGAGGTGGTTGGTATGTGTTCATAATGTTTTTATATTTTTTGCTATTTTATTGTCAGAAGGAAACCTTGGAAAGGAAAAAAAAAAAAAAAAAAAAACCACAGAAAGTAGAACAGGCAAACCAACCTGTGTTACTCATCTCAAAGAAGGCTAGGTTTGAATTAACTGACACACATAGATGGAAACTATCTGCTCTCAGACAAGTAACTAGAGGCGGTGTTGGGGCGTCTTGGAATGCCCATCGGAGTAGCGACGGACAATATTTAAAGGGGGTTACTTCAGAGGAATACTTGTCACCTGAGAACTGTTTCTCTCTTTTATTTGGATTACCAAACGCTTCAAAGCAATTCAACTTCTACTGCGGATCAAAAGACAAACTTCACACGTGGTCTCGATACTTCGAACTTATTGCTCTTCAAAATGAAAGGGCCAGATTATTATCTAGGTAGGCATATCGTTTAGGATTTTGATGGTCTTTTTTCATTTCTCTTTTCCCCCCTTTCTCCTGTTATTCTAGATTAGAAAAAAAAAATTGTATTTTTCCTCAAAAACTCCCTCTCCCTTTTCCCTTTTATTGTCAACATAAACCTGTACCTTATTATTGTGTTCTGTATTGATGTAGTTGTGTTTAGTGATTGTTTTTCCCTCTTCTGAAAACAGGTTCAAAAAAGATACTATAATAGAGAGAGTCATCATGCGTGTGTTTGTTGTTTCATTTGTAGAGTTAACATCAAATAAAAAAAACAATACTGCAGTTCTATTTACACATTATGGGTAGATTGTTACACTTTAAATACGCTGAAGAAACTAATTCTGTCACTGAATCTGATAAAGTTTCTGAGGAAGAATTACCACCTCCACCACCACCATGGGTATTCTGGACTGTATTTATATCGGTCTTGATGCCTGAATTAGCAACAATAATGATTTGTATTAGTTGTTTGTATGTTGTGTGTGTTGTGGTTGGAGAATCTCTTCCACAGAATAGGGTTGACTTTAATGATAAAAATCAACAACAGTTTGAGACGTCTCAGACAGCACCTGCTGCTGCTGTATTTGAGGAGGAAGAATCCTTCGCACAGGCTGCTGAGATTAGTAAAGTCACTGAAATCAATAAAACTGGTACTGATTTCAGGTCAACCTATAATGAGAATAGTGTTTATGTTGTTAATAAAAGGAGGAGGTCTAGCATCACCAAACCACAACCTCAAAAAGAATTATCAGAAAAATCACATCACGGCTCTTGGAAGGGAGCTGGCAGTGCTGTTGGCGCCACCATAAGAATTGACCTTACTGTGAAAAGTGATATTTTGAGTGTTGTTGTTTACAGCTTTTCAACTTTTACAGTGTCAAATGTTCCTTTCACATACAACAACAACACTGGAGTCATATGTTGTTCTTCAAAACTGATGGAAGGATTGCAGGGTACGGTAGTTGATACGGTTTCGCTTACTTATAACAAATCAACAGACACTATTGATATGGATATTGCAATAGCAGTTCCTCTTCCTTTTACTACACTCAAGAAGGTTGTAAGTGCAATCTGTCGAAGGATTGATTGACCGCAGTTGTTTTATTTTTCTTCGTTCTTTCATTCCCTTTTTTTCTTTTTGGGATTCTTTTATACAACGGTGTTACCATAACTCTCTTTCAAATGACCAAATCAGAACAATGAAAGGATCGACAGATTGAGAGCTCTTTTGTGGTATATGATTGAAAAAAATTATTTTTTTTTATTTATAATTTCAAGGTAACCATTTCCAACATGGATAAACTAATTGAGGCCGCTAATCTTGACGACCTCCTAAGAGAAATTGAAACGACACCTGCAATTGCAGCACCAGAGCCAACAATAGAAATCACAAAAACAGCAAAAACAACAGGGATTAATTCAACATCATTCTCGACATATGGTAAAGTTAGAGGTGCTTGTGCAGACATGAAGGAGGACGTGACGATTAATGATGAGGAGTGTACGTTGTTGAAATCGGGTTTGAATGTACCGAAGAGAGTCCTTCCTCGTAGTCTCGAGCCGTTGGGAAGACCTGACGCGTTTACAAGTGATAACCCAACGCCGTGGGATACTACGCGATTAGAAACACTTCCGGGATTGAAAAAAACACCTCAAACGTCACCCAGTAAAGCAGATGAATCGATGAAAACCGCAGCTGCCAACAGGCAGTCGATAACACCAAAAACAGAAGTGACGATCCGATGTATCAGAGTAGGTAAACAATCGAGTGTGGTACCTATGCCTCGTTGGGGTCATTGTACTGGTTTCATACCCAGTACTAATTCCCTTTTAATATTTGGTGGAATGCGTCATGGATCAACGTGGGAAGCATCTAACGATATGCACGAGTTCAGCTTAGACACTCAAGGATGGGAACCATCATTCTATGCGAAGGGATCTCCTCCAAGTGCGAGATACTCTGCAGCAGGAGCAGCAGTTTCAGATTCTTTTTTTGTCATAGGAGGGCTATGTACTACTGGGGCTCTCTACTCTGATATCCACGAATACAATTGCGACACACAAGAATGGTTTTCTCATGATACATCAAAAGCGACTAAGTTCACTGCAAGGGGTGAACACAGCGCTACAATTTGGAATAAAAAAATTATAATTTTCGGTGGAAGAATTTCGAAAGATGCGAAAACAAAAAAAGAAACTGATGAACCAAGAAAGAGAATTGCCTATGAGAATGACTTGTGGATTTTTGATACAAAAAGTAAGAAACTTAAACAAATACATCCAACTAATAATAATCCTATTCCAGCACGCAGATCTGGTCACAGCAGTTGTGTTGTAAATGATATTTTATATATTCACGGTGGATTAAACATGTCTCAGGATTTTAGTGATTTATGGTCTATCAGTTTATCAGATTCAAACCTAACTTGGATACAGATACATGTACCTGTTGAATCACTCCCAAGGAATGGTCACTTAATGATTTCGATATCGTCTCATTTATTTTTATACGGAGGAATCCGAGAACCGAATTCCAGCAGCGGCTTAATAGAATTTATCGATCCAACGGCAGTTGAACCTCATTGGGTTTGTTGTGGTCATTCTGGTGCATTGGCGACAGCTTTCACATCATATCAAGGTTCTGGTTGTCTTAAAAATGGTGTTTTATACACTTTTGGTGGAAGAGTACTCCCAGGAAACACAGCCTCAGCTGACGTTCTGTCGATGCTGCTGTGCACTGATATTTTGATTGATAAATTCACCGTGAAGAATGGGATGCTTAGATCTTTTAAAAAAATTCAAATATTATCACCTCAACCGTGGAACACTATTCGCTTAACAGTTGGTGGGTCAGGTAGAATCTTACACAAATCTTTGATACAAGATTGTTATCCAAACTTCTGGGACCATTTAAAGCAACTGCTTGATGGTGATTGCTGTATTCTCGATGGAAATAAAAGAAGAAAGGGAATACCTTGCATCTCATCGTCTGATATTTTACATCAGCTTTGTATTTTTTTATATTCAGGTCATTTTGACGAGGTGTATCTTCAAGAAATGCAAACGGTCGCGGTGGAGTTGAAATTAGAATCGTTGGGTGACTATATTTCAGCTGCCCACACGTCGCGAGTCTCAGTGGGAATCGGGAGAAAGGTTCCGATGATGGCATCGTGTTCTCCGAAAGGTTTAAAACAATTAAAAAATCCAACAATCACATCACTCTATTCCGATAGAATGTATACCTTACGAACTCAAGGATCACATCACGATGTTTACATTCGAAATGACGTAGCTGATTCTCAGGTAGTTAAATGTCACAGTGCTGTCCTGGCTGCTGCAAGTCCCATTCTCAGAAAGGTTTTCCGAACAGTTGGTAAAGGCAAAACTACTTTGAATGGTATTAAGGTTCAGCTCCTAAGTACGGAACTTATGGAAATTACTGTTGCTGATCTTTCATCAAATGCAATTGAAGCGGCTGTGATTTTTATGTATGAAGGAAACTGTGCTGTCGATTTAAACAACGCTGCGGGGGTGATGCAAGCTGCAAGTCTATTTAAATTACCGTTGTTAATAGCAACGTGTGAGAAAGAAATTTGGTCTCAAATGTCTGGTGAGACACCTGATCAGATTTGTTCATTATTGGCAACTGCGGAAAGATACACCGCGCATCAGTTACGTGAGAAGTGTATGGCGACATTGGCGGGGTTGGCACCAGAACAGATTAGCGAATTGAATACTTTTGGTCAACTACCTGAGCAATTACAAAAGGAATTGCTATTACAGTCAAACGAATCTCGATTCTCAGTCACCAATCGAACTCAGCAATCACAAGCTTCTTATCAACAGCGACACGATGCTGCCCATAGTAGAGGATTTTTGTGATTGGGTCGTTTTTTTTCTTTTTTCTTCTTTTTATAGATTAGTTCTGTTTTTTTCGTTCTCTATTTTATTCGGTATAAAATTACCTTCAAAAAAAAAAAAAAGGCATAGTTACATTGCCATCCATATATATTTTTTTTTTCTTCTTCCGTTTTCATTCTTCTTTTCGTTTGTTAAGGTAAAAGTATTGTGACAAAAATCACAAGGTAGTTGTTTTTATAGGGTCAGATATTGCGGAAGTTTTTTCTTTTTCTTTCTCTTTCTCTTCTCTCATAGAATCATTTTTTTGGAAGTTTCCTTATTGTATTATTTTTTATCTCATCAGAAAAGAGGGAGAGCTCAACGAAGTGTTTTGACAGGTCGTTGAAAGCTAGTTTTTTTGTTGATAGATGTGATGTAACTATATTCTTAAAACCCCCCCCCTTTTTTTGAAAAAGACAAAAAAAAAAAAAAAAAAATACTGGCCAAAATAATTCTGCTGTTTTATCTTACAGCTTTAATTTCTTTTTTGGGTTATGACCCAAAATACACCGAACCTGTGTGGCCGTGGTCCGCATAGCTCGGTATAGGAATGGGTAGAAACACTTGTTTCCCTCGGAATGCACCCAACGAGAGTCAATGATTATGGAATACCCCTGCAGCCTTACCTTATTTTATTAATTCCCTTTGGTTGAGAAACTAACCAATCTTATCCAATCAGTGTATTTTGGGACGCTGCCCATATTTTTCGCCCCCCCCTTTTTTTTTTCCCTTTCCGTCTTCAACAAACAAACAAACAAACAAACAAAAAAAGAAAAAAAATTAACAGAAAAGAGAAAAAAATAATATTCGAGAGGCACGTTATTTTTAACAAGTTTTTTTTTTTCCTTCTTCTTCCACTGGATTAGAGAGTTGATGTGAAATAAGTAATTACTCTTAATAATAACTCACCACTCCCTCAGAAAGTAAAATGTCGATTGTCCCAAAAGCTGTCAGTAGGGAGCTTTACAAGAAGTTACTACGAAGTGCGGGATCGTTACAAAAACAATTTGATGCTCGGGAAGAAAAAGGGATGAAAGGCATAGATAACTTGTTACTCAGAGTAGCAATGCGACCAGAGAGTGTTATGATAGCATCAACCCCAGTCGTTGCAGAGATTGACTCTGCTAGCTGTTTGGTAGATAAAGTTCGAAGTCGTTTTCGAGAACCAGGACCAACAACAACCTCTGATATAAACCATGCATTCTCATGCTTGAAATTCTCAACAGAGGTATGCAAACTGCTTGACCAATGTAACCAACCTGAAAAAAGAGGTTCCGCAACTCTTAACATAGGTCAAATCGTATGGCATCAAGGTCAGCTATGTGCTATATATGGATTCACCAGTGAGTTTAAACAGTGTCAAAGTAACAACAGCAACTTAAAATATCAGTCATCAGGTCCGTATTATCACGTGGTGAGCACGGATGGAAAATTTCGTTATGTGAATGAATTTGACGTTGAAATTGCTAAGGGAAAGGTTCAAAAATATTTGGAAAAATTGAGAGGAATTTCTTCGGAAGGATCTTTTTTTATTGATGGGTTACTGTTTGATTCATTCACTAGTGATAGGCTGATTGCTAATTTAGATTTGTGGAAGAGATACCCAGATACTGATTCTCGTACAACAGCTGTTGGTATTGCCACTCTACCATTAAATCTGGACAGAGATCAGTACTGTAAAACCGAATTAAAAAATAAAAAGGTAATTGATCAGCAACCAAAGATACTCGCCTCATTCTTATCGTATTTCAAACTTACCAACTCGTATCAACATAGATCAGGTTAAAACGTCTTGGTAAAAACTACTTCGTTGTGAAGGGGGAAAAAAAAAAAAAAAAAAAAAAAAATAAATATTTCTTGTCATTGGTTTTTTTTTTTTTTTTTTTTTTTCCCCTTTGTTCTTCCCTGACTGTATACTTGTAACCTCCCAAATCACCTCTCTGCCACCCTACAACTAGATTGTGGAAAAAACAGAAACGTTATTCGAAGCGAAGAAGCTGGTGCATTTTTAGGAATTGACGAAAGGGAGCAAAAGAAAGTTTTAAAAAGTAATTCGTTCTCCCCATCCTCTCCTCTCGCCCAATCCACATCCACTCACTAGATGTTTTAGTACGTGACGTACCTCAGTGTTGTTCCTTTACAACAATAATAATAGTTATCATGATGAGTTGACGATGGAAAGAAAAAAAAAAAAAAAAAAAAAAAAAAAGGTTTGGCGCTGTGGTTTTGTTGCATAGAGTTTCCTCTGTCGCTAAAATATGCGTTTCAAGCGCTCTCTTTGCTTGCTAAAATACTCTTCCTTCTTACTTATGTCAGTCCCTCCCCAACCTCTAGATTCTTGTCCTTTACTACATCATCCGTTCCTTTTAGTTGACATTGTGAAGCTCCTTGTGTAAGGACTGCTGCGAGAGGTTTTGAACATTTTATGATGGGAAAAAAAGAAAAAAAGAAACGAAACATGATGCCATGTAGCTTAGACAGAGCATAGCTCGATATAGGTCACGCTTGCATCTTTCCTGATGCCACATGTAAATTTAGGAACGGCATGCAGACAATCTGCCCACTTTTTTTATGTCCCCCCAGAAAACAACACACACACATCCATCATTCATTTTCTTTTTTTTTATTAATTTTTTTTTTTAAAAGTTTTTTATAATTAGTTCCTATGAATTTTTTTTTAAAGTTTTAAACTTTTCCTCTTTTTCTTTTTATGTTTTAAGTGTAAAGATTGTCAATGGGTGGGGAGCACTGTATCCACATGTATTTGATTCTCACTTAGTAAAGTTAAAAAAGAACAAAGAGATGTCCTCCAACAGTTTTATGTATTGAATTTGGGGCAAAGTGAGCGGGGGGCGAAAAAAACTGATAAACACATAAAAGAGAGAGATTGCGGTTCTCTATGCCTATTAACAACAAGTTTAAAAAAAAAAAACGAAAATCTATGGAAGACGTAAAAAGGTACAAAAAACCCAAAAAAAAAAAAAAAAAAAAAGGGTTGTTGTGGATTTTTCAAAGAACATGTTGTCCTGTTCACGCACTCAGCAAAATCACAATCTTTCGACTGTTATCTAGCTTTTCATTTTATTGTTGTTGCTGAAGATTTCTCTTGCTTTGTGTTGCCTGAAGTGAATCTTTTCAGATGCTTGTCAAAGACTGACAAGTAAAACAGTGCTGCGGACATATTTCATTGTTAGTATTGACTAACTACCATATCGGTCTACGCCAATTAGGAGGTTCAGAAACAGGACTTCTGATAAAGTGGCAGCAGCTAAACGCGCTCTTGGCTTGACAATACCTACATACAGAAATATTTTATTTTATTTTAATTTTATTGTCTTCTAGTCGAGTGCGTTCCTTACCAAATGGGCTGCCTCAACGGAAGGACGAGTTGACGGTTTTCTTTTTTTTTCCCCCCCCTCTTCCTCTTTTTATTTTTTTCTTTTGTTGTGAGTTTAGTTTGTAGCTCTTCAAAAATAAATTAATTTTTTAATGTTCGACAATCACCAACTATGATTTTTCTCCCCTTTCAGTGACTTACGAATGTTATTAATAAAGGAATAGAAGTAATGATCATATACGCGATACGCTCGAAACTAGTAACAGTTGTGATTCGAAATTAAACAAATTAATCTCTCACATTAGAATAACAAAAATAATGACCGCAAAGAAGGAGATTATAGCAGCGGGGGGTATTGGAGCGCTCCTTGTCGGAGGTGCTCTGTTTGCTTTGTGGTATGTTATTTTCCCCTTTTGTATTCTTCACAAAGAAAGTATTCAATAATCAACAACCTAAACAGTAAGAAGATCGACCGTCCATCAAACCCAGAAGTAACTCTAACAAAGATGGTAGGAACTGATGTAGAAGTAGTACTCAGAGAGGTACTCGATGAGAAGGGCAGACGTTTAGTTGTGTCATCAGCACACGTCGAAGTTGAAGGAGCAAAGGTAGACGCTATTAACGGCATACTTGTCAGCTGCATTAGCGATGTTGAAAGAGCGATGAAGGAAGTCCCTTCATGTGAACGCGGTACTCTGTTATTGGGAGAAGTAAAGAAAGAGTTGGAACCTGTCGAGCCAGGTAGTGACATTGACAGTAAGAAAGCCTCTCCGCTATTTCAAGCCCCTGATGATGCGGCTGCTGCTGCTGCTCGTCTGCGTGAGCTCGCTGAGTCAACAGACGGACCAGAACTGTCTTTGACGACACCGGGTGAGGATGCTCAGAGTGCTTCACCAGAACCGGTTAAGTTAACAGTTGAAAGCCCTAAACCAGTCAACAACGCACCACCTTCTGTTGAACCAGTCACACCCGAACCATCCTTAGAACGTGACTCTGAAGCGTCACCTGCTAAGTCATCTGAAGCCAGTCCCGAGAAGGATGGCGCTAAGAAGCCAGCAAGAAGGATTATCGTATGTTATTACTGCGTTGTGTTATAATATCTGTTATAGCAATCAATAAAAATATTAATACAGAAAAAAAAGCCTGTCCAAAAGATCGTCAAGAAATAAAGCGACTACTCTCCGACACGACTTCCGAAAAGCACTTTTTCAACCTGAGAAGGGATTCAGATCTGTGAACGAAAAAGAATAAGTATCCTCATGGTTGATGTTGTTGGAGGGAAAAGGGGGGGATTCCTTTTTTCCTCTTCCTTTTTTCTCTCCTTTTTTAAAAAAAAAACCTACAGAAATATACAAACAAAAAAAAAAGAAAACAGACAGCACGTTGTATACGTTCCCCGTGCCCATTTTTCTTTCATTTGAGAACATGTTATTTTGCGTCTTGAAAACTGTTTTACTGCTTTTTGTGTTGGACACGACAGTCAGAAAAATTTCCCTTATTTTTGACCTTTATGGGTGCCTGTGGGAAAAAAGTATTGAAAAAAAAAAAAAAAAAAAGAGTAGTTCATTTAGTTTTCTCTCAAGGCCTGTCTTAGCAATCTTAAATCTTTTTTAAAACTTTCAAAGAGCTGAGAAAAATAACATATTTCTGATTTCTTTTAAAAAAAAGAAAACGAACTTTCGTTAAAATTTTTATTTTATACTACTCATTTGATTTCGTGTGTTTGTTTTTCTGTTTTTTTTTTTTTTTTTTTTTTTTTGTTTGTTATGAAAGCTGTGTACTACAGTTTACTTGCAACAGCAGAAGTTGAATCGTCAATTGCTGTATAGCAATGTCGACCACATCACCACAAATCTTTCTCTTTTGAATCTTTGCTTGTGTCGTCGGTTTTCTTTTTTATTTCTTTCTTCCGAGTAAAACAAGTTTTCTTTTTTTTGTGGCATGTTTTTTTTTCCCCTTCTTTTTTTCTGTTGCGAATGGACTTTTCGCGAAAAACTTCCGGCAAAAAAAAAAAAAAAAAATTATTCTTCATTCGCGGGGATATATTCAGGGAAAAAAAAAAAAAAAAAAAAAAAAAAGTAAAGTCAAGGCAAACCAGAATTATTCTCGTTGTGTTTCGTAGAGCAAACCTTCTCATGTAATGTCCTTTCCTTTAAAAACTCGATTGAGAGCTGCTTCTCCTCGTTGATATTCTTGCCTTCCGTTCATGCCTTAAACTGCAGTTTTCCCTCTTTTTTTTTTTCCTTCTTTTTTGTCGAGTGTTGTCGCTGTTTGCTGGGTTTTGAGAAATATTTTGTTGCTTTTTTTTTTTATAGTTGACAGGTGAGAATGAAAAAAAGATGGAAGGGGAAAAAAAAAAAAAAAAAAAAAAAAAGACTACGGAAGCTGCGTGCTTCCACAAATATGCTTAACAATCGTGCAGTGTGATAAATTACGAGTGAACCAGTTCAGTGGAAAAAAAAAAAAAAAAAGAGAGAAAGAGAGAAAAATAGTAAAAATGAAAAAAAAAAAAAAAAAAAAAAGCAACAGTGTTTTTTGCCACAGATGTATCTGATTCCAATTGGCGATGGGAAAAAAGTGAGAAACTAATAACTCGTGGTCTTAATAAGACTGTTGTGGCACTGCTACTCTGCTGTACACTTCTAAATATTCCCATTAACCACTTAAAAGAGGTACCCCACTACCCCATCGTTGTTAAATCTTCGCTTGAGGGGGATCTCTCATCACAATCTATTTATATCTTTCTTTTCCACAAATGTTCTTTCTTAAAACGACCGTTGCACTGGAGAGTGAAGTTTCTTTATGTATTGGTTGGTCGTGGAAGGTGTATGTTTTGGTTACTTTCTTTTTTTTTGTAGTTATCACCCCTGCTTTTTTGTTGTACAGCAATGTTGAGAGGGAAAGAGAAGTGTCTCAACGCACGCTGATGATGAGAAGTGAGCCGAAATTAGATTGCTATCGACTTCGGAAGGTACTGAGTATTAAGTAGTACAATACGACGTATCTTTGAGTATTTAAAAGTTTATTATTGTTTCTTATCAAACTATTATCACCCCCCACACACAGAAGTGAATTCACATTTAAAAACTCAGCACAGCGAGGAAGGTGGCTAATTACGGATTGAACTCAAGTCGGTGATTCTGGTGGCTGGGAACTCTCCCGGCAATGCCGGCGGAAACGAGGAGGAAATCAAAAGCGGGAAGACCTGTTTTTAATGGAGTTAGTACCGTTGAGTTAGCTGGGTCTGATGATTGGATCGTAAGAGGTGGAGGAGCGATAAAACAAAATAACAACCCGACAGATACAAACAAACGACAATCCGTAGCTTCAGTTGGCTCTCGAGGAAGGAAGAGTCTTGTCCCTGGAAAAGATGAATTACCTCCTCTTGAAAACTCACCTATTACGGCATTGTCTCAAAATGGTAATCCAAATGGTGAGATCAGTGCTAGGACTGTCTCGGTTGGGAAGAGTCCGATACCAAAAACACCAACTCCGCCACCACAGCAGCCAAACCAACAGTCAGGTCAAAGAGCTATTCGAGGTTCATTACGAAATGATGAGGTAGCGGATACTCTTCGAAGTCCTCCTGTTGAAAGAGTTCCATCACCCAGGGATAAAGTGACTGCTGCAGCTCGTAGAAAAAGCAGCGCTGTTGAAGTCGAGGAACGACAAAATAGTGAAGAACTTCATCGGAAGAATTCCGAAAGGAAAAGAAAAGGAAGTGCACCTCGAGTGTATGCAGGGATCTCTGAAACAGTACCTGAAGTTGTTTCGACGGTTCAGAATTCTGTTACACAGCAGCAGGCAACTCTAATTCAGTCTTCAGTTCAGATTACTAAAAGTGTTTCTTCAAATGATCGAAGGGTTTCATCGGCTGGTGCAAAACAACCTTCGTCACCAACTCGTCACTCTTCAAAAGATGAAACCTCACTACAGGATACTCTCGCGATACATTCAGCCAGCGCAACAACTCTTCGAAGTGAAGTACCAGTACCACAGCCACCAACTGGTAAACCTGATTCAGGTAGACACCATAGAGAACATATTCATAGCAGTGAAGATCCTATAAAGAAGACAGCTACTGAATGTACTCCAACACGTGAATTTAATGATCAAACTGTTCAACCTGTTCCACCTTCTGAAGTTAAGCCTGATTCGGGAAGAGATAAACAACAGCAGGCACATGCGACTAAAGACGTTCAGTCAAATGAAGTGGGTACCACCAACTGTGATATTGATGAACAGAAAACTACTGAATTGGAAGTAGAAGAATCCAAATCGAAAACTAAAATAGACATCAACGACAATAATAATCAAACAGATCTTGTGGAAGAAAATCACACAGAGAAGATAACCAACTCAAAACATTCGATCATTACAAAGGAAATAATGACCATCCGTGACAACGTAAGCCCAACAAGTGAAGCTGCTACGCCGACTCCTATTGAGAATAACGATAAGTGTGAAGCAACCATTGAGATCGATAGCACATCAGTAGACAACACTGATTGCAGTAAACAACTACCCCCGAGAAGTATCAATTGCAGTCCTTGCAATGACGTGTCTGTTGAGGCTCAAAGTCCTGTTTTAAGCTCTACTAATTCTGAATCACTTATTGTTGCTGATGATGATGCTCTTACTAGAGGAGGAACAGAAAATGACGAGGAGTCTTTTGGTAACTTTCGTACTGCAACTCCTCCATCGACACCTCCGGCTAAAACAACAAGCCCTACTCCAGCTAAAAATTCTCGACCGACTATTAGACGTGGGACTGTTGCTGGATCTCGTATTAGAGATTCGTTAGCCATCTCTGAGTCAAAAGATAAGAGACGACCCTCATTCAGTCCTGCTTCAAACACTAGAAAAGATACAACTCGAAGAGCTACTTCACTAAAAACAGAAACTCGTACTGAAGACCTCTCAATTAAAAATAGATCTCGATCGGTTGACTTTCGAGCGAAAAGTTCAAACGTAACCCAACGAGCAAAGGAAGCACTTCGGAAAATGTCAGCCCGCAGGGGTTCTTCTGAGGTGCAAGTCAATTTCTTAAAAGCAAAGGAGTGGAGGAAAAAAGCCAACTTAGGATTCTCACGTGGAGCACCTCTCCAGGTCAAACCCCTCCCACGGCGTCTTTGGCACGACATCAACGAAGGAACTACAGCAAACGAACTAGTCACTCATGATAAAGAGAACGATCCATTAGAGCAGTCTGAGGAATGGATCAGATATACAAAAACAAGAAAACAAGGGTCATCTCATGCTGTAATCTTAGCAGTCTCAGAGTATTCTGATTCAGGTATCCCAGACATACCTATGGCTGATTATGATTGTAAGACATTAAAAGCTGCTTTCACGGAGTGTAACTATACCCTTGACGTCCTTCAAAACGGTTCAGAAGAAACTTTTTTGGAACCTACGAGAGAAAACTTTTTGAGAATTTTTGATTTAGCGATGACGAATGCAAAAAAGACTGACATCCAACAAGGAGATGCTCAAGAAAAAGAAGAATTTCTACTCGAGCGAACCCCCGGAATCTGCGTCATCATAATCGCTCGTGGCTGTGAAGGATCCTTAACCTTTTTAAGTACTGGTTACAACAGTCGTTTCGCCTTTACTTCTGAAGCTGCTTATTCAAACGACCGAAAACACGTGGGCATAATACCCCTTGCTAGTCTAATGCAAACGCGTGATAACTTAGGAAGAAGACCACTTGTTATATGTGATTTGTGGCCTTTAAAAGGAGGCATGCAATCAATAAGAGGTCAACCAGGACTCGCATTCATAGGTGGATTTGAATCTGTTGCGGGTGAGCTTGACGCTCAGTACATGGCGAATCACGAAGGATTACTGACTTATTATCTAATAAAATCACTCTACGGGAAGGCAGGTAGAAGCTCTGTTATAACAACATGTGCTATGAATGCTTATATTTCAGATCGATTATTGAAATTGAAAGTTCAAGTTATGACTGAAGCGAATCACTTAACATCAGGAAACCGACCCGTAATAGACAGAGAAGCCTCATCAACAGTCAGAAAACAATTTCGAGGATGGTGCGGACTCACTCGCTGGCATCGCTGTAGATGGATTTGCACTGGTGAGATGAGTTTAGAAGCTGGTCCAAGAGGTGATAACAAAGCACATGTTTTGATTAAAACACAACTTCTAAAGGAAACTTATCGACTGTTGTACAGATCTAATCAACCACATCCGGATGAAACAATTCAACCTGTTAGACTTGTGATTGTTTCAGACACGTCTGTTGTTGCTCTACACCTTGGATCCGCAATCCTAAACCCAGCAGAAGGATATTCCGTATGGCTTGATAGTGTTCGTGATTGGGCAAAGTGCCCAAGTGATAATGACATTACGTCTGTTACAATTGTGAGATGCTCTCAAGTAGTACTGGTTCATTGTAACACTACGAAGGCATTACAGTTACTTACGGAGGCAAAACAGTCGAATGACTTGTTGCTTAATAGAGCAGTGAAATCAGCCAATATCATATGTGATTTTATGTTTACTGGATGCTTGAGAGATTTTCATAAAATGAACAAAGCTCTTAGGATTTCATCTTATTCGAAGTGTGGAATTAAATTTACGAACACGAAGATGACTTCTCCCGCAGATGAAAGCAAACACATTGCTGCTACTGCTGTTCAGAAACTATGGAGAGCATACTTTTTAAGACGAAGACAGGACACGTTAAGAATACTTTTTGAAGAACAAAATGCAACAGTAACGGCTCTTCACACAGAGCAATCGACTTTATGGGAAAATATTTTGGAATCTAACTGTGAAGGTCAGCAAGTAGTTCTTTCTGACTATGAATCGAGTGAACGACAGAATTTAAAAGACTGGGAATTCGAGGATAG
The DNA here is from genome assembly GCA_964019425.1 of Flectonema sp. DT1601. Classification (NCBI taxonomy): domain Eukaryota; phylum Euglenozoa; class Diplonemea; order Diplonemida; family Diplonemidae; genus Flectonema; species Flectonema sp. DT1601. The sequence goes on from OZ025840.1 coordinate 615,101, forward strand.
AGATTTCATCCAACAAAGACTTATTGCAAGTTGGTCAAAAATGATTTTATCAACTTCTGAGGTCGAGTATGAGCAGTACTTACAATTCTTTGAGTTAGATCAAACTGTTTTTAATTCCCCTTCTCGACTAACACGAGGAGCAATCACAGCATGGGAACGTATCAACACCGAACTTCTTGAAGCTGTTTCTGGACAGGTTCGTATAATCCATGAGGAGATCTCTCATAATATTTTCAGATTTGAAAATCTTAGTAGAAATGAAGTTTGGTCTCGTCACCAAATTGCACAGGAAGAGTACACAGTTCGATTGATGTTTCAAAGACAGGCGAATGTTTTGACTGAACAAATAACTGGTCTTCGGATACACAAATCTTACAGACCGATCCGGCCTGTCGCAACCAACAGTGAGGTTCGATGGTCTGAAGTAGCAGCTTCAGAACAGCAAGAAATTCAAGAACGTAAAGAGATTGAGTCTGCTGAAAGTAATTGGAGAGAAGTTCAATACGAAAACAGTCAATGGCTTCGAGCAGAATTAAATAGAATATCGAAAACTAACCACGCTGAGCAAGTTGATAAACAACAAAAACGAGACAAGTACGTCGCAGAGCTCGAAAAGGAAATTCTCGAAGAAGAAATCGCTAAAGAAGAAGAGCAGAGATATGTTGAAGACCGCATGAAATCGATTTTAAGTCAACAAGAAGATCAACGGAGTGAGGAATCACGACGTCGGTCAGATGCAGTAAAAAGACTTTTAATTTCATCAGGTCAAACAAGCGATCAAACACCTGCTGGTACGGTTGTTAGGAATTTAGCCTATCGATCTGTTCTTGGTGATGAAGTAGATCAAGTGACAAGGGAGAACACTACAGCAAATGGTTTCGTTACTTCGACTAAGAAGTCACCACGAAATTCTCTTTCAGAACCAGCGAGAAGCGGTCCAGCCAGACGGAGATCCGATTCCAATAACAGACCCCAGTCGGGAAGATCATCTCGAAATTCTGTGGGAGGTAAGAAATAGTTTTCTCTTCTAAAGTGTATTATTTCCTTCCCACAAACTCGCATACTAACTTTAAAGTTAATTTTCATTACGTTTTATTTGTTACTTTTTTTCTTTCTTCCCCTTTCCGCTTCACTGCTGCATCTTTACAGTTTGCCAGCTCTCGTCTATTTAGTTTCATTGGAAGGTCGTTGTCGTTGTTTCCCAAGTCTTCCCTCTTTGTTCTTTAAGTGTGTTTTTCTCATAAAGTTTTTTTTTTTTTCCTTATTCTTTTTTCTTTTTTAACAATTTCAAAAAAAAAAAAAAAAAAAAAAAAACATAATATTATTGACATAACACGTGGTGTAGCCTGTTGCTAGCCCTCACTGAGCGCTAGTTTGATTTTCTGTTTTTCGTGCTGTAAGTAATACTTACCTGTAGCTTTAAACTAAACAGGTACAGTAGTCACTCAATTCATCTATTTTTTTCAAGCCAGCACCAGTCGCTGGTCTTTCTCATTATCTATCTCGCGGACCTTGTTTGGTTCCTCTATTTCATTATTATACATTAAAAAAAAAAATTAATGTCTTTCCTAGCAAAGCAACAATTGTAAAACCGTAGGAGGGTCGGGTAGGAATTTTTCCACCTTTTTTTTTTTTTTTTTTTTTTTTTTTTTGAATTTTAAAAAAAAAAAAAAAAAAGCAGTGGCTCTACGATAGTCTTTGTTACAGAGACTGACTGATTTAAATCGCCTATCGGGTAGGAATTATCCACCTTCTGAAAATCACTTTATATTTAAAAAGTGTTGTTGTTGTTTTTTTTGGGAGGGGGGGAGGTTGGAATGTTTCCACTTGCCCTATTTTATTTTATTTATTTTTTCCGTGTCAACTGCTAAGTTATCAGGTAGGAAATTATCCGCCTCCATGTTAGAATTTAGTAGCACACATATGAACTATATTGTGGTTCACACTGTTCTTGTCCTATTTCACGAGCAGTAATATTTTTCAATCGGCACACAATGCTTGTGCGAATCTTTTTCTATATAGCAGTCACTTCAGTGGTCAGGTGCTTGTTAGCGCCGTGTTACCATTATTTGACGTATACAACTTTCTTCTTAGCTGTAGAAACATGTGTAGTGTACTCTCACCTAGTGTGTCAAGTTGAATGTAAAAAAAAAAACTAAAATAGAAAAAGTGGGATGGAAAAAATTATTTTTTTTTCCCCCCCTTCTTGAGTGAACACATCATTGTTCTGCTATTTCTTTTTTCTTTTTGAGAGATTTTTTTTTTCAACGTCCTCAATTACTCTTCTTGTTATGTTAGTGCAGAGAATCGAACTAGCGCAACGATGGTGTAGATCTGATAGCCTTATTATCAAGGTCTATCCGTTCAGAGAATAATTTTTTATTTCTTTTTTTTGTGCAGCATATATAATTATTGCTTTGCAAATTACTTTTTTTTTTCTTCTTTTTTTTTTTTTTTTTCATTCTTCCAACTTTAATATAAGTTTTAAAAGAAAGAAAAAATAAAAAAAAAGATAAAAAATTCACAACATGGTGATGAAAAGTTGAGCCTTGCATATTATGCCAGTAAACTCATATTCTAGCTATGTGTATCCGTGAACATGTTATGTACGACTGAGGCTTGAAATCAACAGCGGATTCTTCTTTTTTTTAAATATTTGTTGCTGGTAGTCAATTGACTTGTCGTTTTTTCTCTATTCATTTTTTTTTTTTTCCATGCGAAAATGCGAATCGAAAAAAAAAAAAAAATACAAATGTGCTGCGTCCTAATTAGGAAGAGCAGCCTTGGTAGATATCTATTCATCACGTTCTCTAATTTCTTTATAATTGAAATGGTAAAAGGGAAATTTGATGTTTTAATGTCTTCGCGTATTTTCCACAAACTATCTATCGTATTTTAGTTGGCGAATGTGGAAAAAAAAATAATAATTATTATAAATCTCCTGTTTTATACAAAAGCTTTTAGTTAAAAAGCCACATATATTGTGTTGATTGCAAAACAGCTGCTAAAACTGACGAACACGTGTAAAATAAGTAGCTTTGGCATAATGACTAAACGGCTTTTGATTTGAATTTTTATCGGTGGAAAAAAGAAAAAAAAAGAAAAGAAAACGTAACATTAGTTTCTTTTTTCACTTAATTCGTTATCCTCCTTCCCTGTCCTTACTTTCCGTTAAGCACATTTTTTTTTTTTTTTTTTTTTTTTCAAATTACTTCTCTTTTCCGTTGGATGCACTTGTGAAGAACGAGTATGCATCGGATTTTGACATTTCTTTTTTCCCCCCCCTTTCTAACCGGAGGACTGTGTACAGTTAGTCTCATCCTCTGTCACTAGTCTCGCTTATTCTTCTCTATCAATTATGAAGAAAATTGAGCACACTTGAGCAGGTGGGATGGACTTTTATTAACTTCTTATATCTTACTAAAAAAAGAATTACACCACTAATTAACGATGTTTGTTATTTATATCGTTCACGCATCTTTTCATCAATTGTGTTTTTGTTGTTACAGATGTGACGTGGTCGCCTTTTGTGATTCATTCCCCAGAATTTATTTTCAATCAGAAGGGAACTTTTTCAAAAAAAAAATTTTGATTCATAATTTTTCATCTCTCAGATTACAAAAAAAAAAAAAAAAAAATGGTTTTCTCAACTATCATTCAAATAACGGGAATAGTATTAGGAATTAACAGCATAGCACTATCACCAAAAATTGTTAACATCTCACCTGGAGCTGTGTTTCCTTTGCCTGTTATTTGTGCAGCGTATCCTTCTTTTGAATTTAACGACTTGGTTAGCATTCCATCAACTTCTGCTGGACATTTCATTGCAATAAACGAATTTGTTTCTATAACGAGAGATTCAAATGATGAAGAGTTCACAAAGGGTAATTCTTACACTGTTAAATGTGTAAGTACGGGACTTGATCCGAGCTTAAGTGGAACGACTAGCAATGTTGTTACAGTTACAGGACATGTGGATGTGGCGTATCACACTTCTTGTGTTGGTGGTGGTAGTGGTGTCAGGGTAACACTTCCTAGAAGTGAAACGTTTCAATCAATTAGAATACCAATAGCAAACGATGAAGTGAATCTAGGTCACACTCGTTACTATAACTTTCCTTCTGAGTTAGCTACAATGAACGCCTATTCACTACCAAGACCGGTGCCAGCAGGTACTGATATAGAAATGACTTGTTGTGAAGGACGTTACTGTTCGTATGCTATTATATTATACAGATGCAGTGACTGCACTGGACCCAAACCATTCGGGATTACTAATTCGTTATTATTGGAGGGATGGAATGGAGCATCTTGCGGTCCAAGGTTTGATACCAATTTAGAAACAACCGTATTCTATAAAACAATTGATGCCACTTCCACGACCATAACAACAACCTTCAGCCTTCATCATGATGAGCTTTTTATTATACTCGAGAAAGAAGGCAGCATCCCTGACTCATGGTGCTATAAACGTCGAGGTCCGTTTCCAGCTGGTTCAAATTGTGGTGATCATTGCCCAAGTATATAATGTGTATTTGAGTTGCTGTCTGTGATATATCACTTGTTTGTCTTTATTCAGATTGTTGTTTAATCTGATGCTTGCTCGTTTTTTTTAAGAAAAAAAAAAAAAAAAACATTATTATTATTGTTATTTTAGCATTAAATCTCTATACAGTTTGTGATTGGAGATATTGATGTTCTCTCTCGCCCTATTTTCCTTATTTTTTTTTATTTTTTTTTTTTTTACACGATGTTGTAACAAACTTGATCCATCTATGGATGCGTGCTGTGAGTTGCCTCCCTATTGGCACTCTTTAAGCAGCCTTGAGTTTAATTTAATGACTCCTCTCTGACTGTTAGTATGTATGCTGCTGTTTAGCGTCTTTGCTTTAGCGAAGTAGCTGAACGTATCCAAAAACTTTCTTTTTTTTATATCTCTTCCTCTCTCGTATTCTATGAATAACTCGCTTGTCGATAAAGATATCGTTAGCAAAAACAACTACTCTATTCGTTGTCTGAAAATATTTAAACGTTGTAGTCACATTCGCTTTTAAAGGGACTCTCAAAAAAAGAAAATATAAAAATGATCGCAAGCAAACTGTTTCCTTCGATGAGAAGATGTGTTTCTGGATCGATCATGCAGAGAAGTATGGTTTTTGCAAACCGCAACATGGGAACGATGAACTTCGGAGGAGTCCGATGGTGTACTGAGAAAGCCATTCCCTCAAGCAACATGCCAGAATCTTTCTCAAAAACAGATGAGAAAATCCACATTGAAAAAGACGGTAAATTTCTTGGAGGAAGTGGTATTGGAAGTTCAAAAGCCGACATGGCTTTACTATTTGAGTGCAAAGTTTGTAACACACAAGCACTAAAGCAATTTACTAGAGCATCCTACGAAAAGGGAGTGGTCCTTATTGAGTGTCCGGGGTGTAAAAATAAGCATGTAATCGCTGACAACTTAGGTTGGTTCATGGACATGGGTGAAGACAACAACATTGAAAAACAAATGAAATCGAGTGGCCAAGAGCTAAAGAGAATGAGCATCACACCTGATCAGTACTCGGATTTACTCAAAGGAGGTAAAATAGATCAAAATGGCACCATGAAACCAAGTGAATAACTGACTTATGGCACTTTTTAATAAAATAATAATTCCTTGTATCTGACTATTTCTATCAAGCTATCCTTCATTTAGTTTTTTTCTTTTTTTTTTCTCGCACTGTGCGGCTCTTTTTCTAACCAAGGCCGGTGCTTTCAAAATGTAGCGAATATCAAAAAAGGAGAATTGAATATTAAGGGAAAAAAAAAAAAAAGTTTTCCTGTCCGAGCCACTAATGTGGAGTGATTCAAAAAGAACACGGAATCCCCCTTTTTATTTTATTTTATGTTCTTAGTTCTTTGCCTATTTTTTTTTTTTTTTTTTTTTTTCCCTGTCAAAAAAAAAAAACTTAAAATTCACAGTTAAAAATCACTCTATCTCATTACAATAGTTACGCAGATAATATTCAGCGAGTTACCCTGACGGCCCTTAGTTAGAGTTACCCTGCTCTGTGTTAGCGTCCTACTAGTTAAATTTGACCTGCTCTCTTCAGTAACATCACAAAACAATGTCACTTAAAACGATGGCAGCAAAGGGTGTCTTAGTGGAGCTTGGAAACAGTGCCAAGAAGCTTCCGAGCTTAGTATCTGGTAAGAAGGCACTCATAGTAACTGACGGAGGTATTAGAAAGTTAGGATTGATTGATTCTACTTTGAGAGAGTTGAAGTCTGCTGGTATTGGGGTCGAGGTTTACGATTCAGTCATTGAAGACCCGTCAGTAAGATGTGTCAGAGAAGCAACACAACTCGCTAAGGATATGAATGCCAGTTCAGTAATTGGTTTTGGTGGAGGATCCTCGATGGATGTCGCAAAGATTTCTGCCGTACTCGCTAAATCATCACAACCAATCGACACAATGTACGGCATCGATCAGATTGAAAAAACTGATCGCCTTCAACTTATACAAATACCCACCACTGCTGGCACTGGTTCTGAAGTCACTCCGATCACAATTCTTACCACCGACAGCGAAGAAAAGAAAGGAATTGTAGACCAGCAATTGACACCTGATTTCGCTATTCTTGATGGAGAACTAACTCTTTCACTTCCAAAACACGTCACCTCTGCTACTGGAGTAGATGCTATGGTTCACGCTATTGAAGCATTCACTGGAAAGTTAAAGAAAAATGATTTTGCGGATGCCTTAGCGATTGATGCCTTAAAACTTCTCGGAAGTAACATTCATGAAGTTTGTGACAACCCAAACAACGCAGAGGCGAGAAGTCAGATGTTGTTAGGTGCTTGTTTTGCTGGAATGGCATTTGCGAGTTCACCAGTAGCAGCTGTCCATGCTCTTGCGTATCCAATTGGTGCAAAGTTTCACGTTCCTCACGGACTGTCAAACGCACTAATGTTGCCTCACGTTATGAGAGTCAATTCACAAGTAGAAACCTGCGCTGAGCAATATCTCCAACTCGCACCTTACATGTTACCAGGACAGTCATTCAACACTGCACTTGAAGTAGCAGATGCCATAGCTGACCTTTCGAAATCTCTAAACATGAAAATTAGACTCACAGAAGTTGGAATAACACAATCTGATATCAAAATGCTTGCGTCAGAAAGTATGAATCAACAACGACTACTCGTTAACAATCCTTACGAAGTTACTTTAGAAGTTGCTGAGCAATTGTACACTGCGGCTCTTTAATTAAATAAAACTTTTTTGAATTGAGGTTCGTGTGATATATGCAAATGCATATCAACCATATTACGTGTTTTTTACATAAAGAAACTTCAAACTAATTCGATGAGTTCGAAAAAATTTGAATCTCTCTCCCGTTGTCATTACCCTGACTGTTCGGGGTGTTGTAATACAAAGGGAAAAAAAAGAAAAAAAAAAGTATCTTAAACATTATCGTATTTTTTTTTGTTGTTATTGTGTGTTTTGTTTCACCGAGATTCTGCAAGCCCCAACACAAGTCTTGGAGAATATGTTTGTAAAAGTTAATATGAATCAGTGGTAGTAATCTATATTTAACTATTAGCTAAAAAAAGAAATGATTGAAATTTCAAAATAAATCGATTATTTTGAAATAAACCGATTGTTAAATAAAATCCGATTTATTAATAAACTGGAGTAAAGTCCCCAAGAGAGACATATAAAACTACGTATTAATTTCTTTTTTTTTTGCAGTGTTTTTTTTATTTACTTATTTTTTAAATAAATAAAATAATGACTTCGAATACTGATGTTCTTGAAGTAACAGTCAGTGGTTTTGTTTTTGTTTGGGATGAGAAGAAGTGGATACCGACGACTATATCAGCGACCAAAAACAAAGAAACTGGTAGCGGTACCACCGGAATTGTAATTGGAAAATCAGCGGAAACTGATAAACAACTTTTTAAAGGAAAATTCGCAGATATTTTCGACACCAAACCCGCCGACTACAAACCAGAAGAATTCGTATCCAGCGTGGCAGTAGTTTCCCAAAGAAGAACTGAATTCGAACCTTATCCTGAAGGGTCAATTGGTCTTTATTCCAGCAATGCACACACCGTTGAGTTTGCTATTGGAAATGAAGAAACAACTGGCACGTTGTGGAAATTTACAACTCTCCATAGCGACGATAAGTCTCGTAATGATATTCACACGTTTATTTATAGCGCAATGTTTAGACAGTAATATTTCATAGCAAGGTACTCACTGCCGAAAGTAGCTCACTGCCTGAAGTTATCAATTCCTGCTCCACAGTACGAATCCTAATGTTGTTAATGCATCGTTTGATTGAGATACCCGATGCGGATTAGATCTTATGGTCTGATGCTAACTTTCCTGCCACGGTACTAAAAAAAAAAAAAACTGTTCCATTCCTCCCTTTTATTGCGCGTTCTTTATTATGTAAACACCTAACATCTTTGTTGGGGTATTGAGGAAGTAGAATGAAGGTGTTGTCTTTATCGTCGTATATTGGTTTACTTTAATAAGGTTTTTACTCACAATATGTTCCGCGGGACCCGCCGTAGCAGGTCGTCCAACAGGAGTGATCGATTACCAGAAGTGTCTCATGAGGTTGGGTTTATTGATTTAATGTTAGAAAAACTTAGAGCTCATCTAGTAACATCTGGGGTAAGTGATTCTCCTGTTGATATTCTGCAGGAAGTATGCAGATGGTCATATGAGAAAACTGAAGTGTTTTCTGAAAGTGAGGGAGTTCCGAACCCAATACCTGTTGCATTACCTCCGAAGGTACCAATGATGTTGACACATACAAAACAAACTATTTGGCAACCTCAAGACAGTAACCCGTTAGCATTCATGACCCTCACTCATCACGCAATCAGAGTTGGCCTCACAACTGCTCTCGACCTTCTAAGATTACCTGCGAAACAAAAAGAAGGAACAATCCTGTTGGAACAGACTTCAAGATTAATCGACTTGCACACCAGACAAGAAGATGAAGTTTTTTTTCCATTCATGAGGAAAGCTGCACCAGCCATAGAATGTCACAATCACTCACATGAACATGAACAAGATGCAAAGCAATACCGAAGAACACTTGTACAACGTCTCAAACACGGTGTTGATGATGGAATCATTAATGAAGTCAGCAAGTTAGTTACCGACTACGAAGAGCACATGGATTTCGAAGAACGCAATCTCGCTCCTGTAATGGGTGACTACTCTGGTGATGTTCTTATGCAAGCAGCAGGTCTTTTAATTAAGTATGACGTACCTGAGTTACTCTCACATGCTGTTCCTTTTACAGCTTATCAACTTTGTAGAACATTTGATTACGAGATGGGAATTAAGAGATACGCAGGTATTATTAAGAAGGTCGCATCATGTGAAAGCTATAATAACTTATCTAAGGCGATGTTGTCATCTGCATTCGAGGCAAAGCCGCAATTTGCTGCCCAGTTAGTTAATGACGGAGTTCTTGAACAACCAGAAGTTTCTCCATCACTACCATCTCAACCAATTATTCAACCACCGACATCTAGAACAGCAAAGGGTGTCGCTGAATGGATTGAAAACGACTCTCCAGGATCAGATTGGAATTGGAAGAACGTCACTGGCATTACAAGAAATCCAGTTGAGACGGATGCTTTATCAAGAGCAGAACGTCTTCACACAAAACTTGCTGAACGCTTTGCTGAACCTTTAGTTCTTAAGCACGTTACCATCTCAGAGTCGACAGCTGAAACTTCGATCTATTTCTTTATTGATAACACGTGGGAAATGGCAAGAAGAGCCCTCTTTGCTAAAATCTACACGAGGATGCACAAGGAACGTGGCAAGAAGCTTCACGTTGTCATCATCGACGCAAAGGAGAGAAGATCGCTGGCAAAGCATGAAGGTGCTCTAAAAAGCAAGTACGATCTACCTCCTTCATCATGTCCGTTATCCTGCTAACTATATGTGAACAATATATACTTAATTAATCTATTAGTGAATCAGAAAAAAAAAAGGGAATCTTATTGTTATGCGTGGACCTCACCAACCGTTTTTTTTTTTTTCTTCTTCTTTGGGTTAGTTTTTTTTTCCCCCTGTTCTCTTCGTTTCATTCCCCTTCTTTTCGTGTTAGTTCTTTTCGTTGCTGGCTTTGTGTCGATGTTTGGGCTGTGTTTTTCTAGTTTATGATTTAATGCTCTTTCGAAGGGGGTGGCAAAAGTTTCAAAAAAAAAAAAAAAAAAAAACGTGTTTTACCCACCCTAGTTACTGAGAACGGGTTCGAAGCGAAACTCGCCGTATCAAGCAACTGGAAGTCAATTTCCTTTCCTTGGGGTAGATGAACACGATATATGACGATTAGTTTACTACCAGGGGTGGGGGGAAAAAAAAAAAAAAAAAAAAAAAAAAAAAAATGGTCGGGCAAAAAAAAAAAGAGGTTGCAATTTTTTTTTTAATTTATTTCATCTATCATGTTTTTCTTACATTGTAAAAAAGTCCTTGATTTTCACTTTTTTTTTTTCCCCCCTTCAACTTTTTTCTCAACTTGGCAACAAAATTAACAAACAAACAAAATTAAAAAATAAAAAAAAGAAAATTTTTAATTATCTATGCAGGGTGAGCATAGGTGCACATTACTGAGAGAGATCTGCTTGTCGAATAAGAAAGCTGTGAGGCCTGTGGTGGGGAAAGTTTTTCTTTTTTTTCTCTCTGAACTCTCTTAATTTGATTCCATCGAATGCTGACCTTTGTGTCTTGGTTTTCGAAACTTGGAAAAAGAAAATAAGCAGTAAAAAAAAAGAATTCCCTTCATCATATAAATGCCTCACAAAGTTTGACCGGTCGATGTCTTTTCTACAGAAGCGCCGAACCCTTTTTCATAAAAAAAAAAACGAAACAAAACAAAACAAAATGATTGTTATCTACAAGACCCCGAATAGTGACCGCAGTCACCGTGCCACAATAATCTATTGTTGGTACAATAAAACCCTTTTATATTATTCATTTTCCCCTCCCCTATTTTTTTTTTTTTTTCAACATGACAAAAAAAATATCTACAGAAGCTTTCTACCTCTCTGTTTCTGTTGTTCTCTCTGTTTTCAGCAAATGTACAGGGTTAAAAAAAACAAAAACAAAAACATCAGTTGTTCTTTTTTTGAATGCAATCAAGCTTCTCGTTGATCCACTCAACGACCTTTTTATTTCCACCTGTTTTAAGGCTCTCATTGTCACCCTGACATTGAGAAAAAAAAAAAAAAAAAGAACCTATATATCAAATGCTTTTTGTTTTTTTTTTCCTCCGCCGATTCTGATCTTTCTTAATCTCAGGTTGTATTTTGGGCAACGTATTTTTTGTAAACAAAATTTTTTTTTCTTCTTTTTTTTTTTTAAAGACAAAAAAAAAAAAAAAAAAAAGCAAAAGCAAAAAAAAAAAAATAAAAAAAATATATAACGTTGTTTTTTTTCAACCCTTACTTTAATATTATTATTTTCTACTGAAGCCTCGAAGTAAACTTATCGTGAACCCACATGTGTCAGTCATTATGTAGAAACCTACTTTTTGTTAGGAATCTTTCATTTGACGATTCGATTTAAATGCTCTGGGGACACATTGTGTAAGAAAGCTTCCGTTGACTTGAGTGCGTTATCTATGCTCCCTGCATTATCTATGCTCCCTGCATTATCTATGCTCCCTGCATTATCTATGCTCCCTGCATTATCTATGCTCCCTGCATTATCTATGCTCCCTGCATTATCTATGCTCCCTGCATTATCTATGCTCCCTGCATTATCTATGCTCCCTGCATTATCTATGCTCCCTGCATTATCTATGCTCCCTGCATTATCTATGCTCCCTGCATTATCTATGCTCCCTGCATTATCTATGCTCCCTGCATTATCTATGCTCCCTGCATTATCTATGCTCCCTGCATTATCTATGCTCCCTGCATTATCTATGCTCCCTGCATTATCTATGCTCCCTGCATTATCTATGCTCCCTGCATTATCTATGCTCCCTGCATTATCTATGCTCCCTGCATTATCTATGCTCCCTGCATTATCTATGCTCCCTGCATTATCTATGCTCCCTGCATTATCTATGCTCCCTGCATTATCTATGCTCCCTGCATTATCTATGCTCCCTGCATTATCTATGCTCCCTGCATTATCTATGCTCCCTGCATTATCTATGCTCCCTGCATTATCTATGCTCCCTGCATTATCTATGCTCCCTGCATTATCTATGCTCCCTGCATTATCTATGCTCCCTGCATTATCTATGCTCCCTGCATTATCTATGCTCCCTGCATTATCTATGCTCCCTGCATTATCTATGCTCCCTGCATTATCTATGCTCCCTGCATTATCTATGCTCCCTGCATTATCTATGCTCCCTGCATTATCTATGCTCCCTGCATTATCTATGCTCCCTGCATTATCTATGCTCCCTGCATTATCTATGCTCCCTGCATTATCTATGCTCCCTGCATTATCTATGCTCCCTGCATTATCTATGCTCCCTGCATTATCTATGCTCCCTGCATTATCTATGCTCCCTGCATTATCTATGCTCCCTGCATTATCTATGCTCCCTGCATTATCTATGCTCCCTGCATTATCTATGCTCCCTGCATTATCTATGCTCCCTGCATTATCTATGCTCCCTGCATTATCTATGCTCCCTGCATTATCTATGCTCCCTGCATTATCTATGCTCCCTGCATTATCTATGCTCCCTGTATTATCTATGCTCCCTGCATTATCTATGCTCCCTGCATTATCTATGCTCCCTGCATTATCTATGCTCCCTGCATTATCTATGCTCCCTGCATTATCTATGCTCCCTGCATTATCTATGCTCCCTGCATTATCGAGTAATACTTCCCGATTTTTAAATTTAATTTATTCACTAACAAGGAAAATGCTAAGTAGGTACAACTACGATTTTTCTTATTACTGTCTTCGGAATGACGGCTTAACTTTGTTGAGAAACTTGCAAAAAAAAAATAAAATAAAATAAATTTTTTTTTTTTTTAAAATACATTTATTTTTTTTCATCTTCGATTTTAACAAAAAAAAATAAATTTTTTTTTTGTCCTATATTATTCATAATTCGTGTTTCAGACTTACTGTGTTGGTGATTCTTTCTTCTTGCTCTGCATGTTATGTTCGTTCTTGCTAGTATGCGGCGGCTCTGTTCGTTACCAGACGGAAATTATTACTATTTTTTTTTTGTTGTCACCTTCCTCTGATTCTTAGTAGTCTAGTTTTTAAATTTTATTATCTATTGTCGATGGATTTTTGCTTTTTCATTTTTCATCCTCCATTCCTTATTTTCGTAGCTGTTCCTTTGGCGAGATCAGTCAAATTATTGTACCTCTATTTATCTAGCTCTTGACATTACTTTGTTTGAAGCCATTATGTGTATTGTCGGGTTTTACTCTTGTAGTATTCTATATTTAAGTTATTATTATTATTGTTTTTTTTTTATATTTAATATTCACAAACGTTTTATATATATTTCCTTTCCTTCCCTTTTTTTTTTTTTTTTTTTGTGTATCGATCCTTTTTTATCATTTTTAAAAAAAAAAAAAAAAAAAAAAAAAGGGTCTCATTACTGATGTTGTAGTTGTCACTCCCACCGATCTTTTTTTAATATTCAATAGCAGCAGAGGTATGTACAGCATACAACGAACAATAATCCTGCTCAGTTTTTTTTTTTTGTTAGTTGGATTATGCTACGCAAAAAAAAAAAAAAAGAGTTGACGACTACAACTTTCAACATTCATTCATACAGTAAAAAAAAACCGGCTTACGGTTCGTCGCAGAAAAATGAACTTCTTCTTTTCTTTTTTCCAGACTTCTGACAGTACGTACAATATATATTTTTTTGAACCTTTTTTTTTTTTTTTTTTTTTTTTTTTTCTTCGTCTAATTTATTTAAGCAATAAATTCTAACAACAACAACAACAACAAAAAAAAAAAAAAAAATAAATAAATAAAGGAACATCGCTATATTTACGTGCCAACGGTTTTTTCTAATGTCCCAGGAAAGGGGGAAAAAAAAAAAAAAAAAAAAAAAAAAAACTCATTCTTGTGAAAGCCTCTGTGAAAGCCTCTTTTTGATGTCTTTTCCCTCAGTCTGAAAAAACAAAACAAAAAAAAAAACATCACTAAAATCATTAAGTTATATATTCTTCTTCGATTTTTTATTTTTATCACAAGTTGAGCATAACTTATTTACTCGGAAATGATGGTTTGTGGCAAAAAAAAATAAAATAAAAAAAAAATGTGCCTATCCCATTATAAAAGAACAAAAAAAAAATGAGAAATAAGTTCATTCACTGTTGATATTTAATTGTTTTCAATTCTTTGCACAAGTGAGGGTCATCGATTGCAAGATCACGGAAGAAGTTTTTTTTTTTTTTTAAAAATCTGTATCAACGTTTTTTTTTCTCTTTCATTTCTCGTAGTAGTTGGGATGGTAAAAACGAAAAAAATCGTCCCTCCTCAACGGAAGACATTCGATAGCACAGCTTGCTACATGTTTTTTTTTTCCTTCCCTTCCCTTCTCAACTGCCACTTTTCGCGTACAGGCAACACATTTCTCCCTTTTTTTTTCTTCTCTTCTTCTTTTTCTTAAAAGATATTTTGTGAAATAATTAAAAAAAAAAAAAAAAAAAAGAGAATTGCGTGATATCTTCTTTTTATCATGGGGGGATAGCGATTTTTTTTTTTTTTTATATAGTGGTGCTGATTTTCATTTTTTTCCCCTCAATCGCAAAACTATTATTTTTACCATCGTTACGTAACAGTTGTCCTAGTCTCTGCGTCTACTGAAATCTGATAAAATAGAAAAAAGTAGAAGCAAAGCAGTTGTCGTTATCAAACGTGGAGGGGGAAACGAAGAAAAAAAAAAAAAAAAAAAGTGATACACCCCTGCTGGGTGTAATACTGTTCAATTTCTTTTATTTTCATTTTTATATAAACATTCTGTGTTCCTTTTGAATATAGCGATATACAACAAATGATTTTTTTTTCCCCCCTTTTTTTTTTCTTCTTTTTTTTTCACCCGCTCCGCTCTATAAACGTTTTCTCGGTAACATTTCGCAAGACTTAATTGCAAATTGCTGGCAGCTAAATATAACAATAGTAAGGTTATGAACGACCAGGCAAAAAAAATATTAAAATTGTTATTCCGAGTTCTCGGGGAAAAAAAAAAAACAAAAAAAAAAAATTATAGAAAACTCTGTAGATGCTCAATTTTTAATTTTCCTCTTTTTTCTTGTTGTTTCGGGAGATGAGGGCAGTGCAGATAAAATAAAATGATAAAAAAACCTGCCTTCTGCTTGCCTTGCTCAATTCTTTCCTCTTCCCTTTTCTTTTTTTGCTTCACGTGTTCTTTTTAATCTTTAACAGAGGGTAAAAGGAGCTCGCGACTGAGCACATTTATGGAAAAAAGTTATTTTGGTAGAACGATGTAATGGCAGTATCACTGTCTGGGAGTAAAAAGTAATAATAAAGCGTTTACTGCGTGTGTTGGTGACCCCGAATGCGGGAGGGAAAAAACAATTGCTAATTCATTGCGAATATTTGACTTCTTCTTTTTTTTGTTGAGATCTATTTTTCATAGGTTATAGCTTCACTTAGAAACAAAAAAAAAAAAAAAAAAAAAAATTAAATTAATTTTTTTTTTTCTCCCTTGCTCTCTCTTCATCGCTTGTTTTTTTGTTTGCGAAGCAGGTTTGCAAGCCTGTCTGGGCAGTCAACGCAGCCACCTAATTCTATCTTATTATCCTTTATATTTATCAAGTTCCCTTTCCTTTTACTTTTTACGGTTGAATTCTTCAGTTTAGGGTAGTAGTTTCTCTCTCCAGTCAAAATATGTGACAAAAAAAAAAAAAAAAGAGGGAGCTGCTTTTTTATTTTCATTTTTTTTTAAATTTTTTTTTCTCTTTTTTTTGCAATTCATCAAACTTGATCCCCTCACATTATTGCGTGAGAGAATAGAAGAAAAAAAAAAAAAAAAGAAAAAAAACTGCTTTTTTGTCAGCAAAGAGTTTGTGTGTTTCTAATTCTGTTGTATAGAAAGAGTATTGGAAACAACGTACCGTTAACTCATTCTTTATTAGGTGTTTTACTGGTTATAAGCAAACTATTTATCGCAGGCAGTTACCAATCATGTTCCACCGCGAACAAGCCTCAGAAAATCCACCCACTACTATCTACTATCCTTATAAGGCACAACCTTGTCGCATAAATGGCGGTACTTAGTACACGGCTTTCAATGGCTTACAGGCGGGGTTACTGTTTCCCTCTTGTTTTTATCTGTTATTCTATTTTTTTTTTTTTTTCCCCTTCCCCCGTATTAGCACACTTTATTTTGAATTAACAAAAGTGTTTTTTTATATTTTTGTTGTGTACAATTGGAACAAAGTAAAAGGCGCTCTCTGAGATCCTGTATGTTCTGCTGTACTTCAAAGAAAAGAAAAAATTGTTGCGTGTTTCCCAATATGGTGTGCTGATTGATTTTCTTTGCCTTCATTTCCGATGTTGTTTACGTCTGCTGTGCTCTGATTCAATCATGGTAAATAACTGTATCACGTACCCTCCTAGGCGATTAACTTCTGCCTTCGTGATCAACTTTTTCACAAGCAAAAATTTGCCTATTTTAAGGTCCCCTAATTGCTTCTTGTTCGGTTTGTAGGCCTTGAGTGTATGTGTATTTCTTTTTTTTTCTTTCTTTCTTTTCTGTAATTAATTCAACGACCTTCCTTTCTTTCTTTCTTTCTTTTTTTTTTTTTCACTTTTGGCACGTTTGTTTTACGTTTAAAGGAAAAAAGAGCTTAGCAAGTGCTGCGCTGTAATCTCTCTCCTACAATACCTAACAGCAGTTTCTTTTTTCCCACCCCTGAAACCTGCAACAACTTTGTCTTCATCTGTTTTAATTGCGCTGCTGTTTACAACTTGAAAACTTGACTGTTTCGGTCAACATTGCTATTTGTAGGTGTTTTGCTTCAAAGCTGCTTAAATTGTGTGGAGTCGAACAAGCCTGACCAATTGTATGCAAATCGTGTTTCAGGTGAAGTCTGCGTTGTTCTTATAGCATTGGTTTCACTTTATTTTATGTTTTTAAAGGCGGCAATCATGTTAATGAATTATCGACCTTTTTTTTTCTTTAATCTCCTGATTAGTCTGATTATTCTCCCTTTCGCAGTACGTATGCAAGTACTCGGGGAGGTGTTTTTTTTTTTTTTTTTTTTTTTTTTTTTTTTTTTTTTTTTTTTTTTTTTTTGAATTTGTCTTAGAATCCTTTGCAAAAAAAAAAAAGATTTGTTGTTGTTATCTATTTCTTTTGGGTTCATCAGTCAACTCTCCGAACCCAGGTTCGCGAAGAAACATGTGGACTGTGAATATATTTACTTTTTTTTTAGTTGTAGGTTGGATTTTTGACCTCTTTTCCAATTATTTTTTTATTTTAAGGGTCAAGGGAACAGTTATTTTTTTTTTTTTTTTTCCTTCTTCATTTTTTTTTGAATGCTATTATATAATTCTTTTTTTTTTTGCTGCTTTGTGGCGTTCTATCGAAAAACACGCTATTCTCACAATTCGGCATCGGACAAGACTTTCATCCCATTATACTATTTATTCAAGTGGGAAAAAAAAAAAAAAAAAAATAGACAGAAAGAATACGCAAACAGGTCAACTGACGTTTGATCAAATTTTTTTAACGCACGACACCAACAAAATAAAAATTAAAAAAAGTAAAAATAAATTAAGATAAATATACAAGGACAGAAAAAAAATAAATAAATAAATCAGTAATTTTGTTCCAAGTTTTAAAAGATTTTATGGAGATTGATAGTTGCCGTCTATCCATCTGAAAACTAATTGCTGCCCCCTCCTCCTCCATACATGTTATATAGAACTTTTTTACAGTGGTAACAACTAACGCTGTGAGCACGTTGTTTGCGTTCCATGCCTTGTGATTTTGTATGAGTGCGAAACTAGCTCTTTGGCCACTTGCGAAAAGGAAAAAAAAAAACAAAAAAAAAAAAAAGAGAGTGAAAGTAGGAATCGTATCTATCTCCCAACAAGCGTATTCCTTTTTTGCTTTCTTTCTCTTTTCTTTTTTTTTACCCCCCACCTTTTTTATCTCCCTCTTTTGTTTCATCCCACTCTTGCGACTGATAACGCCCATCAGTTGTACCCTCTCATATACTCAAGCCCATTCCTGTAGTTCCCTTTCGCAAGTACATCTTGAAGGGGAAGGAAACCGCTTTAGAGGTATTCTCTCTTTGTTGTCTACTGTTCTACTGAACTTATCAACTATATTCTTAAGGGGAAAATGGATCACACGAGAGAGATTATGTTGTTGTTATGGGAAACTCCTTTGTAGTCGTGTTAATTTTTTTTATCTTTTTTTTCAGATTCAGGATTGCTGTTGCATATCCTTGTGAATGAATGAAGGATTAATGGCGATACCAACCCCAACTCAGTCGATTGTTAGAGAAGTTGACTCCCCTTCTGGAATTGGTATAGTTGGTGATGATGAGGACGCCTCTGTAATGGTTCAGAAAATTGCAGCCTATTTTAAAATAGCTACTGAATCGACATTAACAGCATCGCCAACTGCAGCTGCCGACAACACATCAACAGTGAGAAGTCTCACCCGACGTGCAGAAGATGCAGAAACAGAAGTAATTCGATTAAGGGCAATAAATGATTCACTTTGTGCTCAAATTGAGTCAATGAAAAAAGAAAAACTCTCTATATCGACAATAATGCAAAATACAAGCATCATCTCAGGGAAGGGAGACTCTGTAGACAAAGAAGAATATGATCGTCTGCAGTCTGAGTACAATGCTGTGTTGCATTCCTTGTTAACAGTTAAGAGAGAGGCTGCTCAACTCAGGTCAGAGTTGTTATTTGTTAATAATCAGTCGATCGTTGCGACGGTTCCGATTGAGAGGGAATCACATCGACTGCATAGCGAAGAGTTGACTGCGTTGAGGGACCGAATAGAATTTATTAAAAAAGATCACACTCATCAACTTGATAAGATGAATAGAATATTTGATAATGAGAGGAAACAATTTCACACAAAACTAACTCAAATGGTTTCATCGTCAGAAGTCGATACTCTCCGAGGACTACTTCGAGACACTCAACAACAACTCACTTCAGTTACACAAAGTAGAGATGAGCTAATTGATCTAAACAAAGACGCTGTTTCAATATCGACATTACAAGCAGCTGAATCAGAACAATGCAGACGAGCAGAACAAGTAGAATCCTTACTTGAGGAACTCACGAGAGAAAAGACTATTCGAACAAAGATACAAGAAGCGTATCAATCGATGGCATTTAAGTTAGAAGATGCTAATAAAAGTATTTCTAAAATTAATCAGTCAAGAGGAGATAGTGAAGCGGCTATCCAACAAGTGACTCACCAACTTGATAGTAAAACAGTTGAATACCAAGAATTACGTGATCGCTATGAATTAGTTCAGTCGTACAGAAAAGAATATGAAGAAAGCAACAGAAGTCTTCAAGAAAAAGTAAGCGATCTCAATGCTGAAGAAATCAAAACACGTATTCTTATTGATAATCTAACGGCTGATAATTCAACAATGGCGACGGCTTTAAAAGATCAGAAAGAACAACTTGTGAGTTGCAAATCAGTGATGTCGACTCAGCAACAGAAACTTGATATCCTCAAGAGAGACATCGATGAGAAGTCTACAATCGCAGCTACTCACCGACAGGAATTCACAATCGCTATCACCGAGTCACAGCAACAGTTGAGAACATCAACTGAGGAGGCTAACCAGTTAAGAATTTCTATTCAAGATCGTGACAGCAACATCTCTTCTCTCCGACACTCTCTAAAACAAGAACAGCATCGTGTTGAAGAGATCAAGTCTTTAGAAGAAGGTATATTATTACTTCAGGAAAAACAAAAATCTCTTGAAGGGACGATTTCTTCCAAAACTTCGATGCTGAAGCTGAAGTCACAAAATCTCAAAAAAACTGAAGACGAACTTTCAAACTACAAAGTATGTGTCTTTTTTTTTAATATATTTTTTTTTGCGTATAACAAGTATTGTAAGAACGAAAAAGAATGTAGTCGGTTCAGTTTCGTGCACAAACGAAAGCTCACAAAATGTCGAAAGCAGACATCACAAGAATTCGACTGGTCAACTGTCGAGGTGCCTAATATCCCGAAGGGTCGCATCCGTCAGCGATAAGACTACTAATGCCGCTCTGTGTTTCCGTTATGTGGAAAAATACATCCGACTGGAACAAACTATCGCCGATGTGGTGAACCGGTTGAGAGGCTAACGACGAAACCACCCAAGCCAGGGTGCACAAACAAACCATGCACAGTGTTATATTATTATTTTCTGTATAGTTTAAGATAAAGCAAAATAAAAAACAGAAACTTATTGATGACATAATAAAACCTGCTTTCAAAGAAGCAAAGAAGACGGGATTAGTATGAGCCTTGGACCTTATTGTTAATTTAGAATATATAGTATATAGAAGAAAAAAACTTAATACACTCATTTAATAATTTAGATTTGATTATTATATCTGACTTTTTCAGGAAGGAATAATAAATATCAAAAAAGGATGAATGTACATGTATATCAGTCAAAATTTTATTTCCTTATGGAAAAAACAGTGTTTTTTGGTAAGGAAATAAAATTTTGACTGATATTATTAATTGATGTTTTTTTTACAAATGACTTAATCATTTCAATACGCACAGTCGGAGAAAAAAAAAAAATAAATAAAAAAAAATGACGTACATAAAAGCGGGGAAGCTGTGCGTTGTTTGCGCGAGGTCTGACCAACCCGGAATGGTAAGGAGAAGTGGTTTTAAATGTTTAAAATGTATTGGGAAACGAAGCAAAAAGGGAATTAGAAAAGTTGCAGAAAAGCAATCAATGATGGAGAAGGAAACATACCGATCATTACCGGTCATGGCGGTTGAAGGAGCTCCCCAGACAAGTTTAAGGCCGAGTATGGATGTACCACTGCCAGTGTTCTTGCAGCAGAGGTTGGGAGATCCAGTTGAGAATAGAACTTTAGCAGACAATTCTCATACATCTATAAGTGATGTAAATACAAGCAACTACAGTAGCAGGGCATCGAGTAGACGGTCTTCAGTTACACAACCTCCTCTTCCAGTCTCTACTGTTCCACCAAAACAGATGGTTGACTCCGCGTCATCACCAATTTCATTCTCACCTCACGTAGATAGGGAAGTTGTATCTCCTGCTCCTGAATATTTTCATCGCTCTCAGGTTGAGGAACTCGAACCTGATTACTTCAATCAGATTGTGAAGTCCGTTAGAGGACGTTCAAAATCAAAGAAAGGAACGGGGAATACAACTCCAGTAACATTTGTAAAACACCCAGTTCCGGTAGCAAAACGTCCTCAATGGAAAGACGTGAATACAAATCACGGGCACACTCACAACAAAGACAGACTGAGCAAACGAGGACTTAGCATGAGCAACGCTACTGAAGACCGCGATCTCTACCGTCTGAGTGACTTAGATGTTAGGGCAGCTGAACTGATTTCATTTGCGGGGGGTTTGAACAGAGGAGTTGATGTACCTGCAAAGGTTGACGATCTTCAAAACTTTCTTCAGGCAAATGCGATGTCAGTCTTTTCTGCGGATGACGAAGCAACTGCAAGAAATGAAGCACTATACAACCAACTTTCACGGAGGGGTAAGAGTAAAGATCGAAAGCCTCGAAGATCCGAAGTTCGAACGAACAGACTCTTCGCAAATGACAGTCACTTATCACAATTTGGTATTGATGATGAATTACAAGACTTACAAAGAGAGCTTAAAAATAGCAGACTTGATAACTACAAACACTCAGCTTCAGCATCGAGGACGTTCAACGGTCCTGCGGCAGCTGCATTCGATGATCCTGTTGACTTCTTTAATCAGACATCTCACATGCCTCCTCCCTCAAGGCAGTTCAATAGAACACCAAGTCGTAAGCATGCTGTTGTTAACAGATCTATGGATGACGTTCCTCAGCAGTCGAATGTTTTTAGTTTTGATTCTCCTTATCAACCAAGCAATGGATTGACGTCTGTCTAAACAAAGAGAGAACTGACTTTCTTCTATTTGTAAATTATTCGTTATCAAAATCACCATTTTTTTTCTTTTTTAAATGTTGGTTAACACAGACAATTCGTCTCTTGATTCCAACGTTTTCTTATTGTTATTTCTTATCACGAAAGAGTAATTTATTCTGTTGTCTTGCGTATTGGTTATTGTACCATCCTTGAGAAACACGTCTTTTCCGTTAAAATCGGGTGACGTGATTGTGTTTAACGATGGGTAACAATTTAATAATTAGTTTTGTTGTGAAAAACACGAAGCAAGCTTACCGTTTGATCGGATGACTTGCCTGAAGTATGTTGTGATTTCCTTGTGTAGGTACACCGTCAACTTTTCTTTAAATTCTAGTTTGACTTGAGAAATTAACATAATCTCCATAAAAAAGCAGCCTTTTTAATGCTCTCAGAGGAGCTCTCTATTTCTCGATGCGGTTTTTTGATGTTTTGTACAGTCAGCGTGGGTTCGAACCTGCGACAGCGATGTTTGTTAGAATGTATTACAGCAAGAAATGGTGAACAACCACGTAAGAACGTAAGAGACACGGGGCTAACTTAAGGTTTCCCTGACAGTCGATTAGAAAAAGTTGTTTTCTTGTTCGTGTGCTGCGCATCTGCCATCTCTTTTACTGGAATTATATAACGTCTTTCCCTTTCTAGAAAACGGTTTGGACTTTTCTTGTCAGGTCCGATACCAATCCGAAAAAAAAGAAAAGTTAAAATAATAGTATGTTTTAAAAAAAAAAAAAAAAAAAAAAAAAAGAATAAAAATAATTTTGGATTATTTTTTAAATATATTTTTTTCACCTAACAAATCTGATCATAGTATTTCTAATTCTCCGAATCACATCTTTTTTTTTTGTTCTTGTTAATTCCTCTCAAAAAAAAAAAACTTTGGAAGGACTGCTTGTTTTGTTTATTTCATCGGTATCCGTATTCTGTGTTTGTGTTGCTAGAGATTCTCGCGGCAAGTTGTGCAGACAGTTCAGATTTATCACCTTTAGAAAGGTACTACGAGTGAGTCGAACCGTCTGCTTTGCAAACCTTTTATGACTCAAATGGGATTATCTTTTTGGATTGGTTACACTGTAAAATAACGCAAATTCCTTTTTTTTTTTTTCTTCTCCTTCTTCTTTTTTAGTAGTGTTTTCTAAAGAGATTCTAATACTGAAGTAGTATTGGGTATTTCACGAGAAGCCCACCTCACCCGGGTAGGTTTTCTTAATGTGGCTTGTTGGACTCACTCAGTTATCTTTGTATCCCCTCCATTAATTCCCTTATTTGCTGATTGGTAAGGAGAATAAAGAAACAATGAAAATAAAAAAAATTCTTTGTTTTTTTTTTTTCTGTTTTTTTTTTTCTCTCTTTTTTTTTTTTTGTTTTTTTTGATTAAGGCATGTGAATACTAGTCTTTTTATATTCAAAAATGAAATATTACGCAAAAAACAAAGTAATTACGAATAAACGGTACTTGTACTGTGTGTGTTGTGTGTTGTGTGTTAACTTTCTTAATTTCTTATCAATTCACTATGTCTCTCTCTCGGTCTCACTTCTTGTAAATCTTTTTTATTCTCATTGTCTGCTTTCTGACCCCCTTCCTTCGTGGTGGTATGTGAATGCCTTTTTGTTGTACTTCAATAGCTTTTCCCCCCCCACACTTGTAAACTTGCTTTTTAGCGTTTCCCCAGAAGTTTCCCTGACTTCGATAAAGAAATAAAAAATAAATCAATCACTCCCCCTCCTCCTCCTCCTCCTCCTCCTTTTTAAGGATTTATAAAATAATTCTTTTCATTAATGTTGAAGACTTGGGATGCTCAAAACTTGTAGTAGCGGTTTTCAGATACTTATTAATGTTCACGGTAGCTGGTGTGTATCCAGGATGGAATATCTTATTGCAGTCGGTTTTCTGATTTTATGTATTTGCTAATATTTCTTTTGCGTGTTGTTGTTCCTTTTTTCTTTTCTTCTTTTTTCTGATATTCAGCTAACTGACCTTGCGACTGATTGGCACTTCTTTATTCAACCGTTTTTTCCCTCTCTCCTTTTTTTTTTTTTCCTGCAATTAACTGTAACAGCAAAAAAAAAAAAAAACGAATGTTGGACAGCACACGTAAACCTTGGTGTTCTGTATTGTTTCTCTCTCTCTCTCGAGAAAAATTCCTTTTATTTTCCCTGTCTTTGTGAAAATAAAAGTCCATTTATTCACACACATTCTCGATGAATAGTTGTACTCTTTTTTTGTATTTTGTTGCATCGATTTTTGTGTTTTTTTTTGCATCTCACTACCTTGTATTTGATATTGGTTTGGCTGCCACTTGAGAGATTGCAAATCCCCAGGGTTACTTCAAAATGCTTGAGTTGTCGATAAGGACATTGTATCTGTTATCCTTAACAGGTGTTATATTATTGTTCTGAAGAAGGCTGGCCACAACAACTACAAATCAGCATACACAGACTCACGGTCGTGGTGCACTCAAAAAAAGAAGGGGAAAAAAAAAAATAATATGTATCCACAGTTGCATAATGTTTGTGAATCCTAAAAGACACGTCAAATATATGCCCAGGCTCGCATGCACAGTACAATTTCCCTATTTTTTTTTCCTTCAAATACGAAATTGATATGGAAGTTCAGGGCTGTTCAAACACGTCTTTTAAAGTAACAATTCCGTGTCAATCTGGATGAAAAAAACTTTATTTTTTTTTAGGGAGCGTTGTTCTGAAGAATGTCGTAATATTTGATTGTTTTTTTTTTTTTTTTTTTTTTTTTTTTTTTTTTGTATTTTAAAAAAACAACAACCAAACAATAAACCCTCCCCTCTTTTTATTATTACGATCGCAATCAAACGAAAGTAACAACACTCCAGACTTGCTTATTGGAGTGAATTCAGTCACAGAATAGTTGACTGGCTCACTAGTAATACTGACGACACGTTATACTTCGAAAGGCTAAGTTAAGCATCACCATAGTCACTGTATCCTTTTAACAGATTGTTAAATAATCGCTGTATTTTTTTTCCTCAACCAATTATCCCTCTTTTTTTTTTTTTTTTTTTTTTGTACCTACCCTACTAGAGCTTAATAATTCCCCTCCTTTAAAAAAAAAAAAAAGTAGTAAAAAAAAAAAAAAATCCATTTATTTTAAAAGTCTTTTTCTGTGCTGGGGAACAAAATTTTTTTTCCCCCGTTCAATTAAAGACAAAAATCAATAAGGAAGAATAAAAATTAAAAATACAATATACTTTCTTGCATGAGAAATTGTGTGAAAACAATTTAAAAAAATATTTTTTAAACCAGGACAACCAGAACGACACAATATGAACAGGTGTTGTGAAGAGGTGACGTAACTTTCAATTTTTGCAATCATTTTTTTAAAAAAAATATGTAAATTAATTACTTTAATTTTCCCATTCAGAACCGGCAGAAGGCGCCGTTCATGAGATGGCGCTTGAGCAGCTGCGCGCCGTAACTGAGTTGGAATTAACATGTTCTGTGTGTCTTGATATCTTTAAGGAACCAATTCTACTACCGTGTTCTCATAGTTTATGTACTTGTTGTGCGAAGAGTCTTATTAAAGTTGTAAAGGGAAAAGGACCTTGTTGCTGTCCACGTTGGTTAGCACACAATGAAAAGTGTTGCGAGTTGAAGTGTCCACTTTGTCAAGGTATTCACACTTTTGATGATGACTGTGAATTAGTTTTGAACCTTGCTCTTCGTAATTTATGTACCTATTATGGAGAGCTGATCAGTGCTTCATCCGTTCAAAATTGTAGTGTTCATCAATTGAGTGAAACTAGTACTCACACGGCAGAAAACACCATACCAGACTCTAGTTATGTAGTAATCCCAGGTGTTGTTCCTGAAAGAGAACCAAGACCACATGTTAGTGAAGGAATTATTGTTCAAGAATATATAGAGGAATTTGGATGACCATCATTTTTCCCTCCTTTTTTTTTCCAACCTGATTGGAGAGTCTCTCTCCTGCTATGCTGCATGCGTAATAAGTGACAATTAGCGCTTTTTGGTTTTTTTGCAATAAAAAAAGTGCTAATTTCTTCGTTCTGAGTGCATGCTAAAAAAGTGACAAAATCCTGTTGTGCGTTTATATATATATTTTTTTTTTTTTGATTACCTCTTTATCCCATCTAAGATTTCCTTACACATACGGGTGATTGATCCAGCATTGACGTGTTGTTTATGATGTACAGTGCTAGAAGTAATGTGCGGCTAAAGTGATGCGCATGCGATTCATTTCTGCCTTCTTCTGGGTGAGTTGCGAAAAAAAAAAAAAAAAAAAACGCCCTTGTCTTAGGCGTGTCTCGTTGTTTCTGTTTTGTCTGCCTGTGTTTGTTATTAAATTAGTTTTTGAGATGTGTTTTTCCATTTTTTTTTTTTGCGAATTGGTGACTGAGTTTAGTTTATTAGTTGTTACTTACCCGCGTTTTCCAGAAGAAAACAATATCTTGGCGCGCCGCTGATTGGCGTGTATCCTCTCCATTTATTTTTATTTCATTTTATAGTCGTGATTTAAATCACGGTTTCTGCGCTACCCTCGCAAGCCATGGTTTCCCGTGTTTTGAATTTTTTTTTTTTTTTTTTTTTTTTTTTTGGTTCTTTTTCAAAAAATAGATCAGACAAGCAGACAACCGTCAAAGAAAAAAAACGAGAGAGGGAAGGAAAAAAAAACAGAAAAAAAAAAAAAAAGAAAGAGAAAATTTATTTCATCAGCAATGAAAATTAGCTCACCAGCGCATACACACAACAAGGAGGAGGAAAAAAATAGTAAAAAAGAAAGTTGAAAATAGAAAGATGTGCCTCGTTGATCGGTAAATCTTTATTTTTTTTTTTCTTCTATTTTTTTTTTTCACCTAATAAAGGACATCTTCGTTCTTTTAAAAAAAAAAGAATGTGATCGGAGTCCCAATCTACTGACGTCAAGCAGCATACACACAAGAACAAGAACAACACAAAAAAAAAAAAAAACAGACAGGAAAGGAAATCTGCAAGAGGAAGGAAAAGGGGAAAAGAAAATTATGTGAAAAATACCAGTGAGATATCGATCTTTTCCCCGTTCTCCATCTTTTTTTACCCCCTCTATCAAGTTATCCCCCATTCTTGCATTTTTTTTAAGATTGTACGAAAATGTAAGCCCCTCGTTGGATTTCTCAATCGAAAAACTAGTTTGTGGCGTAGTTTTGGTTATTGTTTTCAGTTTACTTTATTTCCTTTGTGTTATTTCACTCTCTTGGATATGATTGTTCTTCGCTCTCGGTAAGTGCATACCCCTACGCTATGACTAATAAAAGTCATAGCATCCAATACTGGAGTGCTGTGATCTGTTATCTTTTCCATTTTCAATGGAGGAGTAGAACTTCGTTAAGAGTTTCTGTTTGGAGATATGTGAAGCCTTGGTTAGCGAGTGTTTGATGATGTAGAAGATGGAGACTTGAAGTTCGGTCATCTTTTTTTTTAGCTGGACCATTCATAGCATACATGCGGTTAGTTCACCGAAAAAAGTATTTTTTAGCAGAGCATAGTTCTCTAGATATTATGAGCACGGGAACCGTCCGACTCTTACTCCTTTATTTGCTCAACCTTTTTATCTTGGCTTTTTTGTCATGGTCTTTTCGTTCTCTTTTTTTTTTTTTTTTTTTTTTTTCCACCCCTTTTTTTTACTTTTTTTATGGTTTTCAAAAAATCACCCTAGCAGGCGTGTACTTTTTTCTTGGAGAAAACTGGCAGCTTATCAGCCAAGTTTCTGACACTGTCTGCCTTGTGCATGCGGTGGGTCTAGGTAGTTATTTTCAGGCAAAATATAAGTCGCTTTTCGAATGATTTTGTTCTTGCAACTTGACTCCCAGACTTGGATACACACTATAGAAGTAAGAAAGTCCTCCGTCCACAATAATTTTCGGCATACGAATATTGGCAAAAATTCTTTTTCGGGCGAAAACTTTTTGCTTTTACGGTAGTTAAATAAATTTTTGTTCCCTTTTTCTTTTCTCTTCCATACAGTAGACCTGTGAACTTTTCCCAGAGTATGGCTATCCCTGGCTTCGGATAAATAAATAAATAAATCTCTAATTAAATTTTGTGGTTTTTTTTTTTTCTTTCTTTTCTTTCTGTTTTTTTTTTCCATCCGTCTTTTTGTCATATGAACGTGTCTTACAGCTATATGGTTGAAAAAAGAAACCCTTTTTAAAGCTGCTCGAGGTTTGGCACATTTATCTTACGAAGTGGGGAGAGGTACGCTTTTTTTTTGATGTAGGATTAGATTCTTACAAATTTTTCTGTTTAACGTATTTTATTAGGAACTCTTATGTATCAGACCCCACGGGTTATCATAGTACCTCAAAAAAAAAAAAAAAACTAAAAATGCTGCTACCTGACATTATCCGTTCCGTGCCTCTATATTTGATCAGTATCTGTATTCATGTCGAGTTATCTAGATGGGTTTTTCTGTCTACAACAGAGTAGCATCTCTATAGTGAGTCTTCGATGCGAAGAACGACTTCGTGGTTCTTTTGTCTACTTCTTGTTTAAAAAACAGAAACCTTCGAGGTAGGGTTAAGCCGTTTTTTTTCTTAGTTTTCTTTTTTTACTTTCCCTATCACTTCACACGTAATGTGTGTGTTGCGAGTTTGGTTCTAAAAAAACGTTGTTGTTGACCTACTTTCGGGGATACTGACCAAATTTATGCGAAAAATGATTTGTAATACTATTTTTTACATCGGATTGTGACGGAATTATCCGAAAAGAGAAAAGGGGCTGGCTTCTACGAACCAGTCGTTTTTATTAATTTTTTTTTTGTTTATTATTGAGAGTCTTAATGATTGTGATACCGAAAACGCCGATCTTTGACTTAAATATATAATAAAATAAAAATATATAAAAAACGTGGTTGTAAACTCGCATAAAAAGAAATCCTTTTTTTTTTTTTTTTTTTTTTTGCCCCCTTAGTGGGACTATATTTTCACCCCCCCTGCTTATTATGTGTTGATTACCGGATGTGACAACGTCTTCTGGTCAATAAGACAAAAAAAGAAATATGATTCAGTTTTTTTTTACATCGTCAAAGTTTCTCTTCCAATCTCAGCTGCTTATTTATAACCCCTTATATTAACTGATGTGTGTAGGGGTACTACAACCTTGGTTGAATATGGGACTTTTTAATAATTAAAATTATTGTTTTACCGTGCTTATGTTCGTGTAATTCCCTCCCCCGGTCTCAAGCCGACTGACTGACTTCTATAACATGCTGATGATGAGAGAATAGAATAAACGAAGGTTTTTTTTTTTTTGGATATTTCCGAAGCCTGGTAGTTATTTCAAAAAGTCTAAGTTAAATATTACAGAGTAAAGTCAAAGCAGTTATTCCTCTGAAATTGATGCATCTGTAGTGTAGTCACAACATGGATACGATCTGTGTGGACAGGGTGACTCATCCCCTTGTTGGTTAGTTATTTATATATATTTATTTTTCTTTATAATTATTTATTTTATTTTCTCCGTAAAGTATTCTTTTTTTTCTTCTCCTTCTTTTTCTTCTTCCTCTTCTTCTTCTTCTCTTTTCAACCGCAAGTGGGAATAGTACAACACAACGCAATGCCGTTGTTATGTGCACTCACAAAAAAATTTGCAGTTGGGGGGGTTTTTTTTTTTTTTAAATCGCTCTCCTTCCGTCTTTAAAATGTCCGTTTTTTAAAAAAAAAAAAATTACAAACCACCTACAAAAAAAAAAGGGGGAAAAAATCATAATAATTTGTTGTGTTCATTAATAATGATTGCATAGTTTTATAGAATTCTTTTTTAACTTTTAACGTACCCGTATTGATATACACAACGTTGTATAACAGTCGTTTGTGCAAGGTAAAGGGTCAAGAAGTAATCTTTAGTTGATTAAAGTTTAAGTTTTCGTCGTATTTTTTTTTTTTGTAATTTTTTTTATGAAATTACATTACACCCATTTGGTTGAAAGTGATTCAACAATTCGTTTCTGAGTCTTCGGAAATGGATACGGATTGGGTCCTCTGTTGCTGTGAGTTTCCCTCCTAACGCACTCATGGTATACAGTAACGTTGGATTAAGTAACTAACATTCTTTTTTCTTTCTTTCTTTTTCGTCTGATTTTTCTGATAGGAGGAAAAAATAAAATAAAAAACATCACTATGTATCGGTTAACAGTAAAATTAAGCGTGGGATACGACAAGTATTTCACAGATTCTCATGTTAATAGATACGAGGGGTTGTGATACGGATAAAAACAGGTGTTTTCTTTTTATTAAATGTTAAGTATCAGCGGGGAAAAAACGATTCGGCTGTATTGGTGTTTACTTTGGCTCAATTTTTTTTTCCACCCCCCTCCTTTCATTGCAACCAGGTTTGGCCGAAGTTTATATTTTAGCCACTTTCAAGTTACTTTATATTTAATCAAAGTATGAAGTTGCCCTCCGAACTTGCACGGGACCGAGAAAGAAGAAAAAGAATAGGGAAAATCAAAAAAAGGCAATCCATATCTACACAGAGGATCATTTTTCGTGCACAGACGAATTTCTATTCTTGTACAAAAAATAGTGTGTGTTTTGTGGAGGACATTTGAAATCCTTTTTTAATTGTTTCTTCTTCAGGTTATTATCGGCTTTTTTCACAGATGCGGGGTTTACCCCCCCGCAGTGTGGTTTTTATCTTTTCTTATTATCCTCCTCATTTATACCAAAAAAATTAGTAAATTGCAAATGTCTTTTTTCTTTTTTCCTCTTTTTTTTTCCTGCGCCTTTCAGAACCCAACCCATCACCTGCGTGTGCTGAATAAACTTAAAAGTCTGACCGGAGAAAGGGGACGGCAGTAAGCAGTTCCATGAAACTTTTCTTCTTCTTTTTTTTTTTTTTTTTTTTTTTTCCCCTCTCCGTTTCTTTTTATTATTATTATCTATGCTAACACTACCTATTTGTATCATTAAAAATTACTAAAATTCTTAAAAAAAATTTAGTTAAATTTTTTTTTTAAATGCAAAAAAAATAAAATAAAATTATTATTATTATTATAAATCTGCTCAAACTATAATTAGTCCTCCTCTTATTTTATTTTCCTCGTCTTACTTTTTTTTAAAAATCTGTTGCTGCCCCTCAGAGAAAGATGTTGTAGGTCAAGAAGAAGAAATGACAAGAACTAAATGCAATGCGAAGCTCCTACAAAAAAAAAAAAAAAAGTTTGATATTATTCTTGAATTTGAAGAAAAAAAAATAAAAATGAATAAATAAAAAAAAAAGGATATTTTTGTTCTTAGCACAGTGCGATCCATGATTTTTCACACAATTTTTTTTTTGTTTTTGTTTTGTTTTGTTTCGCCGCTAAGATGTATCCTTTATTTCCTTATTTTTTTTTTTTTTAGAAAGAAAAAAACAGAAAAAAAACAAAGAGAGCGAATGCTATTCCATTTGAGTTGCTTTGTGAGATTTATAATTTTCTTTAAAAAAAAACATAATATTGTAAATGTTCTTCATTTAACAGGATGACAAAAAAAAAAAATAAAAAAATAAATAAATAAATCTAATTTCTTTTTTTAATTTTAATTTTTTTTTATTTTTTTTTTATTCAACAGTAATGGATGGGAAACCGACAATCACCAACTCGAGATGCTCCCCTCTGTATTATACAGTGTGAACGTCCATCACCATTGAGAAATAAATTTGAAAAATACACCAGAATGGACGATTCGGATGAGTATTCAGTTGCAATGGTTTGCTTACAAGCAAGTTGCGTACCTAAATCTATTCATAAGTTGTTGGCTTGTTTATTAGCCTCTCGTGGAGTCGGAAGTAGTGAGGTACTATGGAAAGAAATCGTAGCAGCGATTACCTTATTTGAAGGAAGGGACAAGTTTAGTCAGAGAAAATATTTTTTTACAGAATTAAGCGATGAGGGTGATTCTGTGACGAGGCGATCTCTTGTGAAGGCACTCCACACCCTACCTGAATGTGAAAAGTATAAAATGGATATGGGAAAGGTAGTTGATTTACACGGAAAACAAGGAATCATAAATTTAAAATCCTTTAATACCAAAGTAGAAGTTATTATAACATCGATTACTTCTCAATTAAACACTCCAAACCCAACTCTCCGGTCTTAGTTTTGTCGAACAATTTTTCTTTCGTTTTCTTATCGACATTTTTTCCTGCTGCCCAACCGTATGACTATTTTTACAGAGCCGCCCTCCCTACCTTGAGAAGGGTTACACAGATTGGTTCCTTGATTTATTAAGTACCTTAAGCCGTGTTCTTTTTTTTTGGTGTTTGGTTTCCACCTTCACTATAGGTTCGTTCTTCGATGCCATGACTTTCTGTGAGCGTATTTTCTTTGCTGCTGTTCAATATTATGTATTGGACAGCGCGGAATTTCCTTTTTTTTCGCTTTTTTTCTTCTTTCGCTTCTTGGAATTTAGAATTCAGTACCGGGTTGTGTCATTGCATCGCAACTCAAGGGAACTCCCTACTTCTCCTTACCTGCTTGCTGTTTAACTTACTTGTGACTACCTTGAGAAGGGTTGCACAGATTGGTTCCTTGATTTATTAAGTACCTTAAGCCGTGTTCTTTTTTTTTGGTGTTTGGTTTCCACCTTCACTATAGGTTCGTTCTTCGATGCCATGACTTTCTGTGAGCGTATTTTCTTTGCTGCTGTTCAATATTATGTATTGGACAGCGCGGAATTTCCTTTTTTCGCTTTTTTTCTTCTTTCGCTTCTTGGAATTTAGAATTCAGTAACGGGTTGTATCATTGCATCGCAACTCAAGGGAACTCCCTACTTCTCCTTACCTGCTTGCTGTTTAACTTACTTGTGACTATTTCCTACTAACTATCTATTTAGTACAAGAGGCGTTTGCATTTTACGTTTACAAGCTTGAAAGATATGCAACACGATTCTTTAATACATCTCAATACAGAAAGGGAGGACGGCTACAATTATCAGCCCTCAATAATAAACATGCCAGCGGAGGATGAGGAGAATGATATGGATATGCTCGTTGAGCAGATAGAGCGTGTGATGGAAAGCGAAAGCGGCTCTGGAGGAGCTACCTTTGGAATGTTACGAAGGGTGTGTTGTTTATGTTTAATTATTATTTTTTCTAAGTATTTAAAAAAAAAAAAACGTTAATATAAAAATAAAAAAAACAACACTTAACAGGATGATGGCGTTGTGGAACAGTCAGCAGGGCGCATTGTCGCTCTCCTCCATGCCGCAAAAAAGAGAAAAGTTGTAGAATACCGAGGAAGGTTTTTAATTGAAAAGGATGACGACCACACCATCATCACATTGCGTGATCCAGCTGATCGCGTTTGTGTTTTATTTAGTGACCTTGAGTAGAAAACTACAGGGGAAAAAAAAAAAAAAAAAAACCTAACAGATACGAATTAAGTCAAAGGGACGAGAGGCGAAGAAAACCAGGGCACAGAAGGTTCAGGAAGCAAAAGAAAAAAGGTTTGCATTTTCTGTTTCAATTTTATTTTTGAAATTTCTTTTTTTCATTATCCTGGCTCAATGAAATCCGAATTGCCTTTCAAGTTTGGAAACTGTAAAATTGATAACAAAAACAGAGCGCAAGCTAGAAAAGAGAAGATGGCGGAAGAGCAGGCTGAAGTTGAGAGGTTAAGAGCAGCGGGGTTTTATAATCAAAAAGAGGAGGAACCAGAACCGCCTTCAGAAGGTGATGATGACGAAGAACCGCCACCAGACTCAGACGATGACTCAGAACCTCCACCACCAGATAGTGACGAGGATTCAGAACCCCCGCCACCTGATTCTGATGAAGACAGTGAACCACCTCCGCCTGACAGTGATGATGACTCAGAGCCTCCACCTCCAGACTCTGACGATTCTGAGCCACCTCCACCTGATAGCGATGAAGAGCCTCCTCTTGATGATGATGATGAAGAAAAGAAGGATGCTCCTGCAATCATCACGAAACCTAAAAAGAAGGCTGAAGACATGGAAGAATGGGAAAAGGTAATCGAAAAACGTGCCAATGTCCCAACTGGAGACGAAGTAAAATATACCTATGACGAATTGTTTATAAAGACAACTACATTAACAAGAGATGACATTAACGTTATGAAGAGAGAGACCTACCTGTCAGATGAGGAGTTTGAAACCGTCTTTGGGATGTCACCTGATGATTTTAGTAAACTACCAAACTGGAAAAAGGCAAAACTGAAGAATGAAAAAGGATTGTTCTGATACTACAAGCAACACTACCACCCTATCCTTCCTATTCTTGTTATCCAAGTTACTTTGCTTTTTTGTTTCTTAGCAGCCCTCGCCTAAGGGCGAGTAGGTCCAGCGAATAAATTTAATTTTATCGTTTATTGAAGTTTTTTTTGTAAGAGCTGTTACGTATTGTTCTCTTGAAAAATAAAAATAAAAATTTGGTGTTATTAATATTTTTTCCATTTTTTAAAAAAAAAAAAAAAAAATAAGACTAAAATGTGTACCAAAGTACTTCGGGTAGTTGTAAAAAAAAACAATTAATCTTTTTTATTTTTTTTGTTTAAAATATTTTAATTTCAAGACACAAAAAAGAAAAAAAATACGTGATGACAATGTCAGAACCTGATACTGCTGACAAACACTCGCAGACGAAAGCTCGACCACAAGAGTTAGTCCCTATTGAAGGTGGTGCTGAAATTGAAGAGGAGATGGTCGGAAGTCCAGTAAATTGGAATATTAATCCTAGTACCAGCGTCAGCTTATCAAAAATTGATGATACGGTCGGTGGAGAATCAGAAGTTCAAATAACGGCAAATATTTTATTTGTATTAGCATTCGTAGCTTACATATGTGATACGATTGCTGTTGTGTTTTCAATAGGACATCGGTTCAGTGATTGTGATGCATATTTAGGATGGTCGAGTTTGATATTATTCATATTCGCTGATTACAGTTTACTTCTTCTTGATTGGTTTTTAGAACGACAACCAATCTTCTTCTACACAATGAAATTAAAGATCATTCCTCTTCTTCCTTTTTTTGAAATTAACTATTTCAGACGAGTTATCCAACACATTGTATCCGGTCCTCGTCATAACCACAATCACTTTCAAAGATTTCAGCATGCCTTCTTTGCAGTTGTTTGTTCTCTTCGGGTGTTAACGGTTTCGCTACCCCAGTTAATATACGATATTGTTTTGTTACAAGAAACTAAATACGAAGAATCAAAATACTATGCTGGAATGATTCCTCACGTCGTTTTTGTTTGTTTCACTCTGTTATTAATAATTCAAGTTTTGGTCTATCGTAGAACCGGTGGTAGCGTCGGTATTCATTTTGGTGGTATCGGACATTACGTTGTGGTCGTAGTAGTGACCACGACAATAATAATCGGAGCAGTTGTAATTTCGACTGTTGCTATTGATAAGAAAGATTGCGGATGATTAATAATTTATTGTTATTATAATGTTTTTTTCCCCGATCAATAGATTTATTTGTAGAAAAAATAAAGGATTATTTACTGTTGATGTAAACAATTCATTAATAGACGTTAACTGAACTGGCTGTTTCTATCTGTTTTTTTTTTATGTGACCACTTTCTCCCTAAAAACAAGGAAGCCTTGGGGAGGGTGTAATTTCACCTCTTAGCAATTTTTTTTTTTTTTTTTTTTTTTTTTTTTTTGATTATCTAATAATCCAAGTAACTGATTCCACTCGGCTTCTACTTTGGCACTCTAAAAACCCAGAATATTAGTAATCCAAACATGATCCTTTTGTACTTTTGGGTCACCTTGTTTTTACGGCATTCTGCGGAAAGGAAGCAATAGGCTCCAAGGTACAAAGGGAAGCAGAGTATTAGGTATCTTTATGTGGTAGGAATGGGAATGTCGTGTAGACGATAACCTAACTCATTCTAAAAGTAGGGCAATAACCCCAATTGGGCGGGAAGTGGTTGAGAAAAGACGAATTAAAAGTACCACAATTATGATTACAGACATCATTTACTTACTTAGGTTAGAATCCACTTCTTTATTTTATGTAACTAATAATGTACTGCCAACACAGGTGTCATATATGTGTTTGTTTGCGTTTGTGAAATCAATCAGCTATTAAAACAGTAAAACAGTTTGTATTACTGAGTGGCAATGTCTTTAAACAGAAAGTGGTACAGATTCGGAAATAAATACTGCGACGAACTCTTATTTATAATTGTTTAGTCCTGGAGCTTTGAACACTTTCAAAAAGTCAGCCTTACTCTTTGCCATCCGAAATAATCATTAAGAACATAACTGGCACTTCTCTACCAGTAGTTGGGTGAGGTGATATTCTCCATTTAAGTCCGGTGGGCTAAAGTAATTGAGGATGAGGAATGTTTGTATTATGACAACTTCTGTAGTTGTAGAGAAGGCCATTATATTATAAAGTTTTTAGTAAACTTGTCAGCAACACACTTCACTCTTCAGCTTCAACTTCAGGAATTGCTCCTCAAAAATGTAAAATGGAAGTTTTTTGTGACATTCCCGGATTTGGGATTTCCTGCCGTATCGCTCACGGCTGGCCCCGATTCTCTTGTGAGCGACGTATTGAATGCGGCAGCTGAGGAGTGGGATGTCGATGCGGAACAAGTTGAGTTATCGCTTGCGGGTAAGTTTCTTTGTGAAACTGAGCGGCTGTTACTTCTTGGAGTGGGTCCAACCACCGAGTTGGAGATGTGGAAGAAATAATTTCAGGTATTTGGTAAGTGTTGGTTCGTCGATGCGGCGATGCGGGAGAAGCTGCTCCGTAGGCTGAAACGCGGCAAGGAAGAGTTCCTTTTCCTGGACACTCCAACATTCTCAGAGTACGGTTGCCTCAGCCTTGACAGTGTTTTGATTCCTCGAGTGGTCGACCAGATTTCATTCTGCAATTCAAATTCTGAGGTCACTGTTGGTGATTGGTTTTTATACAACTGTTCATCGATCACTTCCTGGACCGCAACTCGTTCACAGTGCCCTACCCGGTTCCACCGGACCGCCTGAGCGACGGGATCCATGGGATTCAAACCCCTAAACACTTAAACACTTAAGCACTGGTTAATTCTTTTTTCAACTGTTCATCGATCACTTCCCTTGACCTCAGTGGTCTTGGTAGTGTGACTGCTGTTGGAGGTGGATTCTTAGAAATTTGCTCATCGATCACTTCGCTTGATCTCAGTGGTTTTGGTAGTGTGGCCACTGTTAGGGATAGCTTCTTGTGCAACTGTTCATCAATCACTTCTCTTGATCTAACTAATTTAAGAAGTGTAACAAGTGTCGGGTTGTTTTGTCTTCAAGGATGCAACAGGATTCGATCTGTTGAGCTTCCTGTGAATTGTGATTCTCTGTTTGTGGATCAGTCGATAATTATAAGAAGACTTGTGCAATAGTTTATTAATTCATTTAAATGTCTTATGAAAGCTGTGACTTCTTAAAATATTTCTTGTGCTCATGTCTTTTTATTTTCATTTATATTTCGTTTTCTCAGTGACTTGTGAATATATGGCGAAATCAATCCGCTGTCTTGATTGCAGTGAAGTCTTCGATGGAATAGAAGATGAACCTTCAGGGGTATGAGTTGAAATTGTTTGTTAAGAAAAAATGTGTGGGAACAAAAAAAAAAAAAAAAAAAAAACAGATGTGCACATGTCCCCCCCCTGAAGATTTCAATGGTCCAATTTTCCCTGGTGGCTTCAGACAAGCACCTTGGGAGTGGATTGACCCAAGTGAGAGGGGAAACACAACAACAACAACACCAGCAACTAGTAGAGCATCAGATGATTCCGCTGCAAGCAAAGAAAGCACAACCAAGTGCTCGGTGACTGGATCTCCCTATTTTGATTCGATGCTTAAAATAGCATCCTGCACATGAGAGCTGCTTGACCGTGAGATTGTCACTCTGGCTGTAACATCACTAACAAAATAAAAATGTTAGAAAAGAAGTGATCCGATCCACTCTCTTAACAATAATATCAGTTGAAGAATACTTTAGGT
The DNA here is from genome assembly GCA_964019425.1 of Flectonema sp. DT1601. Taxonomy (NCBI): domain Eukaryota; phylum Euglenozoa; class Diplonemea; order Diplonemida; family Diplonemidae; genus Flectonema; species Flectonema sp. DT1601. Next base: position 653,235 of record OZ025840.1, read on the forward strand.
TGTTTGATATTTCATTTTTGTTCTTTATTTAAATATGGTTTTCCGTGATTCCCTTATATTAAAAAATAAAGCTTATGTTGTGAATTGTGTGTTTGGATCTGTGAAGTGAGTTTCTTCGGCATATCGGGAAATCAAAGAAGCCTTCGGAAAGCCAGCCCAGATTATTAGGGGATCAAGGCGGCAGTGAAAGATAACGAAAATACATGTTTCTGCTTCACATAATAAATGTTTGCATTGACTGAGACGTTGTTGAATCTTTACTGCTGCCATGGGCGTTGAAGGCTGCTTCCCCTGCTCTCTAAAAGGAGAAAAAAAAAAAAAAAAAAACTATCCATTTTGTTACTACTACTATTTGTTATGTTATTATTCATTCACCGAAGTTTGTTGATATGTTTTCTCTTTTTTTGTTTTGTCTATTCATGGTTGTAGCTCCTGTTGTTAATCCTAAGAACAAATACATGCTATGATAAGGTTCAAGGACAACCTAAACTTACTAGAGGTTCTCTGTTGAAGATTAGAATGCTTTTCCTTTGTTGTTATTGAATACAAAAAGAACAAATAAACTTATGAAAGCAAAATATCATAAGCAGCCATTCGCTCGGACAATAATAATTGTGTAATGGAAACATTTTTTTTCCCCCTTCCATTCAGTCCTCATCATCTTGAACTGTTCAGTTCATACCCAAATACTGAAATGTCGGTTAGAAGGAACTACATATTCTGGGACATCGTCTTTTTTTTTGAATTTAATTTTATCCACAGGTGGACAAAAGAGTACAAACATGCAGATATAAAGTTCAAATATCGAGGGGAAAAAGAAAAATGAAAAGTCCAAAAACTAACTCAGCAATAATAATGTTATTGGGAACTGCAGTCACATCGATGTTGTTGTTAGGTGTTTATATGTTTGGGTCAACTAGGCATCCTGAGGAATGGAAAGAACATGTTCGTCAACAGCAACAAGACTTTTCACGTGTAAAAAAACTCGAATCGCAAGTGAAGCATCTATTCCCAGCTGCTCAATTAGTTCCAAAACTTGTTGAAGATTTAGAACTTTACAAAGATAGAGCAATAGAAGCAAACAGAGTAGCGAAGGTGAATTGGGAAGCCGCCAAATCACTTGATGACAAGGCAGCAAAGCTACAGCAACAAGTACAACAGCAACAAGTACAACAGCAACAACAAGTACAACAGCAACAAGTACAACAACAGCAACGTAATAATAAAACTCAACAGACTGATCCAACTCCTGAAGAACAGGAAAGACAACAACATGATTATCTGAAAAAGAAAGAACCAATCGCAGAAGATGAAAGCTATTTTGAATATAAAGGTTTCCTTCGTAATGGAAACGCACTTCATGAAAACAGTCAACCTCACAACATATCAACAGCAAAGCTTTACTGTACTTTACACATCAATTGTATTGGATTCACTGTAATCCCTGATGGTGATGGTTTCACAGTGTACTATAAGACTGCTTGGCATCATTTAGTGAGCTCTGAATCGAGTGCTGGTTGGAAAAGTTTTAAGAAAAAAAGAATAGTGTCATCGGAAAGTTTTAATACAAAAAACTACAAAGTTGACTACAACACTACTGCCGTAGCAGAAGATGCAGGTGTTGGGAAATATTCTCAACTGCTGTGGCCGCAGTATGAGAAGAAGGTTTCAAATGCGGTGTTTGAATACCCAAAATTAGTTGACGATAAAATAATAATCTTATCACTCGCTCCACGAATTTATTTCATTCCAGGATTCTTAGAACATAAAAACTGCGACGCTCTAATATCTTTAGCGTCTCCACAATTACAACGAAGTCAAATAGCAACTCGTTCAGGTGACAACACATCCAGCAGTGTGAGGAAGATAAGAACATCGGAACAGGCTTGGTTGGAACCGAGGCACGGTAAAGAAGTCGTCGACTTACGAGAGCGGGTATCGAACTTAACGAATATTAAAACAGGAAGTATCTATGAGTCTCTTCAGATACTTCGATATGAAGAATCTCAGTCGTACATTAGTCACCATGACTACTTCGATCCGAGAGCTTACGGAAAACGATCGAGTAACAGGGTAGCAACTATATTTACTTATCTCAATGATGTTGATGGAGGTGGTGAAACAAATTTCCCACTCGCTTCAAACGTTCCGTCTCACGGCAGCTACTCCGGCAACGACTGCCAGCGAGGTCTTCGCGTTAAACCTACAAAAGGAGATGCTGTTCTATTCTACAGCATGCTAAGAGATATGACTCTAGATCCTCTTTCTCTACATGGCGGGTGTAGTGTTACGAAAGGAGTCAAATGGGGAGCAACTCAATGGATCGATCTCGAGAACTGGAAAGACCCGACGGTAGAAGAATGAATGATGAGCTTGAGAGCCATCTATTGAAGAGCGAAGGCTTCCTTACAGCCAGACACGTTATTTACTTTAATCTTCTTGATTGATTCATATTAGTTGTCAGCAGATGAAATAAAAGAAACTATTCTACTAAACAGGTACACTCACAATATGGAACTTGAAGAGTTCGCAAAGAAGGAAACCCTAACAGGGTCAGAAATAGCTAAAGTACTACAACTAACAATAGACGTATCGAGTACCAGAGAGTTCTGCACACAAGCGAGAAGTAATTTTGAGATATTAACACAAACACTCCTGTCAGTAGTAAATGATAAAAACAGTTCTTTAAAGAATAAGACTGCAGCATTGGCTGGTCTGTCAAACTTTGCGAGACACAATGGAGTAAAAGATCACATGCAACAGATATTAAAAAAGATTGACGACAGTTTTGAGACGACCCTCAATGACAAGGAACAAGGAAACGAAAATTATGGAACTCAGATGCCGAAATTACACTCAGCGATGTTAGTCTTTCTGATGAGGGTTTTCAACTATGATGTGTCTGCAGAGGAAGTCATGGAATATGCATCGGGTAAACTTGCATTCTCTATCGACATATTAATTTGTATATTAAAAGTTCCTACTTACGAAATAAAACTTATTCATAACTGTGCGAGTGCTTTCTTTGGGATGACAATCAAGACGTCAGATGACACCAAATCAAATTATCAAACACGAGTTGAAGTCTTACTTGAGGCCGTTCTACGCACTAACATTATCGGTATCTTTAGCAACGCTGTTCTACGCCAGCTTCGTATTTGTCATGATAACATAAAATCGATGACTGTTTCGATATCACTTCATAATATTATGAAATCGTTATACAAAGCGATTATTAACTTATATAGATTCTCAATACAAGGGAGGATGGCTACAACATTACGTCAAGGACTGTTAGTCGCAACAAGCTTGATTGATTCCGTGGTTCCTTCTCTTGTCCAGTTGAGTACAAATGAAATCCTCAATTGCTTTGATAACGAAACGGGAAAAGAAATTCATCCGCCATCAGATGTGTGTTTATCATCGGTTGTTTCTTCGTTAAAAATAGCGGCGTTCAGTTCTTTTCACATGGGATCTCATTCTTTTATTTTGCAACAAAATAATATGATGACTGTTCGGGTACTATTATTACCCGTTTCGTACCTTAAAAATAATTTAGAAGTTGTCTCAGCGTTGCTTCATTATAATGTCAACATCGATTCCCTGTCGGGAAATCTTAATCTTTCTCAGGAAGAGTTGAATAAGATTCCTGATCGTTGTCGGTCTCCGTCTTTAATAAAAATTGTAAGCAAACTGCTTGCCATGATGACTTGTGATGACTGCCATAAAATTATAGTAAATATGACAACAGCAGGAAATTCAATACCGTTGGCGAAGGACACGACGAGTTATGAAATTCTTATTCAACTGTTGGAGGGTTCATCATCACCCAGCGACGGTAAAATTGAGAGTGACGCTCCGATTTCGTCAGCAGCAGTGTCTCCCAATAACGCCCATTTAGAAGAACGTTTGTTGAAAATTGATAAGCAAATGGAACGATTAGAGGCTTCATCAGGTGACGAAAACATATCACCTAGTCTAAGACTTCTGGGAGACCTCCCTGCTTTAGGTCCATCATCTCCTGTCTCCGTTGCACCAATGAGTGACGTGAATACTAATTTCGTTGAAATTTCTTCAGTTCCTCAACTTCCAGTTTCGTCGACTCTATTGCAACCAACTTCGGATCCTCCTGCACCTCCACAACTGACATCGAATGCCTCAGCCAACATTCCACCTGAATTTACTTGTGCTATTAACAATCATCTTATGAAACAAGTAGTGAGAGCTCCTTCTGGACATGTTTTTGAAAAAGGTATTTAGTTTTTTTTATAACTGTTCCCCGCTTGACAAGTCTTTGTTGTAAATAACTTATTAATAAATTGAAAAATAAAAAAAAAAAATAAAAAACAGAAACAATTGAAATATGGATGGCGAAGGTTGGGCATACCAACCCCCTAACTGGTGACCCTCTTAATCCAGAGGATCTGAAGCCTGATGAAGACTTGGTCGTATGTGATATTATGTGTTCTCAGTTGCTTAGATTTAGTGATAATATTATGTAAAAGTAAAACAAAAAAAAATAGGCTCAAATTCTTGAATGGCAAATTCAACAAACTGACTTAGCGAATACAGACGATAACCTTTACAGTTTTTAGAGGTCTCCTCAACGACTATGATATGTTCTGAATAACTAAAACGGGAATATTTCTCATTGTAGTTTGTTAGTAGTTGTAAAACGGATGGTATTTATTTGTGAAAGTCTTTTTTTTGAATTCCCTTCTTAATAATAGCCATAATGAACATGATGAACAAGTAGTGATTATAGCTACGGGAACAACGTATTCCACCACTAGTGTTATACGGAAGGGGAGAACAACGTGTTCTTTTTTTATATTCTTGATTTAGTGCGCTTATCCTATGTCATTATTTACATGTTGTAAACAGGCCACAACAATGCCGACACCGTCGCCGTACACGCCGACGGTGATTCAGTCTCGAAATGCTTCACCTCATCGATCTCTTGTTGGAAGTTGTCCTCCACCTGATCTGAATGACTTACCAGCTAAGAGAATACTTAGAAGAGCGAGGTCAGCTGAACGTTTAAAACAAGAATTGAATGAGAAAGAAAAGGAACTCAAAATTGCGCTAATTGAGAAACGAGCAGCGGAACGAAGAGCAACAAACAACCCAAAAGGTATAGAAGAAAGACTAGAAGCAGCCTTAACAAAAGTATCTGAACTTGAAAGCAGACTGAGAAACGAACATCCACCAGACACAGCACTTGATTTAGAGCGAGCACAAGGAGAGAAGGATGAGATTAACCGCGACGTTACTGATCAATTAATACGAATAGAAGAGTTACTTTCACAATGTGATGGAAACATTTATGACACCACAGAACTGATTGCAATGATAACAACACTTGGGAATACAATCAAAGACAAAGATAAGATCATTACTTCTCTTCAACACATTCAACAACACGAATCCGCCATCAGACAATCTGAACACGAACAACGAATTGAAGAACTAGAAGCGCTCATTAGATATCATGAAAAGGAGAAATCTTATTTACAATCTGAGTACCAAATATTAAAAACATCATTGGCAAGCACAGAATCAAATGAAGGGTTCGAAAACATGAATATATCATCATTGAACACTATGTTGTTAAAGATTCATTCAGATATCAGTAGGGCTTCGCAAGAAATAGCTGCAGCTAAAAATTTAAATTCGAACATTGACAAAGCGACTATTGAAAACTTACAATTCGAGCTCAATGCTCTTCTAAAGGGAGAGCGTAGCCACACAACTGAAAAGTCTGATTATTCTCTTTATAATCAAACATCAACTGATGACAATCTGAGAGAAACAATTTCTGAGTTGGAATCTGTCATTGAACACCAACGTCAGGAACTCAACTCTGGTGACTCTGACAAAGTCACTCGATTAGAGGCACTACTTAAAGAGAACAAACCTTTAAAGAGAATAAGAGAGTTAGAATCCAAGATCAATTCCCTCGAAGAGAGAAATTCTAACCAAATCACCCGATTACAACAGCGGATAGCCCAACTCGAAGAAGAAAATTCTGCTTATGAAGAAGAGTTAGCAGCTGCTCTGCTCGAGTTACAAAAAGACGATTCGAATAATGATAAACAACTTGAAGCAAAGATACGAATGTTAGAACTGACTGCGAGTACCACCACATCAAAGAAGGGAAATAGTAGTTCAGAATTATTAATAAAAAGTCTTCAAGAGAAGATACAATTTCTTGAGAATCAGTCAATCGATGATAATGAAAATATGAAAACTACCACAACTGGTCTCAACAATATAATTCAACATCAAAGTGATAGAATTAATTCTCTTGAACAAGACGTTGATTCGAAGACGACAGATCTACTCCAAGCTGCGTATGGTTCTGAGTCATCTCCGGAAGAGTCTTCTGGACTTCAGAGAATTATTGACAGTCAGAAATCAGATTTGACGTCACTTCGACAGCAGTTAAGTTCAACCATGAAAGAGATGCAATCATCAATCACACAACAGTCAGCAGTAGATCATTTAGATTCGATTGTAAAGAACCAACGTATTGAGATTGAATCTCTTCACAATCAACTTCACATCATAAAACAAAACAATTCATCAGAACCCCTCCTATCAGAGTTACGTCAACAACTTGAAGTTACAACAGCAGAACTGAATTCTTACACTCAATCATCTCCTTCACATCTCCCAATTGAACAAATTGTAAATCAACAACAACAAGAAATCAGCGATTTGAGAAAGCAGCTGCGAGAGAATAACAATTCACATCCGCTTTCGGTAATCGTTGATGATCAGCGTAGATTGATATCCAACCTGGAGCAACAATTAGATGACAAGACAATAGAGCTGACTACTCAAATAACTTCCAAAGGCAACACTTCAATCAAACCGTCTGCTAACATGAAAGGATTGGAGGGAATCTTAGAATCTCAAAGACAACAAATCAGATCGTTAGAATGTCAACTATCGGGAAGCACCTCCGAGTTGAAGGAACACATCAATGCGGCGTTGCAATTGCGAAGTCATTCTTCGGATCCGGAAGAGGTTGAGAGTTCTCTTCAGAAATTGGTGAAATCGCAAAAGTCACAAATAGAAATTCTAAACGAAGAACTTCAGTCTCGTAACTCAAGTCTTGAGAAGAATAAGTCGACGTCATCCAACAACAATAAGAAATCTATCGAAGCGTTAGCTACTTCTCAGAAGAATCAAATTATAAAACTTGAACAGATTATTAACGACCGGACTTCAGAATTAGAAATAGCAATCTCTCACAGTACCCAACTCGGGATAGAATCCGAGTCTGACAACAGAGTTCTCAGATCAAAACTGACTTCTCTCGAACAACAACTTGAAAACGAGCGACAAGTTTCATCAAATCTTCAAAAGACTGTCGAGGAATCTAAGAAGCCACGTGAGACAGCCTCAAGCAGAAGTAAACAAATTGATCAGCTGAAGGAAGATTTAGAGAAAGCTAACGAGATGACGAGGAGGTTAAAGGCAGCTGCAAAACGAGCCGGCAGCACTGAGCGGGGGAAGAATGAAACTCCGGCATCGCAAACAGACGCCAGAGTAGCAGAGTTAGAAAGAGAACTTGAAAAGGCAACCAACACAATAAAATCTTTATCAGACCTGCAATTGGAACTCAAAGTAGCGAAGGCTACTATTTCTGGTCTTGAGCAACAGTTGTCAGAAGCAACTTCCAACACATCTGATGAATACCAACATGATATCAGTTCATTACTTGAAGCTCAGAGAAAACCAATTCTCGAAGAACTCAATGCTGAACGCCGTGTAACTTCAGAGCTTCAAGACACTGTCGATAAACTAAAGAAACAACTCACCGCATCGACTCCATCACCACAACCAAAACAGAAGAAATCCATTCAAAATACTTCTGGTGGCGGTAAGGCTCGTGAAGCTTTACTCGATGTTCAGAAAAATCAAATCGAAACATTAAATGAGCAACTTACTGACCTTCGACAACGTCTACAAGACTCTGAAGAAGGAAGATCACCGCAACGTTCAACAGAAAGGAATACCACATTAGAGAATGAACTCAAAGCTGAAATGGCAATAACCTCAAAGTTACAGTCAGCTGTTGAGCAACTTGCTTCTCAGGGAAGTGGTGGAAAAAGTAATAAACAAAAGATAGCAGTAAACGCTTTAAAAGAACAACTTACAACTTTACAAAAACAACTTAAGAATTCTCAGAATGAAGTACGTCGTCTTCAAGAACTTCACCATCAGCCTAACGAACGATTCTTTGATGACACGGAGAGCATCACAACACACAACAGAGAATTGCATAACGTTATTTCTAGTCAAGACGAGGATTTGGTTCAGAAGGCTACGAGGCTACATCAGATTGAGGAAGACATGTTTAATATAAAAAATATTTATAATGTCACCCAGTTCGAATCCGAGCGAAAGGGTGCCGAACTCGCTGATGCCCGAGAACGACTGACCACATACCACGAAAAGATGGATACTGTAGAACAAGAAAACCTTGAACTACTCGCTCGTATTGATGAACTTATTGCTCACGGCAATGCAAAGCAAGAATGGCATGCCAGAAGAGCATCATCACTATCAAGAGAAGCAGATGATAAGAGGAAAGCTCTGCATGCTCAAATAGAATACCACAGACGATTAGCAGAGTTACGAGAATCTGAAAACAGCAAACTACGAAGTGAGATAAAGAACATCTCCCAACTAACTAACGATCTTAGACACAGCAGTATCTCTTCAGAAGCAAAGTGTAGAGCTCAGTTAGATGACATTGTTACATTAAAGAGTCAAATTACAGACGTCGTTTCACAGTACGAATCCATCCAAAATGACTTGGTCTCTAAACAGGGAGAATTAGATACCAAAAACCGAGAAACAGCCAGGTTGAAAAAAAGATATGAAAATCAAAAGACTGAACACACAAAAGAAATTCAAAAGATTCAATGCGAAGATGCGACGAAGTTAATTGACCTGGAACAGAACATTGAACTCTCGGATGTACAACTTGTGGCAGCAAAGGAAAAAGCAGAGCGATTTAGAAACGAAATGGAAAGTATGACCAGACTAGTCGATAGAATTAAGTTCAATCAAGCAAGCGGTTCTGAAGAATTCGCAGTCAGGTCCTGGATAGAACAATCTGAACAACAAGAGAGATTATCCATTACGACATCTTCTCTGAGAGTATTCGAATCTAAATCACAACTCGACTCTGTTGCGGAAAACGAATCCAATAACAGAACTCAAATTCTATCAAATTACTACACTTCTCTCATGAATACAATTATCTCTGTTTCTAATGTTTCTGATATTCAAACGAGAGAATCGAACTTGAGGTCTGCTGTCGAATCTGATGAAGTCTCAGAAAGACTTCTTCTGACAACAACTCTACTGAGAGGATTAACATCATTGCAGTTAATCCCGTCGAGTGAGACGGAGGTTTTAAAGACTCAAATTAACGCGTTAGAATTAGATAACCAAACACAATTCAAAACTATCAACGAAATGATCCTTTCATCAAATGAAGAGAGTTCACGTTTTGAACTTGAGTGTGATCAATTTACTGAAATACATGTGTTGTTATCGTGTTTTATTATTCCTTTAAAGAAGGAACTGACATCTGACATTGTTCAGGTTTCTGAAACTGACGATCGAGAAAACATTAAATCTGAAGAACAGGAAGCTCAAATATTTATTTCTAAACATTTTGTATCTTCTCAATTTCATATCGAGTGCTTGTCTCTTAAGAATCGTGTAGCAGATACCCTTCGTGGTAGTAACTCTGCTGTAATCATGAGACGTTATTTGAACAAATTGCTTACGTGGCAACCTGTTGATTCTCGTACGCAACTCCCCAAATTGCCGGATGACAAAACGATATGTATTGAAAAGGACCCGATGACAAAATATGGCGCCGCTGTAGCAGGGAAGTCCAGGGCTGAAGCTGCAGCGATGATGGAACAGGATGCGTGTGAGGGCGGGAACGATGTGGAATTCGAAATTGAAATGGAACGCAAACGAGACCAAGAACTTGAACACGCAAGACATCGAGAATCTGTTAGAGTTAGAGACGAGGCTATTGATGACTTGAAGAAGCAATTAGCGTCTTCAGAACTTCAGCTACTCGCAGCGGATGACTTGCAGTCTAAGATTATGTCTCTTGAAGTTGTAATCGCAAAGAAGGACAGCGAGTTAACAAATCTCGATAACGAACTCCAATCAAACAAAACTCGACTCGAAGCCATCCTCGCTGACCTCTCTCTCGCTGAGGAGCATCGTCGCAGTCTCGAAGCGCAGTTTTCATTCTCTCAAAACGAAGCAAAATTACTCGAAGAAGGACTCTCTGAGAAGAGTCAGAAAGTATCAGAACTACAACAAGAACTCGAAGTTAGTGAGGAACGTCTTCAAACTCTCAACGAAGAGAAGACTGACATGTCAGAACAACTTGAACGCGCACTGCAATCCGCAATGACTCACGAAAAGATGTCAATTCAACTTCAGGCGGATTGCGAGAACTTAGAGTCCGTTGAAGCCGCTCTAAAAAACGCACGAGAAGCAGAACAACATCTGGGTGACCAGCTGGAAGCTTCACAGGAAGAGTTGGTTGGTTTCCGCCGCAGGCTTGCCGCAGAATTCGAACGCCGTCAAGGAAAAGAACACGAGGTATCTCAACTTAAACAAAACAACGCTAATGCTATTCAGCTGAAAGCAGCTTTACAAGATGCTGAGGCAAAGGCCCACAGCAGCTACATGGAAAATAGTAATTTAATACACCAGCTAACATTAGCTGATGATCAACTAGTTAGTTCTGAACAATCAGAAAAGAGATCTGCGTTCACTCACAATGAGGGATGTGTTAGAAATGATATCCTCCTCGAGGAATCAGCTGAATTCACTGATCTTATCTTTTCTAGTAACGTTTTGGAAAAACAGCTTGCCAACTGCCTCAAACTTTTAGAAGAAAAGCTTCACGATTTGGAAGACATTGCAGCCGACAACAAAAAATTAAAACTTCACAACGAGAACAACATCGGAATCCAGAAATCTCATGAAATCTTAACATCTGAGTTCGATGTATTGAAAACTCAAAATAAAGAATTGCAGTCATCAGTTGACACTTTGAAATCATCAGCAGCAACACTCACCGAATCAGAGAACGAATTAATTTCAGAAAGGGAGCAGCTTGTAACTGAAAATGGAACTCTCTCAGCCCAGAAATCAACAGTAGAAACACGTAATGAACTACTCACATCAGAACTAAATCAATTAAAGGAATCTTACGCTAAAGCTGTAGCTGATAAGGAGGTTCTAACAACAGCGAAGGGACATCTGGAAGCGGAGGTGGAATCTCTGAGAAAATCAACATCTGACTTGGTTGGGGAAAAGGCGGAAGCTGAAAGGGTAATTCTCGAAATGGAATCAGAGAAAAACAAAAACATATCCGAAAGCAAACAACAAATTGAAGAAGGCAACCAACAGCTCGAAGAGGCGAAGGCTTCTGCTTCTGCAGCAGCGAAGGTTCTCAAAGACGAAGTTGAACATTTGCAGGAAGTTGAAAGAAACCTCAACGAGCGTTTGAAATTACTATGCGAGCAATCTGATAATATCATTTCTGATAAAGAAAATCTTGAGAATGAGAGAACTGTTTTATCGAATGCAAAGAACCTCCTTGAAGCTGACAGAGATAAACTATTATCTGATAGCAAGGCTAACCTTACTGAACTCACAACTATGGCTGCTCAGATACAAACTCTTTCAGCAGGCAGACAGCAAGCAATCGATGAAAATAAAACTATCTTTGCAGAGAATGCTGCGTTGATGGCGGAAAATAAAATATTAAAGCAGGACAAGGAACGTTTTCAAGATGACAACACCGCCTTGATAACAGAAAAGGCATCGCTCGCAGCAGAGAAGCATCAACTGCTGCAGAATGCTTCAGCTCTGATTCCTGGAACACCGTCTTCACAATTATTATCATCTCCTTTACGAGATACTTCTTCAGAACTCATTCAATTAGCGATGGAAGAAGATTCTCCTCCAACTAAAACTGATAATGAATCCTTGTTGTTAAAAGATCAGCTTGAAGAGAGCTTAAAAACTAATGCCCTTCTCACCTCACAGTGTGAAGCTTTAGAACAGCAGCTTCAAAATAAAAGTAGTGAAAGTCCTTCAGGTGCCAAGGTGAGTCTTAGCGCATATGATGCTGCCGGACTCGAACTGCGGCAGCAGTTGGAAGCAGCGCTCGAAGAAAATAAACTCTTAGAAGAACAGCTTGCACTCAACAAGCCAAAGTCAGCATCTGTGGCATTGCCATCTCCAGAGTCTGAGACTCGTCCTATTGCTCCTCCGCAGCTCGAACTGCAGCAGCAGTTGGAAGCAGCGCTCGAGGAAAATAAACTCTTAGGGGAGCAGCTTGCACTCAACAAGTTAAAGTCAGCATCTGTGGCATTGCCATCTCCGGAGTCTGAGACTCGTCCTATTGCTCCTCCGCAGTTGGGAGTTGTCGATGAGGAGCTCACAGAGACACTTCAACAGCTGGAAGCAGAAAATAAAACTTTGGCTCCATTAAAAGAAGAAGTTGAGTTCCTTCAACGTAAAGTACAAATGCTTGACTCTCAACTTCAACAAACTACCAAATCTGACACATCGAAGGCACAAATCGCTGACTTCGTTGCATTGGAGGCAGAACTCGCTGAGACAACCGCCCGGCTGTCAGAAGCGGAGACTGCAGCTGCGCTGAGCCTTTCTGACTGTGAAGCAGCACTTTCACAAAACGAAGAAATAAACTCGCAATGCGAAACACTTGAAAAGCAGCTGCGAAAAGCCTGTCAGAAAACAGCAGAAGTAGAAAGTATGCTCTTTGAAGCAAACGCGCGCACTGAGGACGCGAAGGACAAGCTAGAAGCCGAGAAAGCCACCGGAGCAGAAATAAAATCTGAAATGCAAGCACTCGAAGTAGACAAGAAAGGTCTTCATGATAATCTGAGAAACACGGAACAGAGAATCGTCTTTCTGGAGGGTGAAATGAAAACTGCTGCCCAAAAAGAAGCAAACTACGAAGGACAGATTGTTGCTCTTAGAGCTGAGGTCTCTGGATTGACTGCTAGACTGGATCACACAAAGGAAGCCTCTGAAGACGCTCGTAAAGAACTTCTCCATCGACTTGATGAGTCTGAGAAGTCTGCTCAAAACCATCTCATCCACGGAGAGCAACTCCAATCAACGAAAGAAGCTTTAGAAATAAAAATTGAAATGTTATCAAAGAACGTTTCTCAAGAGGTATCAGTTTCTCAACGACTAGAAGAACAATTACGTTCAAAGGAACAGCTGGTGATTGAATTAAAAGAGAAGTTACTCTCACTAGAACAACTTCAAGACGATCACAGTCGTATTCTTGAAAAGCAATCAGCTTTAGAAGAATCGAAGGATGCGGCGAAGGGACGAACTGTTGAACTTGAAAAAGAGATTCTCGGACTTGAAAATACCGTCAGCAACCTACGAGGAACTCTTGAGGACACTCAACAACAGTTAACGAGTACCAAGGATACTTTAAATACTTCAGAACAGGAAGCAGAAGATCTCACAACACAATTAGACAATCGTAATCAAAGATGTGCTGTCTTGGAGGAGGAAATCACCGCCTTCCAAACTCGTGAAGACGAGTCGTTTTTAATAAAAAAACAGCAGTCGAGTGACATTAGCGATCTCACTAATAAGGTTTCTAATCAAAATGAAGAAATTGAAGAACTTAAAATACGTCTCGAGACTACTGAACAAGAACGGAACTCTTCGATGAGCGTCCAACAAGACTTTGAAGAATCGCTTCAGATTGCTGAAGAACGAGCAACTGTCGCAGAGGAAGCCCTGACTTCGAATGAATCGCAAGCAATTAAATTAATAGAACTTGCGACTGAGTCAGAAATATTAAATGAGAATAAGGAAGCTGAGATTATAAAATTACAACAAGAGATATCTAATCACAACTTACAATATCAAATACTATCTCAAGATCGTGAAGCTCATCGGAAGTCAGCTGACACCTCTTCAGCGAAGATCTCTGAATTGAGAACTGAAATCGATCAACTGAACTCAAAGAATGATCATCTGATGAAATCTCGAGATGCTCTCCTTCCACTCGAATCAGAAATTGAGACGTTGCGTTCAGAAATCTCTGAATTGCGATCTGAAGAACAGAATCTAACAGAAAAACTGAAAGAAGCTGACGTACGAACAACTTCTGGGAAGTCAAAACTTAAATCAGCTGAATCAGAAATCACATCTCTGAAGACGTCTCAAAACACTTTAAAACAATCCGTTGAGCAGTCTGAAGAAGAACTCAAAAGACTTCAAAAACAACAGCGTGACATCCAATTGAAGTGTTCTTCTTTGGAAGCTTCACTCGCTCTGGCAGAGAAAGAAGTTCAGCAGCTGAGCGACAAGTTAGAGTCAGCAGATTCTGAAAACAGAGAGTCAGGAGACAAGTTAATTGTTCTCTCTCAGCAACACGAAGAGTCTTCAGTTTCTGTAGCAACTTTGAGTAAACAATTAGCTGAGAAATCATCAGAACTTGAGAAAATGACGAGAGAATTATCTTTTGCGAGAGCAAGGCTCACAAGCCATCCACTTCCTGTATTTGATGATGAGCAGCCAACTGACCTTATGATGTTGTTACAAGAAGTTGGTTAGACTTGTTTTATACATTTGTATCCTTTTTATTTTTCCTATTTTCTTTTCTACCTCACCGTAGATGGAAGACCTTATCCCCTACTGGCTGTGGTCACTGTTACTACTATTTGTTATGTGATAATAGTCTTGATTGTCTTCAACTTTTATTATCTTTTTTTTTTGCTTAAAATTCTTAGTTTTAACGTACATAAAGAGACGAAGATTTTCCAAGAAAAGTAGTAGGGGGCATAAACCTTGAACTTGCCCTGTTGTATTTATTAGATTTTTTTAAAAAAAAGAAAGCCACTGTAGTAATAGTGTATGATTAAATTTCCCGTCGTCGGTAATTGTTTTTTATTCTTTCTTTTTTTGATGTACCATTTTTTTCTTCTTACATAACACAAAACATGTTTTTTATTGAGAGTCATTTATTCATATTTATAGCAGTCCTCCCTCACTATGAAGTGTACATAAGCCTGATGTCAGGTGGCGCTCCTCTTTTTTAAATATATTCCAACAGACCTTCATAAACAGCCATCCAAGAAGATAAGGCGTTAACTACAAACACGGTATTCGACAGACACAAACACTACGTTGGTGATCATTAGGGAGGACGCATTTTCCACTGGAAGCTAACGTGTCAAAAAGTCATAACATTCTGGTAGCTCTTCTATCTTCACAACGGTTATAATAAAAATGTGAAGACGGAATTATGTTAACGAAATATTGTTGATAGCGTTCGTTGGTTATATTCATTTCAGATTTCTTTTTCTTAAAACAAAAGACAGACACAAATGAAATGATATCAGAACCTGATGCGGTTACCCCGCTGTCTGCGTTGGATGCCCTCCTTCCGTTAGAAAGAAATGAAACAGCTGATGGAACTTCTGAATCAGAAACAGAAAGTGATGACGCAGATGATGAAATAATTAATGAAAATGATGGAGGAGGTTACTTTGTAACTTTGGGTGAAGTTCACCAACCGCCACCTGAAGTTTGGAATCGTCTACACGACGCTTCAGAGTATCGAAATAGAAAACGAGATGCTAACTACCACCTCAACAACCATCGGAAAGAACAACAACAACTTCAAGAAGTTCGAACTCCCACTAAACTATCTCGACCTTATCAACCTGATTTATCAAAGAAAAGGTATCAAACTGACCATCTGAAACCTGAAGAGTTATATTCCTTCAAACCGAAAGTATCGGAAGCTGCTAATTTAGTAGACGGACGTGGTGGTAAAGTTTGGGAAGCGTTGAGTAAATCGAAAAAATGCAAAGATGAAAGTCAAAGTATTGAAACCCCATCGAGAAGCCATTCATCGCCTCGCCCAAGTAGAAAGAGTTCTCCACTTCATAATAGACTGTTTGATGAGAAGGTCGGTAATCTAAGATATCAACCTGTTGATCAATGTACCTTTCATCCTAATGTTAATAAGCCTGTTAGAAGAGGATCAACAACACCTCGTAGAGTTCGACAGATTGATTCAAATATATTTTCAAGGCTATCAACCCCTCGACCCTCCACGACAGCTGGTAGCCCAGGAAGTCCTGAAGCAGCCATCTCGGGAAGGGTAAGTTATTCACCAAAGAAAAGATTACATCAAACAATAGATTTCCGTGTCAACAGCAGCGGATGTTCAATCAGAGAAGAACCTTCGACTGAGTCAGTCAGATATAAATTACTTCCAAAACAATTTTTAATTAAAATCGTTAAAAGTTCTATAACTCGAACTGCTTCTGAAGGTGTTTGGGGAGAAACAGAAAATGGATGGATTCAAATAGAGAATTCTGATGGATACAAACTATTGTCACCTGAAGTTCAAATGGTCATCAGAAGAGACTCTTCAATCACTCCTACAAAAAACGCCATCAGATTAGCATCTACTAAGAGAGAACTCGAAGAACAAATAGACAACCTCCCGAATGTATACCGATGACTGCTGTGTTTCCACTGGAAACTTACAATTTTTTTTTTTTTTTTTTTAAAAAAAAACGCTGTATTTTGAGACTGTTTTCAACAAATGTATCCACCCTGTGAGATGTGTAAGTGGGGGAGAGAGTCTTTGCTTTTTAATTACTCAAACTTACAAACCGATAGGAGCATAAGGGGAGAGGGGAAAAAGAAGGAAACCAACAAACAAACCAACAATATGTCACTCACATGCCCTATCCTAACTATTGAGGGAGCCATTGTTGTTGTTGAAGTTACCTTGACAACTACTGTGAATGATGCGAAGTTAGAAATTTCAAATGAACAAGAGATTGACTGTTCGATGTTTGAATTGGAATTAGAAGGAAAAAAGCTATCAGAGAAAACAATACTTGTGAAGACGGGAATCACTGATGTGACGGAATTAATTATGATCCATTCTGATAAAGCAATCGCCGTGAGAAGACTCGCGGAAGTTGGAATAAAACCAACTCAACGAAACTTCATACAAAGCATCTCAAATGGATTAGATTACATTGATATGTTTCTTGACAGCGGTTTAGATATTGATGGTCGTTTTCTAGTGCGAACACCACTGAACGTAGCACTCAGAAAAAATGATATAGATTCTGTTACTAAGCTAATCAACAGAGGTGCTAACCTAACTGGACCATTACTACACGTCTGTAGATCTGACAGCTATTTTGAAATCGCTAAAATACTTTTGCAACACGGAGCTGACGTATCAACTCGTAAAGATAGTGACAACTCGACTGCTCTTCACTCCACGAAGTCTGCTTCTGTTGCTAAACTCTTTTTAGATTACAAGGCAGACGTCAATGCTCAAGACAGTGATCTTTGCACTCCTTTACATTATTGTGATGGTCCTGACTCTGCTGAAATCGGAAGAGTATTGTTAGAACACGGTGTTGATCCAAACATTGTCGACGTCGATGGACATGCGATACTACACTTCGCATCAGATCCTCATCTTGTTAAAATTATTATACAACATGGAGGGGATGTTAATTTGAGATGTCAACTAGGAAATACTCCGCTAATCAGAGCAGTGTATGGAGGTCGATCTGAAGCTGCAAAAGTTTTGTTAGACTTTGGTGCTGATGTTAATATTGTCAACCTATGTGGGTCGTCTCCTCTTCATGAGTGTGAAGATATTGAGATAGCATCTCTTCTATTAAAACACGGAGCTGATATCAACCTGCAAGACAGTCATCTTTGCACTCCTTTACATTTTTGTAATGGTCCTGACTCTGCTGCAATCGGAAGAGTATTGTTAGAACACGGTGCTGATCCAAACATTGTCTACACCGATGGATATGCGATACTACACTTCGCATCAGATCCTCATCTTGTTAAAATTATTATACAACATGGAGGGGATGTTAATTTGAGATGTCAACTAGGAAATACTCCGCTAATCAAAGCAGTGTGTGGAGGTCGATCTGAAGCTGCAAAAGTTCTGTTAGACTTTGGTGCTGATGTTAATATTGTCAACCTATGCGGGTCGTCTCCTCTTCATGAGTGTGAAGATATTGAGATAGCATCTCTTCTATTAAAACACGGAGCTGATATCAACCTGCAAGACAGTCATCTTTGCACTCCTTTACATTTTTGTAATGGTCCTGACTCTGCTGAAATCGGAAGAGTATTGTTAGAACACGGTGCTGATCCAAACATTGTCGACGTCGATGGACATGCGATACTACACTTCGCATCAGATCCTCATCTTGTTAAAATTATTATACAACATGGAGGGGATGTTAATTTGAGATGTCAACTAGGAAATACTCCGCTAATCAGAGCAGTGTGTGGAGGTCGATCTGAAGCTGCAAAAGTTCTGTTAGACTTTGGTGCTGATGTTAATATTGTCAACCTATGCGGGTCGTCTCCTCTTCATGAGTGTGAAGATATTGAGATAGCATCTCTTCTATTAAAACACGGAGCTGATATCAACCTGCAAGACAGTCATCTTTGCACTCCTTTACATTTTTGTAATGGTCCTGACTCTGCTGAAATCGGAAGAGTATTGTTAGAACACGGTGCTGATCCAAACATTGTCGACGTCGATGGACATGCGATACTACACTTCGCATCAGATCCTCATCTTGTTAAAATTATTATACAACATGGAGGGGATGTTAATTTGAGATGTCAACTAGGAAATACTCCGCTAATCAGAGCAGTGTATGGAGGTCGATCTGAAGCTGCAAAAGTTTTGTTAGACTTTGGTGCTGATGTTAATATTGTCAACCTATGCGGGTCGTCTCCTCTTCATGAGTGTGAAGATATTGAGATAGCATCTCTTCTATTAAAACACGGAGCTGATATCAACCTGCAAGACAGTCATCTTTGCACTCCTTTACATTTTTGTAATGGTCCTGACTCTGCTGCAATCGGAAGAGTATTGTTAGAACACGGTGCTGATCCAAACATTGTCTACACCGATGGATATGCGATACTACACTTCGCATCAGATCCTCATCTTGTTAAAATTATTATACAACATGGAGGGGATGTTAATTTGAGATGTCAACTAGGAAATACTCCGCTAATCAAAGCAGTGTGTGGAGGTCGATCTGAAGCTGCAAAAGTTCTGTTAGACTTTGGTGCTGATGTTAATATTGTCAACCTATGTGGGTCGTCTCCTCTTCATGAGTGTGAAGGTATTGAGATAGCATCTCTTCTATTAAAACACGGAGCTGATATCAACCTGCAAGACAGTGATCTTTGCACTCCTTTACATTATTGTGATCCTCATAATACAACGATAGCGAATCTTGTTGAGTTTGTTAAATTATTTATCGAAAACGGTGCTGATGTAAACATTCAAACACGAGATGGTAGCTGCTTGCTTCATTATATTTTATCGGGTTAATTTGTCTTTATGTTCTTGTTTTTTAATTTTTAATTTTCTTTTTTTTTTTTTTTCTTTTGTTAAGTGTCGAAATAATATAATTACTGTTCACAATATATCTTTAATAAGGTGTGAGGATAAACATCAACAAGATGCATGACGATCCTGGAGAAGTGATGGGTCACTTGCAAGATGCGATTGATGCAAACCCATCAGGAAAACACAATTTGCTGCTACGCAATGCGTTGGGTTGTCTCGAAATGTTTGGAGATCACATGCACTCAGCTGGAGCTTTTGGACAGAAACTCGCAGAGGAATTAACAGAAGTCAAAGAGAGAGTTACAGAACTTCAACACGATAATGACATATTAAAGAGTGGTGCTTCATCAGAAGCGAACTCCCGACTTCGATCTGCTGAATTACAAAACGCTTCACTCCAAGGGGAGAAGACTCTCTTAACACGAAAACAACGAGAACTTGAATTCCAATTAGATGAACTGGTCAGAGAAAAAGAACAACTGACTTCCGAAGTAAAACACCTCGATGAGAAGTACCAAGGAGTATTCGCACGAAAAAGTGAACTCCAAGTCCAGTACGATAAAAACAGAGACACCATCAGAGATCTTGAAGGAATCGCAAAGGCACTACGAGAGACTGAGAAAGACCTTTCTGAAGCTACCGAACAAAAAGAAGAATTTGAACTATTAAACGGACAACTCCAAGCAGAACTCCAACAGGTTCGCGAAGACCGCGACTTCTTCGAAAATACATTACAAGAAGAGAAGAAGAAAGGACAGAAAGAACTCGAATCAAAAACTCAGGAACTCATCATCAAGAAGGACGCTGAAGCTAAAGAGAAACTCGACATTCTTCAAGAAGAATTACAACAGCTATCGACTGAAGTAGAGAACTCATCAAAGCAAATCGAACTCGCAAAAATTGAAGCAACTCGCAAAGCGAAACAAACACACAAAAAAGAACTTACTGCGAAGGAAGAAGAAATTGAAGAAATACAACAGCACCTGTGTGAGGAATCGAATAAAATGGTTCAACTTCTCGATGACAAGTCTATTGAAATTAATAAACTGAAATTGGAATACGACGATTTAAAACAAATAAACGACACTGCGACTATCAAACTATCTGAAGAAATAAAAACTTCACAACAATCCAACTCCACTTTAGAAGCGAGCATCGTTCTAATTACTTCTCAGTTAGAGACTTCAAACAGCACAAATAACGACTTCTCTAATAAAATAGAAGATTTGAAAACAACAAACAAACATCTTCAAACGGAATTAGAAAATTCGAAGGTTGAGAAGTCTGACTTAAATAACAAAGTTGAAGACTCAAATAAGTCTATTGCAGCACTAACATCTGAGAAAGATGAAGTGACTGCGGAACTCAGCAGTTTGATGAAACAAAAATCCGAAGAACAAGCAGCTCACGATTCCATCATGAGTGACTTAGAGAAGAACCTATCTGAACAAGTGATACAGATGACAGCTCTCGAACTTCAATTGACTGACGCAAAGAATGAGAAAGACTCTCTCCATAAAAAGATTTCTGAACAAGAGCAATCCAACACCACCAGCATTAGTGACTTGGAACAGAAACTAAAACATGCGATTGAAGAAACCAACAATCTCTCGAAGGAAAAAAGCAGCCTTCAGTCTGAAGCTGATATCCTTCAGACCGACATCACTGTGAAAGAAGTAGAGAACAGTGAGCTACGAAAGCAGAAGGAGGAGTTGGAAAACAATTTGAAGGACAAGACTACCGAACTCGAAGATCTGATTAAGAAGAACGAGCAGGAAACAGAAATCAGATCCTCCAGCATTGGTGACTTGGAACAGAAACTGAAGGATGCGATGGAAGAAACCAACAACCTCTCGAAGGATAAGAAGGAACTCGAAGAGCAACTCGAGAAGACAAAAGACAGCCTTCAAGTTGTTCAAAATGAGAAAAGTGAATTAGACGAGAAGCACAGCACCCTTCAATCTGATTTATCAAATAAAGAATCCGAGTACAATACTTTATCTGATCAAAAGAAAGATGTTGAAACAACTCTCCAGAACAAGACAACAGAATTCGATGAACTCGTCAAAGAGAACGCGAAAGAGAAAGCAATCCAAAACTCCAACATGATCGACTTAGAAAAGCAACTCAGCGATCTCACGAAAGAGAAAGGGGAATCCGAATCTAAACTCACTAACGTTAGCGATGAGCTGAGTAAACTTCAAAATGAAAACAAAGAATTGGAAAACAAATATTCTGACCTACAATCTGACTTGTCGGAAAAGGAATCTACTCGTCAGAAACTATCCGAAGAAATTGAAGAAATCAAAAGTAAGTTGGAATCCAAAACATCTGAAGCTGAAACCCTTCAGACCGACATCACTGTGAAAGAAGTAGAGAACAGTGAGCTACGACAGCAGAAGGAGGAGTTGGAAAACAATTTGAAGGACAAGACTACCGAACTCGAAGATCTGATTAAGAAGAACGAGCAGGAAACAGAAATCAGATCCTCCAGCATTGGTGACTTGGAACAGAAACTGAAGGATGCGATGGAAGAAACCAACAACCTCTCGAAGGATAAGAAGGAACTCGAAGAGCAACTCGAGAAGACAAAAGACAGCCTTCAAGTTGTTCAAAATGAGAAAAGTGAAATAGACGAGAAGCACAACACCCTTCAATCTGCTTTATCAAATAAAGAATCCGAGTACAATACTTTATCTGATCAAAAGAAAGAAGTTGAAACAACTCTCCAGAACAAGACAACAGAATTCGATGAACTCGTCAAAGAGATTGAAGAAATTAAAAGTAAGTTGGAATCCAAAACATCTGAAGCTGAAACCCTTCAGACTGGCATCACAGTGAAAGAAGTAGAGAACAGTGAGCTACGACAGCAGAAGGAGGAGTTGGAAAACAATTTGAAGGACAAGACTACCGAACTCGAAGATCTGATTAAGAAGAACGAGCAGGAAACAGAAATCAGATCCTCCAGCATTGGTGACTTGGAACAGAAACTGAAGGATGCGATGGAAGAAACCAAAAACCTCTCGAAGGATAAGAAGGAACTCGAAGAGCAACTCGAGAAGACAAAAGACAGCCTTCAAGTTGTTCAAAATGAGAAAAGTGAATTAGACGAGAAGCACAACACCCTTCAATCTGATTTATCAAATAAAGAATCCGAGTACAATACTTTATCTGATCAAAAGAAAGATGTTGAAACAACTCTCCAGAACAAGACAACAGAATTCGATGAACTCGTCAAAGAAATTGAAGAAATCAAAAGTAAGTTGGAATCCAAAACATCTGAAGCTGAAACCCTTCAGACCGACATCACTGTGAAAGAAGTAGAGAACAGTGAGCTACGACAGCAGAAGGAGGAGTTGGAAAACAATTTGAAGGACAAGACTACCGAACTCGAAGATCTGATTAAGAAGAACGAGCAGGAAACAGAAATCAGATCCTCCAGCATTGGTGACTTGGAACAGAAACTGAAGGATGCGATGGAAGAAACCAAAAACCTCTCGAAGGATAAGAAGGAACTCGAAGAGCAACTCGAGAAGACAAAAGACAGCCTTCAAGTTGTTCAAAATGAGAAAAGTGAATTAGACGAAAAGCACAGCACCCTTCAATCTGATTTATCAAATAAAGAATCCGAGTACAATACTTTATCTGATCAAAAGAAAGATGTTGAAACAACTCTCCAGAACAAGACAACAGAATTCGATGAACTCGTCAAAGAAATTGAAGA
Organism: Flectonema sp. DT1601; assembly: GCA_964019425.1. Lineage (NCBI taxonomy): Eukaryota > Euglenozoa > Diplonemea > Diplonemida > Diplonemidae > Flectonema > Flectonema sp. DT1601. Next base: position 676,466 of record OZ025840.1, read on the forward strand.
AATCAAAAGTAAGTTGGAATCCAAAACATCTGAAGCTGAAACCCTTCAGACCGACATCACTGTGAAAGAAGTAGAGAACAGTGAGCTACGACAGCAGAAGGAGGAGTTGGAAAACAATTTGAAGGACAAGACTACCGAACTCGAAGATCTGATTAAGAAGAACGAGCAGGAAACAGAAATCAAATCCTCCAGCATTGGTGACTTGGAACAGAAACTGATGGAAAAAATCACCGAGTGTGAAGCTCTCACTAAAGAACAACAAGAAAAGACTGCAGAGTTGGAAACAATTACAGAACAGCTCTCTGTACTCAACAACGAGAAGTCAGATGTCGAAGAACAACTCCAATCAAAGACTACTGAGTGTGAAAACTTAACAACTGAATCAAATGAGAAGTCAGAAGTTGTAGAACAGTTGAATGAGAAACTGACAACACTGCAATCAGAAAAAGATGAAACACAATCCACAAACGAAGAACTGGAAGCCAAGTTGAAAGAATTCCAATCTGCCCTCGCGGACACTGAGGCTGCGAATACAAAACTCGCTGATGAAATTACTGAACTCGAATCTAAAGTTTTAGAAACCACGCAATCGTTCGATGAACTCATAAATAAGAACACCCTGGAGGAGGAGTTACGATCCTCAAGTGTTGGAGACTTAGAAGAAAAGTTAATAACAATATCAACTGAGAGAGATGATCTTATCAAACTCAAAGAGGAACATGAAATCACAATAAGTGATATTGAAATCAAACTGACTGATAAAAACAGCGAATGTGAAACCATTACAACAAACCTGTTAGAGAAAACTGAAGAGCTGGACGAACTAAATCAAAAGATAACTACCCAAGAAGAGAAGCACAATTCCAACATAAGTGAATTAGAGATTAAGTTGACAACTTCATTAGCTCAAATTATAATTCTTGAGAAAGAAGTAGATAACCTCAAAGAATCTCTTGAGCAGTCAGGTACGGATTCTTCTATTCTTCTAATTAGTGAACAAAGCCTCCGTTTAGAACTCGAAGAGAAGATAAAAGATGTTGATGACCTTCAGAAACAGACAACCGACTTAAAGAATGAATCTGAAGAGTTACAAAGTGATTTACAAAATAAAACAATCGATTGTTGTAAACTTGAAAACGAACTGAAATCACTTAAAGAGGAAATAATAAAAAAAGATGAAGAAATCACCGACCTTGTCGAGGGCAGCAATGTCCTCGCTGAAAGACTCGATGAAATGAGTGATCGAAACTCTGCCCTACACGACGAGCTAGGTGAGGAAATTGGGAAAGGAGATAACCTCTCAAGAAGAGTTCAGTCTCGTGAGGTTTGAAATTCTTTTTGTTATTTTGCATTAAACACATAAAACCTACAAAATATTAATAAGTATTACATCATGATCTTCTGTACGGTTTAAACAATCAACAAAACAGGGACAACTCGAAAACCAAGCACTCCTCGTAGCAGAACTTAGCACAGCAAAAGATCAAATAGTTCGAAAAGACAAAGAACTCGCTTCATTAGAAGCAATGGTCCAACAACTGAATGAGTTCAAGGTCGCTGCGGGTAACTTTCAATTAGAACAACAACAGAGAGTTGCTGAAGCTAATCGGAATCGTATTGAGAAAGAGAAGGGAGGAATGTTCAAGAGACTGATGGGAAGGAAAAGGAGAAACTCAAACGCTTCGACAGCAAATGACACTTCGTCACATATCGCGGCGACTCCGAGTTGTGCGGATTTGGAAAATTCAGTCGCCTCTATTCCAAATACACTCACCGGAGAAGATGTTGAGAGAGTGTAACGAGATGTTATAACTTACTTAGCAGGTGGAAATACTCACTTGTGATTCGTGAGGAGTTCCTCCTGTTGTTGGAAATATGATTTTTGTTTTGTTTTTTTTTGTTTTCTCAGTTTTGGATTCTATTTTCAATTTACGTGCGAACAGCAGGATTCGTTTCCGCAAAAATAGAACTTTTTTGTCAGACCTCAAGTGAGGTGTTATTTTTATTTTTTTTTCTACACAAACTCGTATCTGGACTTTTGGTTTGAATTTCCGATTTTACAACTCCTCACAAAAGATATTCTGGATCACTTTAAGATAAGATACTTTTATGTAAATTATCACAAAAACTATTGTAGAATGTTATCGGTCAGTTCCTTTCTGCTGATGGCTGATATTGTGCTTCATTCTCGGTAGTGGCGAAGGGGAAAAACTGGAAAAAAAAAAAAAAAAAAAAATTGATGATATAACATCCTCCGTCTTAGTTGCCTTTTTTAAATCGGCAAAAAAAGCTATCGTCTCCCACAGGTGGGATTTGACTAAAAAAATAGTAATAAAAGGTAAAAAAGGGGTAAATAATGTGAAATAATTATTAATTTACAAACAGATGATGATGACTGTGTGATTATAGTATCCGTCTTTTTTTTTTTTTTTTTTTAGTTTTTTTTTTTTTAAATTATTTAATAAAAACAAGTCAGATAAATGTTTCGTCTTCACTGCCTGCTACTGAGCTTCCTTCTGGTCTTTGATTGCAGTGCTGAAGAAAGTGTTGGTGGGCAATCGATATGGATGTTGATTAGAAGTTGGGAAGGAGGTGGTGAAGTTCGTCAATCGCACTTCAGCAATATCGAGGCGATGGTTGCAACCCGTCGACGACCATCCAACAAAGACATGTCAAAAATAAGAATCATTCAGTTCTCAGTAAAAGACGTCATATTTGAGTTCTTATTACCAAAACGAGATGATGAGGATGGAAGTCGAGGACAGGTTGATGCAATTAGGTTTCCACTTCGAGCTTTAAATATTTCTGTTGTTGATTTCAACCATTCGATTATCTGTCGATCAGCAATCACTTGTGTGACTACCAGATCACTCACAACTCTCACTACTTCATCAGAAATAGTTTCACGAAATTGGCAGCTCTCAGGACCCATAAACACTCAAAAGAATATTGTTTTCCTGTCGGGTGGTTACTCAAGCGATTCGATAAAAGATTTCTATAATAAAGTTATCCTCTGCATTCAATTCCTTCAGAAAGGTTTCACAGACGAAGAGACTCGTATGACTGTCAACTCACAGCCTTATAAAAGGTACTTCCATGCTCTTAATATATTTTCTGTTTTTGAACCTTCGCTGTCATCAGGTGCTGGACATTCTTGTGAAGGTTCTCATTGTCGTGATAATCTTTGGTGTACGTACGGTGATGAGATAGAAAGTGAGTTGAAATGCAACAGAGAACTCACTTTATCAACGGCATCACATTCTCCAGCTTATGATTTAATAGTCGTAATTGTTAATAATAACCAAACTGGTGGAACTGGTGGTAATAAAATAGCATTCATCTCAAGTGGGAATGATATGATCCATCAACTTGCTCATCAATTAGGTCATGCTGACGGAAGACTTAATAATGAGTTTACTTCAAATTCTGATTCAACAAAAACAACTACTTGGGGATCAGTAAATTGCCAACCCGAAACGACAATCAACTCAAGTTGGAAATACTGGCAGAATGCCACAGCTAATCAAGAATGGGGGACACGTAGATGGGAACTACCTGTAACAACTCCTCATAAGGGATGCACGTATTCTAACTACCAAAGACCTACATCAGAAGGATGTTTAATGGGAAGAAGTCATTCAGAACAGTTATGCCCGATATGTCTTCAGGCTATGACAAAAGAAGCTTATAATATCAAAGAACAACAAGACCTGTTACTTGCAACACATCAACAACACAACACTTTTGATGTTATGGCTCCACGTTGTCCTCTTCCTACACAAGAAGTTTGGTTGGTATTTGGATTGCATAATAAATTTAGTAACATCACATTGTACAACAGAGGAGGGATTTCCACAACAGTCTGGAATGACATCCGAAATGAAAAATATCCCAATGGAATTGAGGATACCAGCGGGGAATATGAAGTAAAAAGAACAATCTCAACAACGTGCTCTATAAGAGATGCTCATAATGTTATTATTGGAGGTATCCCTGACTGTGTTGAAGGTGAAGACAGGATAATAAGTGGGATCTCTGAACATAATCAAATGGACACAATTACCCTTCAGTCTCTTTATTTAGGACCAGGATTACACACAGTTAGATACACTGTTGTTGATCACTCGAGGTATTTGATAAATCCGATTACTCAGCATTCAGAAATAGTCATTAGGGTTGTTCCTCACAGGGAATTCTTACCAACACAGTGTGGAGGTTCTCGTGAATCATTAGTTCACGGACATGTAAAAAAATGTAAATTCTCAACAGTGAAATTATCAGATAATCACACAGTCACAAACACTGAATGGAATTCAGAATGTAAAAACATTGATATTGACGATGATGAGATTGGCGATCATCATTTTTGTTTTTCTTGTTTAGAATCTGATGCAAAACGATCCACGTCAAGCATCTCTGATGCATCGGATTTTTTGATATCCTGCGGCAACAACAAAACTAAACCTACTTGCGACATAAACACTTTATCAGAAATAAATATAATCCCTCCTTCATTCCACGATGACGATAATATAAGTGAAAGCTCTTCAGCAGTAATCGCAACGTGTGCGGTTGCGGCAATTGTTTTATTTTTTTGTTTGTATTGCTGGTATCGTTACCTGTTGAAAAGTAACATAAGGGAGATTACACCGTCGGGTTCGAATATTAATATCCATTCTCATTTTATTTTTATACTGTCTGGCGTCTTGATGGTAGTTTCCTTTACGTCCGCTGTTCTTTCGATGTGGTATTTTACTGTTTTATCATTGTATGGAAAGGTTCAGATATTATTGTGTGGAATCATTGCAGTAATTGTTTGCTTGGATTCGTATGCAATTTTTACTGCAGCTTTTTTTAAAAGGGTGAGAGGACTGTTGATATCGACAGCTGCGACAGGCGTTCTGTTACTTGGATTCTTGATTCTGACAATTATGTTGTTCTGGGCGGAAAGAAACATCGAAACACTTCGAGATGAAGTGAGAGAGGTTTGGTTAAGCAGACTTCGTGATGATCAAAGTTCAGAAATATGTGACTTTCAATACCAACATCAATGCTCTGGATTCACAACATCATGTCAACACTCATCATGGATTTCTTGTGATATGCTACCAAGTGAATGTCCTTGTGGATGTATTTATAACATGAATGAGGATCCTTGTTGGAATTCACTTAAAGAAGAAGTCTCACTTCGATTTAAAGACGCAGGCACTGCTATGACAATAGTCGATGTGTTTCTTTTCATAACAACAGCCGTTACATTTGCTCTGTACAGACTGGTACGAGAAAGACTCAATATTTGGAAGTTACAACGAACTGAGAGATCAAAACTTGTCAGCGGGACATCATTAACCAAAATAGAAATTACAACACTTCGAAATTACTTAGAAGATGAGTGTGGAGATCGAACACCTGAAATGATGAAAACAATTATGGAACAAGTTCTTGGGATTACAATTCCATTGAGTCGGATTACAAAACAATTCCTCATTTGGGATGAAGACAGAGATGGTAAACTTTCTGATTCTGAAATACGAATGTCGTACTTAGGATTCGCTCAGGCGATGAAGTCTGCAGCCAATCGAAATTTATCAATATTCAGCAAGGAAGAAAGGAAACTACTTCGAAATGAATTTAGAAAAACAAATCCAACAGGTCCTTATTCACTGTGGAAATCTGGTTTTAAAGAATTCATTCGCTCAACGTTAGCAATCGACATCTCGGCTGTGGAAGTGGATTATTATTTTTATTTATTAAAAGAAAGTGAGAGAGACGATTTTATTTATTTGGAAGACTTCTTTCAGATCTACAGTGAGGTTCTCGACACCAGCTGTGTTGATATTATTTCTTTGCGATCGAAATTTTATGAAATTGACATCAACGGAGACGGTGCTATTGACAGAACAGAACTTGGAATCTACTTCCAAAATCTAATCAAATCGAATCAATCAACTGACCTCTCAGATAAACAACTTGATTACTATTTTCACAGACTCGATATGAATGAAGACGGCCGCATTGATTTCGATGAATTTGTCCAGGCAATGGAAGTCAACCCTCTCCCACCTCCCTCCAATGATAAAGAAATATTTAATTATCCTTTAGAGCCATAGCAATGTGGGGTATTCTCTATTTCTTTACACCTCTTCAGTGAGTTACCTTACAACGATTTTTCGTTAATTAAAACAAACTCGATCCGTCCCTTTGATTCTAACAAGGGTACCTCCCACTGAGAAGTGAGGGGTTGAAAAAAAAAGAATAATAAAGGAATTTTAGAATTTTTTTTAAAAAAAAAAAAAAGAGTGAAATTTGAAGACGAAGAAAAAAAGCATGCAGCAAGTAACCCTGAACTTCATTAGGACTTCTTGTGGTGGCATCTTCGTCTTCTTTTTTTTTGATTAAAATGTGTGCGTGTAAATATAAATTCAAATATAATATCACGTTTTGATAAGTTTGCGGGTAATCACAATTTTCATGCACATCCGATCCCAGGGAACAATAACCAGTTCAAACATAACTGTACTTTCTGTTGCCTCAGTGACTCGTTGCAAGGATGATTACCTTAAAATTTAGTAAACGTGTTTCTTTTTTTCTTTCTAACTTCCAATTTCTCGTGTTGCTACTGTTGTCACAACATTGTTTAGTAATGTGACTTTTTCTCTCTCTCTCGTACTGCTTAATTTCTTTTTTTTTTCCTTTCATGAAATGTTCAACTGTTAAACTGGTGGAAAAGCTGATAACTGATTTTAGTTTGATTTCTATAAATTAAATTACGTCTCTTCAGTTGAAGTAATTTCGACAATCTAATTCTGAGCCTTCGAAAACACCATTTTTTTTTTAACTTTTACGGATTAATTGATTGATTGATTTGATTGTTTTTATTTATTTTACTAACTACCTGCTCCCTGAACTATTTTTTTTTTTTTAATTTTTTTTTAAAATATCTTTTTGATTTTAGTGCACTGAATTTTAACAAAGAAACTCACACTCTAACTACTGTGGGTGTCGCACTCAGTTGTTTAAGTCAGTCCTGTTTCAGTCCCATGACGCAGATGATAATTCTATTCGAGGAACGTGTTAGTTTGGTAGTCCCTTTTTTTTTTTTTTTTTAAATCTAACAAAGTTGTTTTTTTTATTTTATATATTTTATTATTACAATTCGATAATACTAACCAATGCACTTCGAGTGATTGTTATCTTAGATTTGGTTTACCCCCCTCTCAATTTTTTTATTTATTTATTCACAACAATAGCAACAACTGTTTGCCGCAGAAAAGAAATTAAGTAGATCTCTCAGACGTGATCTTGATTCCCTAAAAAGCCAAAAGCAATCTGGAAACTCTGAAAAAGACCGACGTCCGCGTGCCAACTCTGCGATCACGGTCAATGATGATTTAAGAACTCGTGATACCACTAGGGAGTAGCAATCAACGATGCCGCCTCCTCCAAAGAAACAGTACCATGAAACTGTTACAGCACGTATAAATCTTCTACGTTCAGGTGTGCACCCTAACCCTGGGCCTCTTCGTGTCCTCTCCTGGAACATGAACCGTTATAAATCTTCTCGTCTTCATCTTGAAGACCTAGTTGCATCTTACGACCCCGATATTATTCATATCCAAGAATCATGGTTAAAAAGTGATGTATCAGATGATCTTCTTCAAATTAAAGGCTTCGATCTACATCGTCGTGACAGAGTCAGCGCAAATAAAACTGTTGGTGGAGGCCTTCTGTCTTATTTCAAATGCTCCTTACATGCCGAATTCATCGCAGAAGACAGTAGTCATACTTACATTGAATCACTTTATTGTACATTTAAAACTGTGCTGGGTAACGTCTCGACCTGTAACATCTATATCCCTCCAGACGCTCTACACCTACCGAAATCCTTCAACTTGAGTGACCTCACCTTCGGAGACTTTAATGCCCACCACGAATCGTGGTCTTCTAACAATAAGATCCCTAGAAAAGCTTCAGGGAAGGTAGTTAGTAATTGGATACTTGATAATGGTTTGGCAGTCATACAACTTTCTCCTTCTATACCAACACACGGAACAACTCCTGACCTTGCTTTGCATTCTCCTCAGTTCAAGTGTTTCAATTCAATCCAAATAGATCCCTCTCTGGTTAACTCTGACCACACTCCTATAATCACCGATTTCGACGTCACTCCACTCTCTTCATCCCAACAAATACCAGCCCATCGTAAATTCTTCTACGATAAATTCACGGAATTACATTGGAAAGCATTTACAGCATCTCTTGAGTCTCAGTGCCCACGTCTAAATAACATTAGATCTCTAAGCAAACTCTGCAAGGCTCTTCTCAAAACAATTGACAGTATTGCAATCTCCACCTTACCTAACAAATGGTACCCATTAAAAGCCTCACAACATCAACGCTCAAATCTCAATGCCGAAAATATTTTATTACAAAGTGGCAAGAGGGGGTTCTCTTGGACCTATAAGAAATTACGAGAACTTAAGGGAGAGGCTACTGGACTTCACACCCCGTCTGCTCCGTTTGAATCACTTCACCAGCGCTTCTTTCCTACAGATTCACGCTCGGATGAACTTCAAATACCTACGGTTTCCCCTCAGGCATTTTCCGATCCCTCTTGCAGGCCCTTCTCGACCTCAGAGGCCCAAGCTGTTCTGGACTCCTTGAAAAGATCAGACTCAACCGGACCTGACGCAATCTCAAATAACATGCTCCTCCACCTGGGTGAACAAGCTTTACATCTTATACTACGCATAGCCAACTGGTCATTCTATAGAGGAACACTGCCAAAATGTTTAAAAGTAGCTCATGTGATCCCAACCTATAAAGGAAACAAGAGAGACCCTACTGATGCAGCATCTTACCGCCCTATATCTTTGACCTCAATATTATCGAAGTTTATAGAGTCTTTGATGCTCTCCAGATTGGAGCACTTATTGATAGATAAACTCGATCCCAAGCAGTCTGGATTTGTCCCCGGCAGGACAACAGACGAAAATATTGCAGTACTTATCAACGCAGCCTCCGAAACTAAAAGCGACTATCTCCAATGCGCTGTGCTCATACTCTTTGATATTTCGGGGGCTTTCGACAACGTAGACCACAACCTACTTATGGATAGGATAAAACCTTTACTACCGACTCCCTTTGTACGATGGATAGGCAACTTCCTTTCAGATCGCACCGCTCACCTTCTTCATGGTAGTACCCGCTCAAAACCTATAGCCTGTACAAAGGGGGTTCCCCAAGGTAGTATTCTTGGCCCATTACTTTTTCGAATGTACGTTGACTCCTTACCAGAGTCCATTACGGTATCTGACACCTCACTACTATACGCCGATGATCTTGCGGTATATGTAAGTAGCTCGACAATCGACGATTTGGAAGCGAGAGCCAACAAAGCAATAGGTCAAGTAGAATGCTGGCTGGATAACTCCAGAATGTCATTATCCCATTCAAAAACAGAATACATGTCCATAGGCAAACGTTTTACGGAAGACAAACGCATCTGTCGGCGTCCGCGTCTTTATTTCCCCTCGACAGTTGATGATGTCCCAATTCCACGTGGGTCTTATCAATTCTTTTATGATCATATAGATGATGGGGCTGCTGCTTTACTTAACTTTGAAAACGGTCCCATCTTTCCCTTAGGTATAAATGGACGTAGCGTGAACAATCGATCGCAATTCATAAACACCATTCCGAAGGGTGAATTTTCTTTGACAGCCGCCATCCCACTTCGTCAGGTGAAACAAACTCGGTACCTGGGTGTTATAATTGATGATAATCTTACCTTTGAATCACAGAAAACAAAAATCCTGAACACTCTGAAACGTGGGATTGCTCTCCTATCGATGGTCTCATCGTACCAAGTAAAGACTGAGGTGCTACGACAAGTCATTTTCGGTCTAATCCTCTCTAGAGCATATTATGGTCTAGCAGCATTTGCTCCCCTCCTCTCCAAAAAGGCGCAGGAGGAGATTGACCTGACACAACGTGTTCTCCAACGGAAACTTACCGGCTGCCTTAACTCAACAGCTACACCGGCCCTTTCAGTAGAATCCGGCATATTACCATTCAAACTACACCTTTCGAAATCTACTGCGTTGATGAATGAACGATTCTTGCGTAATAACAAGAACAGCCCCTCGTGGTCCATCTTAGACCCTGAGAAAACATCGAGCATGTGGAAAACATTTGCTTCCATCCACTCCAACAGATATCCTACTCCATCGTTGCGTTCATACCACTGCCTTCCGCATCACCAAGCACCATGGGAGCCTCCGCCAGATGTAACTTTTAACCCCTGGAGAGAGTTCCGTAAATCCTTGGAACCTGTTCAGAACTTAGAAGCTGCTCTGTCAACAATGAAGAATCTCCCGCCGGCAATCGCCCGACTATACACTGACGCGTCCTATTTCCAAGACAAAGAACAGAATTATCGATGTGGCAATGCAGCCTGTCTGATCATAGGAAACAAATGCTTCTCTAAGAGGAAGCGCTATACACCTGCACTGATGATATACAATGCGGAGCAACAAGCTCTCCTATCAGCAGTTGAACTGTTGGAAGAACACTCCTCCTGGCTCCCCAGAGGGAGAGTCCATATCATCACCGACAGTCAGTCCTCGGTAAGCAGCTTGGCAAAGGGATATCTCCGCCAGAGATCCACCACGAACATGGAAATTTTAAAACGCATAATGCTGCTCCGTCGCCCGATCACCTTCCAATTTGTGCCCTCCCATTGTGGAATAATTGGTAACGAGCTGGCCGATTCGCAAGCAAGTAAAGCAGCGTCTTCTGATACTCTCCAAATTACAGAGGTAGCTTTCGACTACCGAATGGTTCAGTGCTCTATCACGAATCAAGTTAACAAGATATGGTTAAGGGAAAGAGACTCTAACCACGTTCACTATTGGTCAACCCTCGGGGGAAGAATTCAACGCTTCCATCCAAACCTGAAGCGGTCTGATGAAGTACACATTTCACGCCTCCGCACGGGTCACCACCATTTGATCAAGATCCCCTCTCAGGGTCTCACGAATTGCAACTTCTGTAACGAGCCGTTAACAAGCACGCATCACTTATTATTCAATTGTCTCGCATTACGCCCAATTGTGCAACAATACTTCCCACCAACAGCAACTCTTGAACAAGGAGAAATGGATGTCGGTCAAAACCTCCACAAATTCTTCTCGACAGAACACCAACCAGAGCTTATGAAGTTGATAATGAAATTACATGAACTCCCATTATGGCAGGCAATACCTCAACAGCACCTTATGGAACATTTGTATAAGTGGACTAGCTTTCCGACCTTCAACACAGCAACACGAAAAACAGTCGTTGCGTACATTAAAGAAGCCTACACTCTCACCGACATAGAGGAAATACATACCAATCTTGATTGGGTATGGATGTACTGCTATCCTGACTATCTTAACAACGATACAAGCATGAAAAAGCTCCTCGACAAAATCCAGGACTCCCAATACAGCCGTATCGATGCGGCGTGGTTTAACAGACAAGTTCGATAACTCTCCTTTAGTTATATACAACATTATCAAAAAAAATAAAATAAAGAAAAATTCTATCCCTTACAGAATCTAAACGCCCCGCCCCCAGAGTCTTTGTTTTATATATTTTATTTTATTTTCTTTTTAATTTTATTTATTCATTTATTTGTTTTCTTTTCTCTTTAGTTATCCTCATATCACTTCCTGACAACAATCGGACAAGGTGGAAAGCTGACAATAGGCATACTGTGTTCATTATGCCCCGTCAGCCGAAGCTATAATAAAACAATCCTAATAAGATTGGGTCTAATTACGTTGCTGTTGCCTCGTAGCTCTAGGGAGTTAACCCGATGCTCCCTAGTTTGCTGTATCAGCGATGCACAGTACGCAATGTATTGGACTTCCTTATCTATCTATCTATCTATCTTTGCATTTGACACTTCTTATTTTCGGTTACTTTGGATTTGAAGTTATTTAGTTCGTACAATTAATTCACCGCAATAGGTTGAAAAAAAAGAGAGAGAAAGAAGAAAAGGGAGCTAGATTTGATCTACTGGCTCTCTCTTAGTGACTCCTTCAGTACAATAATTACTACTAATGGTTACGTCAACTATCAGTCTCGGATGTCTTGCTGGTAAGAACGAAGATCTGGTTTTGTGAGAACAGCCTTCGTTTATTTTTTTTTATTTTTTCTACTTCTTGGCAACGCTGCCTGTCGTTAAGTCTTATAAGCCATCTTCTCTGAGTCTCACAGTTGTGGTACTAAAGACAGTATTCCTTCTGTAAGCTATCATATGGGGCTAGGCTTCCCTGACTTCGATAAAATAGTTTTCTTTTTTTTTTGTTGTTAATTAGATTTCTTATTAAATTGTTTTCAATATATTATTGTCTCGACAGGAATGGGTGTTCAAATCCAAGGGATGCAACCACCTCCAAGACACACTGCTGCGACGAGGACGAGCAGCGTGAGAAAGAGAGTGCCGGAATTAATTAAGATTAAAGCGGACCGACCCCTGAGATTCTTCGGTCCTCCTGGTGAGGTGGTCCCAGGTTTATGGGTCGGGTCAATGGAACACGCATCGACAAAATCAGTTGAGGAGAAGGGTTTTGACTCCGTGTTTGCGATAATGAGATACAGCGCTTTTGGTGGAGCGCCTACCTACCCAAAGTCGGTAGAGTATTACAACTTCCCTTACTGTGATAACGGGACTGATCTTATACCTTTTGCTAAGATCGCTATCACAATAAATGAATGTTTAAAAAGAAACATGACAGTCCTCGTTCATTGTAAACAAGGAATTAGTAGGAGTGTCAGTTCAGTTATGGCTTACTTGTTTTTATTTAAAGGACATGATATTGATTCTGCTTTACAGACAGTTCGAGATGTCAGACCGGCAGCAGCTCCAAAGTTCACATCTCAATTACGTGAGTTGTATAATTTAATTGAATTAAAGAAGTCACGATGTGCTGCTTCAATGTGTCCGTCAGTTATGATTAATGTGAAGGCAGAGAAACCAACGGTATTGGGACCTACAGGGAATCCAATTAGAAAACCTCGAACGTCGACATTAACGTCTGCTAGTCGTCCAACTGTTACTGCAGGAAGGCTTTCAAGTGCGGCATTCAGAAGTCACACTGCTGCAGCTCCAACATCCTCGTTTGCTACTTCAACTTCTGCTAAACCGAGACGTGCTCTCAGTCCTTCTCACGCTCTGATAATGGAAAGATCACGAAGAAGGTAAACTTAATTCAATTTTGAGCCACTCGGTTTTTTTTTAAACATCCGGTCAAAGACCTACTTCGTGTTATCGAAACTGTCTATCCCTTCGTAGAATTAAAAAGATTAGAATAGAAGGCCTCATCTATGTGCCATTTTTTTGTACCTTAATACCAAAATCGCTCATTTTTATTTATTTCTTTTATAATCGAGTGCCTCCCTCCCTGTCTGATCTTTTAAAATATCAGTTTAGTATTACGGTCTTTTTGTTGCCCCGGAAATGAAAGAAAAGAAAAACATGCCCAGAGTTTAAAAAACACAGCCAATTTTTATTTATTTATTTTATTAGAAAATTTTTTCTTTTTTTTTTTTTGAATTTACTCTCTAGTTTGGAAGTCAAACGAGACAGTTAGGTATCTGTAGTCGCTTCTTCGTTGATGAGAGTCATGGTGTTAGTAGATCGATTTGAGGGGAAAAAAAACAAAAAAAAAAATTTGCGAAAAAAAAAAAAAAAAAAAAAAACAAGCGAAGTCGGAAACCCTTCTATTCTATTATTCCCCTCTCACAATAGAAGGTTTTTTTTTACAAAAAAAAATGAATTACATAAATAAAAATTACAGCCAGCGAACAGTCGCTGAAGCTGCTGAAAAAAGGGTTTTTTCTTTTCCTCCTTTCCCTTCTTTTTAGATTCGTTAGCAATTCCTCTTTGTAACTTTGACGGAAATATTGCAGACCGGTCTTTTTATACAACTAGGAGATCGAGATGGTAGTAACAAATAATATTTGTTTAAACTACTGCCAACCTTGTGTTTTGAATGCTGCGGATGCCGCATTGTATATATTCATTTTATTTTTTTTGTTTAATTGCGATTGAAACCACTCGTGTGATGGCCTGTAACTACCACAAGCAACCAACCAGGAGTTATTCATGGTGAGCTTGTTGAACTATCACGAAACACACTCCTTACTCATTCATACAGGCAATCATTACTACTTATTGTTGCCAAACTAATAATCCGTATTTTGTTATATTCTTTTTTTTTTTTTTAGGTTGTGGCCCAAAAATACACCGAATGGGGCTCTGATCTAACTAACCTTGTTGGGGGTATAAATATTTATGGCGGACACAATCCCGTATTCATTACTTCTTGAATTCTAATGTTACTTCTAAAGACTAAGTTAAGATTATCACCACAGTCACTGTATCCTTAACAGATGTTAAATTATCGTTTTTATGTTAATATGATACAATACAGCCCCTTTCCGTCATAATAATAAGACCTATTCTAACATTACCTTTTGTCAATGTAATTACAGTATCAAGTTACCCCCTGCACGTGAAAAACGATGCTATCCACGGATGGAATCACCGAAAGCTGCACACTCGAGGAGACGCAGTAATAAAAGTGTGACTAGAATCTGGCAGGTCATTCCAGCCATTGTAGTGTATTTTGGGCCATTGCTTTGCTTTTCTTTTCTTTTCTTTTTTTTTTTTAAATTGTTTTTTTTTTTTTTTTTTGCATCTGTTTGGTTTTTATGGAGGAAAAAGAACAATGAAAAAAAAAAATATTATCAAACTAAAGTAACCAACAAAAAAAAAGAAAGGGAGAGAGCTAATACTTTCCCAGATCTTCAAAGCAACAGGAGGTTATCAAAAAACAGAATAAGAATTCCACAAACGGGGTTGAGTGGCTTTTTTTTTTTCTTCCACAATCAATGCTGATATCAGGAGTCAAAAGAAATAATAAAACAGTTAGACGGCTACTATTACTGGTACCTAACAAACAATCAAGTAGAATGCACTTTTCCCTTCTGTATAGAAGAATGAAAACAAATTAATTATGGAGCCCCGTCTCTCTCTCTATCCCCTTTATGTTAGCAGTCCAGACCCATTTCGTTTTTTTTTTTTTTTTTTTTTTTTTTTATGTGCATAAAGTAGCAAAATATTATATTATAACTTATATTAGTCATTACGTCCTCTTCACGTTCAGATAGGTGTTTTTTGTTTATTTTTTTTTTGGGATGGAACTCGATCCCAATAGAAAAAGGCCAATCGATTAATTAGTGTATTTCCTTTGCTTGCTCTTCAAGTTTTTATAACTCTCCTTTTTTCAGAATGACAGGTGACTGAGTGTTGATAATAAAGTGGCACAAAATGTGTAAAAATGCAAAATTGTGCTGCTAGTGGAAGTTTGTCTCCCTGTGAGTGACTTTATAGAGTTTTATAAAAAGCTGTTACGGTAACATAGGCAAGTGGCGCTCAACTATGTTCACGTGGCCTCCAAGTGGTATTATTTATTTATTTGCAGTCATTTACTACGCTGCCGCTGACAGTCAAGATTGTCAGAGAGAGATTGTTCCTTTTGAGCTTGAAAATACAGTATCAAATTATCCCTGTGAGTGACATTAGATTATTTACTCATGCTTAATAAACTCAGCTGAACAATACAAATTAAATGACATTTTTTTTTTCCTCCAACTCCACTAATAAGGTATCACAAAAGAAAAAAAAAAAAATGAAGAGAGGAGCAAAACAAAAGAAGGAATTTAAAAAGATTCTATCACACTATGGTCTTCATTACGGGTTTAGAGCTCCTTATAAAGT
The DNA here is from genome assembly GCA_964019425.1 of Flectonema sp. DT1601. NCBI lineage: Eukaryota > Euglenozoa > Diplonemea > Diplonemida > Diplonemidae > Flectonema > Flectonema sp. DT1601. Next base: position 692,301 of record OZ025840.1, read on the forward strand.
TATAATTGACGTATCGTTTATGGTGGCTTGTTCACAAGTTGGTATGGATGGTATTCACCCAAGACATGAGATTCTGTCAACTCTTGATGAGAAAATGACTCCAATTACAACACCAGAAGTACTCGATGAGCTGAAGGAACTCAAAGAGTGGGGAGCATTCAAACACGCGAAAACTTTTTTTTTAATGAAAAACAAAGATACTTCCGTAAGGAAGAATACAATGATGATATGCGATGATGAGAATAAAGAATTCCGAGCCCTGGACAATATCTCAATGTCTGTAAAAAAGATAATAAAAAACGACAACGCGGAAAGATACATGGTGGCTACTAATAACGAGAACTTAAGAAGAGATTTGGGAAACATACCCGGAGTTCCTATCCTGTCTGTTGACTCGGAGTTTAAAAAAGTAATAATTGCAAAGACGAGTAAATCAACTGCAAAACAAGTAGCTGCTTCAAACACTTTAAAAACAGCTAAGCAGGATATTTCAAAGATGGATAAGTCTTTCGCATCACATCTTCACAAGGACGATAAAAAATCCGATGATGATACTTATGAACAAACTAATAATGTCGCTTCTGGTGTCAGTAATGTCGAGTGGAAACCAAAGAAAAAGAGAGTTCGCGGTAAGAACCCATTATCAAATAGGAAGAAACAGAGCAAACCAGACATCCGATAATAGAATGAATTTTAGATTCTTTTTGGCAAACCTAGCCAACTATGCCGACTCATTACGTATCACTCAAATCCTTGCTAGTTAGTCTGTTTTCTTAATGTATTTTTCAAACACAAGAAACACATTAAATGAGAAATAAGAATTCTTAATTCGGAATATACGTATCACGCAATTAATTATTTTTTCTCTTTTTTGAAGAGCTTTTAAAAAAAAAAGAAAAAAAAATGCTGAGTTTACGGCGAGGAAGTGTGAGAAAGGTGCTTAGCTGCCAACAGAGAGGAAATCAAATAAAACGAAAGATAAACCCGCAGGTAATAGCCCCTGCTCCTGAGGTATGGTCATTTTCCCTTTTTTTTTTTTTTTTTTTTTTTTCCCCGTTCTTCGTGAATTTCATTTTTCAACAAAAAAAAAAAAAAAAACAGCTTCAACGAGAAGAACTCGCAACCATAAAAGGTCTTCAGCAAGAAAGAAAAGAACTGCAACCCCTCGAAGAGGAGAGACCTCAGGACCCAACACAAATGTTTTTAATGGAAGGAAGATCACTTTTAGCATCAATTGACGATGGTGGTGAAGTAACATTAATTACTGATACTGGTGTACCAGGTGTCTTTACTATTGAATTAAACAACCCAGAAGGTAAGAATTCAATGACTGCTCGTATGATGTGTCAACTTGAGGATTGTATTCGTGAGGTGAACAAACACCCAAAATGTATAGCCGTAGTCCTTCGTGGTGTTGGTGTTAATTTTTGTGGGGGAGCGGATATCGAACTAGCGACTGTTCATTTGTTGTCTGCAGAACGAGGTTTAAAGATGTGTCGTTACATGCAAACTCTTTTGTTAGAATTTCATAACCTCCCTTGTATCACCATCGCTGCTATCGAAGGTTCTGCTGTTGGTGGTGGCGCTGAATTAGCACTCGCTTGTGACTTTAGAATTATTGCTGACTCTGGAAACATTCACTTTGCTCATACTCACATGGGATTATCAACTGGTTGGGGTGGTGGGACTCGTCTTACTAAGTTAGTCGGTCGTAGAGCAGCAATTCTTCTTCTGTGTAGTGGTAAGCCTTGTAGTCCTAAAGATGCGACTTCTTTTGGATTAGTTGATCGAATTACATCAGAAGGAGATTCTTATCGTGATTCAATCGCATTTATTAAATCAAACTTTATGAATGCTCCAACTGAAGCAGTCAAAGGATGCAAAGATATCATCGCAGCTGCTGAGATCTTAACCCCAAGAACAGCACTGCTCTACGAACAAAATATCTTCGCTGCCTTGTGGGCGAAGAATGCTCGCTCGAAACAATTAGCGACTGCAAATCCTTCGGAAATGATTACTGAGGATGCTAAGTCAGCCTAGGAGTTACTTTATAACATTATTGGAGTAACAACTACCTGAAGATGTCTTTACTTTGACATCTCTCGACTGTGACAGACCAGAAGATCAAATAGATGTCACTTTCTGTTGATCTGTTTTCTTTACTTTGCTCTGTTTAGAGTAATGACGTCAATAGTCATCTGATGAAGACCTTTGTGAGACTTATCGAGATGAGGGTTAGAAAGAAGAAACAACAACGAAAAAAAAAAAAAACTAGTCATCACGCGAGTGTGAAAGGTAGTCAGTCGAGTGAATCCCTCGTACCTCTTTAGTAACTTGTTTATTGTTAACAGATTACATATAAATGAAACTCATCTGTGAGAAGTGTTTCAGAATTTTACTTTTCTATTCATTCAGCAACAACAACAAAATGACTCTCAGAACAGCAGCTATCGCCGCTTTGGTCGCAACGAGTCAGGCTCGTGATCTTGCTGAGTGTGTTTGCTTCCTTAATGATACCTCGTGTACGGGTGATTCTTGGAAAGACCAATGTGACGATTACTACAAGTCGATTGGTTACACAATCTGGATTGGTATCTTTGGAATGTTATTCTTCTTAATTGCACTACCAATGATATTAATAATTAGAAGATGTTGTAACGGATGTGGAGGTCATCAGCCATCAAAAGGTCTTTGTTATCCGAAGAGGAATGAGTACTTTGAGGGATACTCAACTTCTCATGTTTTAATTTTAAAGTTTCTCATATTTGGGATTCTTGGAGCTTCCCTGGCATTCGGAATTCCTGTCATCACACAATCGAATAAAGTCAGCGGAAGCATTGATGATGTTGGAGGTTACTTAGATCAACTTATAGTTGAAGTCGATGAGGCAATCGACGTCGTTAAAACTGATTTCCAAGCGATCCCTGACGTTGATCTGTCGGAAATCATCGCTGAAATCGAAAAAGTTGAAAGTCAAATGGACGATGTCAGAAATGGAAAAAAAGACATGATAAAATATGATCACAATTCAGCGATTTCTCGTGACAACTGGACAGTTGGTATCATGTGTGGAGTCTGTGGATGCTTCCTACTGGCAGTCCTCATAGCTGTGTGTAGTATTACGAAGTTTTTCCCTTATTTAATATTATCATTTCTGATAATTGTTGGTCTCGGAGTCGCAATAGTCACAACATTTTATCAAATAACTGGACTACTAACTCACGATTTCTGTAACGATTACGATAATGTTTCTGGCAATCTCATTAGAAGAGCAGAACACGAACTAGGTTGTAATCCAAACTCCACAACTGGACTTGCTGACATTATTATCAAAAGCAACGAAGGAATGCAAAAATTCCAAACCAGAATCTGCGCTGATGTGATGCCTCAGATTAATGCCGCGTTTACTTACCAACAGACTGTTTGTACACCTCCTGATTGGCGTCAATTTGTTCCTATTTTAAACAACTCCAATACCGTTAACACAGCTGCTCCTTATGACACCTGCAGACTGAACCCGCAGGATAACTGCTCCATTGCAGACTGTGCTGATCGTTGTCAGCAGGGATCACCAATTCAATTACAGTGTGCTCAGCTGGTTAACGCTGCTCTCTTTAAGAATATTGAAGATGAAGTGTACCCTGTCGCTAATTGTACTGTTCTTCGTACATTTGTTGGACAGATGGAAAGTCCAATTTGTGATTTGAAATCCTCAACAAGTTCTGTTTGGGGATTAACTGCTGTGTTGTTAGCCTGTGCTGCAGTCGGATCCATTGCAGTGATGTTGGGTATTAAGAGATTCGCTCCTCTTCATTCTGAGTATCGCGATCTCAGTCATGAACAACAACAACCACAAGAAGTCTACCCAACCCCTGCCCCTCCTGTTGCTAGCTACGGAACTGCCCAACCAGTTCGTGGTGGAGCACAGCCTGCTTATGGAGTCTAAAGTTAGTTAAATTATTGTTATAAAGTATTTGGGTGTTTTCTTATTATTTATTGTTCTTTCTCTGATAACCCGATAGCGAAAACAGGGATTGGAATAAAATGATATAAAAAAAAGAAATGAATAAAACAAAACAAACTAATAATCAAAAAAAAAATAAAAATAAATCTGCCTCCCCTATTCACTATTTAGACTGCGATGTGGAAACCGTACCAAAAGACAGGAGAAAGAGAAGAACAAATAAAAAAAAATGAGTGCTCATTATGTGTTGTGCTAAATTCCCCTTTTTTATGTGCTATTTTTGCGAACGATATTTTATTACTCTAAAATCTCAGTTGGGGAAGGCTGCTATTTTAATGTTCTTATTTGCCTCTTTAAAGTTGTGCTAAATTCCCCATTTAATAAAAGAATGAAAGAAAAAATAAAAAAAACTATTTATTTCGCCCAACACACCAGAGTGGGACTTGAGTATGAGTTCATAATGTCACCCTAGCTGCTATATTTTCTTTTTTTGAAAGATGCGGAAAATGTTTTTTCGTTAATTAAACATTTTGTCGTCATCACTTTGTGTTGTTCGCTGTAGATCATAACGGGCCGAAGTGAATGAGTACTATTTGATGAAATGGTAGTCGCACTCTCTATTATATCTTCTCATTTGTTTCCTCCAATCTCCGCAAACTGAGATTTTTTTTTTTTTTTTTCCCCTCATCGTTGTCACAAAACCCGTTGTTCAGTAGGAAGAAAATTGCTCCAGCGTAACTTGACCTGTTCCCATAATAATACCAGCTGCGCACGAAACAAAAAATGTGAATAAAGAAAGTAAGAATGTTAGGCCGATTATTTCCCCCTTTTTTTTATTTTATTTTTTTTTAAATGTCGGGTGTAATTACTGCTACTCTAAAAAAGGACGAAATGTGTTGTCACTCAAATACCGATTTTATTTCCCCCCAAATTTTCTTTTTTTTTTTTTTTAAATTATACGATTCTCTAAATTTTTTTTTAAACTCGTTCGTCTCTTTTGGTTTTGAGAGGCGCCATGCATGACATCTTCATGAGCGGTTCTGAGAGCTTCCTCAATCTAGTGAGCCCGCTAGTGAGAGTATTGCTCTTTGTTTCAATGGAGGTACCTATTTAGCGTCCTGCTTTATACGAGTTTTAAAGATAGACCTAAAAAGATAGGGAAGAGAAGTAGTAAAAACTGAGAATAAAAAATTGAAAAAAAAAAAAAAAACAAAACAAAGAGAGGTGAGGAAATCGGTAACCCATTCATCCGATGAGTGTGTTTTCCTTTTTGGATGACGAAACAGGTTCAGGTTCCTTCCAAGATCTCACTTCGGGGAGGCTCGAGACTTTTATTATTCACTACTTGGGATCAGCCACGATGTTATTTTCTTTTTTTAAAATAACTTCTAATGATACATATTGAGCTTCTTTCCCCCTTACTTAGCTTGATGACAGAGTATCAATATACCCCTTACGAATTAGGTACTTCACAGTAGTACCCATGTGTGAGTTATGTCAACCAACTCCTCGAACCTCACCGTGTGGTGGAGTAGGATAAAGAATAACCTCATTACTAATTTATGAGAAATCTGAAATTCAGTTTTTTTCTTTTTATTCCAAAATAGAACCTATTTTTTTTTTTTTTTTTTTTTTTTTTTAAAATAAAAAAAAAAATAAATACAAAAATCCACAATATTTTACCAAATCTCAAATAAATTTTTTCTCTACGCAGTTCTGTCGTATCTCTCAACTTGTTACGTAGTCCTGCCGTAGGCGATTGTTTTGCTGATAAAGTGTAGAGTTACGGAGTTGTATAAAAATTAAATTACTTATTTGTTCTTCTTTCCACATTGAACCTCGATGTACTCTTTTAGTAGTTGTATGCTGTAGTTGTGATTTCTTAAAGTAGTACCGAAAGATATCCCAAGGAAGTCCGTTTTTAAAAAAAAAAAAATATTACTCTTTGTGGTGTACTTCTTTATCCCTTCTTCTTAAACAGCAATCAAAATAAAATGATTTGGCGGAGCATTGAGTTCCCTGACTTCGATTAATTAATTAAATAAATTTTTTTGTTTTGTTGTTATTTCAAAGTTTCTTTCATTCGTTCAGAGGAGATGTCAATTCTGTCGATCGACAGTAAAACAGTTCGTCAGATATGCGTCTCGCAAGTAATCACAACTGTGGCTGGTGCTCTGAAAGAGTTAATAGAAAACGCAATGGACGCCGGAGCTACTGAAATTACAATAAAAACAGTCGGTTGGGGTGCTGAAGAGATTACTGTTGAAGACAACGGTCGGGGAATTAGAGAAGAAAGTTTTGAAAACCTGGTAGCGCAGCATGCGACGTCTAAAATTAGTAACTACTCTGATGTTGAAAAGGGATTGGGAACTTTTGGTTTTAGAGGTGAAGCGTTGTCTGCGTTGTGTGGACTCTCTGATCTGAAAATAGTTACCAGACATTCAAGTAGTGAGTCAGCATCTCAATTGAGTTTTAGCCATTCGAATTTAACATCATTCACTCCCTGCAGCATGAGAGGTAATCACGGAACTATCGTTACTGCTAAGGAATTATTCAAAACAATCCCTGTCAGGAGAAAGGAACTCATCAGAAATGCGAAAAAGGAATACCAAACTGCAATAAAAGTTGTTCAAGAATATTGTGTTTGTGGAACAGGTATCAGAATTAAGATGCTCAACCAGCAAGTGGCAAAAAAGGGAATGCAGGTAATCTGCGCATCATCAGGAAAAAGTTTAATAGAAACGATAAATGAAATGTTCGGAATTGAAATAGCAAACACACTTCAACATGTTTCCGTATTAATCCCGTCAAGTTCTGTGAGGATATCTGGTTTCGTATCAAAAGTTAGTCGAGGCTCTGGGAGATCTCGCAGCGATATTCGATTTATGTTCGCAAATGCTCGTCCAATAGACGTTCATTCATTGAGTACTAAAATAAACCATGCTTATAAGAAATTTAATCCAAAAGAGAAACCAATTTACTTCTTAAACCTTCAAGGACCTTCAGAGCTCTTCGATGTGAATGTGACTCCCGACAAAAGAACGATATTCATGAAAGGAATTGAGGACACTATTCAATATATTCACGATGCGTTCATCCAGTTGTGGGAATTACCCCCACCGACGGAATCTTTCGGAAAACTACGTCAGGTAACGTGGCAGACTGAAGGTGATGAAATAATAATTAACCCAATTCAACAGACTGAACCAACTCCTGTGAATACCGCGGAGAGTTTCTTGAGTCTCAAGTCTGGTGGAAGTCATCTGTCGACACCACAGGAATCGAAAAAATGTTTTGAATCTGAAGCACCAGACTCTACAGTAAAAGAATTAACATTTCTATCTCAAAGTGATCATGTTGATGTTGATGATGCTCCTCCGAAGAGGCATCACTCAGTCTCTGAAGACAAAGACGAAGCCCATCTCAAGAGTCGTCAACTCATCTCAGACTGCGACAGCGACAAACCACCGAAATCAAATCAATCTGATGCAGTTCCTGAGAAGCGAAGACACCAAATAACTTCTGCAAGTGATTCTGATTCGAGTAATGAAGTAGCTCCAGTTAAGAGAAGACAACTTATTGAAGACGAAGACAGCGATCACAGTGCACCAACAAAGAGAATTAAAGAAGTCAAAAGACAAGTAGTCGATGATAGCTCATCAGAGAGCATCCCAATAAAAAGAAAAATAGAAATTACTGAGGACTCTGACTCTGATTGTGAGCCACCCAAAAAGAGAACTCAACCTGACGAGACACACGAAGTCAGTGACGACGATCCTCCTCCGAAGAGACCTACGGAAGTCGTTAAGGCAGTTCCATTCTACCCACAACCAGAGAGATCTGAAACCACGGAGTTAATTAAAACTAAAAAAAAGACGAAACAAAAACAAAAACAAAAAGAAGTAGAGCCTGAAGATGAAGAAACAAAAAGACCTCTCTCAATAAGACGCGGCACCAACTACTGCGATGAGATTAATAATAGTAATAAAGTTACTGAAGACGAAGAGGGTTCAGGTTTCATTGAATTAGACGACTTGTGTAGTAAGAAATTAAAAACCAATCACGACATCACAATGTCATCAATAAATGTGAGCAATATAAAGAAAGCAGTAGATATGAAAAACAAGCAAAGGGAAAGTCATGATACGTCTCTCGCTGATCACAAACAGAACTGGACGTCTTACACAGATAAAGCTCACATTGCAGAAGAACAACTCTCCTCAAGAATAACAAAATCTGATTTCAGAGATATGCGAATCGTAGGTCAGTTTAATAAAGGATTTATTGTTACTCGTTTAGGAAAGGAACTCTTTCTCGTTGATCAGCATGCTTCAGATGAGAAATATAATTTTGAAAAACTGAAAGCTACTTACAAAATAGCACCCCAACCGCTAGTCCAACCGAGACCGCTTTCGATTCCGGTTGGAGATATTTTGTTACTGAAAGACAATGAAGAAATCTTTAAAGAAAATGGTTTTCGATTTCAGTTTAGTGATGACGACTGTGGGTGTTCTGTTTCAGTTATTGCGGTTCCGACTTCTTACAACACGACATTTACTGATCATGACATTCAAGAGATAATTGCGATCCTTAAAGAGATACCTGGTGCTCGTTCAATAAGACCCACTCGTACTACAGCCATGCTTGCTAGTAGAGCTTGTAGAAAGAGTGTGATGATTGGAACTACTTTAAATAATCAACAGATGAGTAGAATTATTAAACACATGTCTTCGATGAACAATCCTTGGAATTGTCCACATGGAAGACCAACACTCAGACATTTAGCAACAATAACATTAAAAGGAATACCTGGCACTGCGTACTCTCTCTCTTCTCATCAGACTCAGTTGATTGAAACGACTACTCCGACTTGTGAATGTTGTGAAGAACATCCAAAAGAAGAAATTTGGATTTAAAGAAAAATCAAATTAAACAGCAGGTGAGTTAAATAGTATTTAAGGAGACTATCGACAAGTCTGTACAAACCTTCTTCACAATCAACTTATGACTACGAAGTTTAAAAGTAACCTTTTTCTATCCCAATTCTTGATAAAAACTTAACTTAACTAATCAACAAATATTCATCCCCTCAAACAGGTGTTTGATGTCCGTAAAAGGATTGTTTACTTTTTAGTTCATTAAATTAAAAACAAACGATGTGGGGATTTGGACGAAAGCGAGACACCAGTTCTGAGGAAGTGAGTCAGAAGAAAGGAGTAAATATATCACTTCTGTTGACGAGGATGAAAACTTCTGGAAATATTACAGACAGGAGGGATGCTATTCAAGAATTGAACAGTCAAATCAGCGAAGTGATACCTGACATTGGAAGGGAGGAATTCATTGACTTAATGCACGTGATGAGAAAGGATAAACAAGATCAAGATGTTTGCAGCATGTTAATGATGATGATGACTGAGTTTATAGAATCAGAACATCGTGAGAGAGTTCTCGGATACTACGCGAATGCTGAAGCAGAACTCCGAGGTGTTGAAACAATGTTATTCGCACTTAGAGAACACGACTTCCATGTTCAGTATAACATTTTAAAATTCTTAGCACTCCTTGTTGAGTACCATGCTGAAATCGTTGATCGATTTTCAGGCGTCAAAGACGGTCTTCACACTTTGGTTAGTCTCCTTAACAGAAATGATAATAATGGAATTATAAGAAATGAAGCCCTCTTGTTGATGAAGTCTTTAGCGATTGCTGATCCAAACATCCAACAGGTAATTGTATACGAGGGTGTTTTTAATTGTTTATTTACTATAATAGCTGATGAAGGTGGTGTTCAAGGAGGAATTATTGCTGAAGACTGCCTTGATATACTTCATCATTTACTGGCGACTAATTCTTCAAATCAAAAATATCTACGAGACTCTATCGGTCTGAACAGTTTGTTACCACTCCTGACCTTTGAAGAAGTACAACTCTCTGTGAGTGCTGTGAAGGTTTTAGTTCTGACGATTAGTTTAATTTCTTATTTTCTAAAACGCGGAGAGTCTGATTTGGAATTAACAAAAACAATAAATGCCGTCGCAGGCATAACTTACGATAAAAATAAAGAAGAAGTACTAAACAGAGAGTCTCTCTTAACTGGATTGGCATCAGTCGCGATTCACACATCACCAAATCCTGAAGCACACATGGAAAGCATTCGTTGTCTTACTGAGCTCGCAACAAATTCAAAGAGAATTCAGGAACAGTTGGCTTCTTTGGTAATTGAACGTCAGTCAGGTCATTACAAATGGTTGGATACGATCTCTTGTTATATCTCAACATCTGAGGAGCCTACTAGGATTTATTACACTTCTGAGTTACTATCAACACTTCTTAGCAACAGTGAGATCTGTATGCAACTCAGCACTGGTCTTATTGGTGAGTGTACCAATACCCAGCAATCATATCCAGCTAGAATACTTATCAATGGAATCTTCAGCAGCGACAACACAGTTTGTTACTACAGTTGTGTGGTGTTGGCGAAACTATTCTCAAGCGCTGAGAGCAAAGATGTGGTTCAAAAGAATTCTTCGTCGTGTACTTTTCACGGAAAGATTGCATTCGCTGCAGTTGTAGAACAGTTAGTAATAGCAATCAAGACAGCTCGTCCTCCTTTTAATATAAATTCATTGTTTTCAGTTTGCATCTCATGGGTAGCGAGTAACTCTAACGCGATATCAACCTTGTCTGATGATGTTCTTCTGTTCTTTGTAAAGACAGCAAACGCTCATGGAATCGAATTGTTGTCTACTCAATTGTTGTGTTGTACTTTCTTAGGAGTTATGAAATTATCGAACCCACCAGATCATCAAAACAGGTTTGTGACGGATGCTCTTCTCAGAAAGATCAGCATCTCTGCGTATGCCGGAAAGTTAAAAACCATCACTGAAGACTCCGCATTCGACTCCGCTCGTCCCCGTTTCTTCAAATCAACACCTCAGGTGTGGGATGCGGAGACAGTAACCCTCGTTAAGCAAACACAAGAAGCAGTTCAGGCAGTCTTAATGAATGATCTTGGTGTATGTGTTTTTTATGTTTTTATTTTTTATTTTTTATAAACAAAACAATCTTTTTAAAATTGAAAATAAAAACAAAAATTACCATCAGGCAACTTCCACAACTGAATCAGCCGCACCAACAACAACATCAGCTCCGAGTGACAACAATGAAGAAGCACTCAGACAGCAGCAAATAATAAAGAAACAAGATATTGAGATTTCGTCACTGAAGATGGAATTGAAGAAAGCAAAGAAAGAAGCTGCGGAGGTATCTATTTGTTACTTTCGAAGTAGTAGTTTGTATTTGTACACAATGATAATCATAATTAACAGACGAAGACCTATTACACTTCCAGAGAAGAAGAGCAACGAGGAAGTTGGACAACATCCGAAGCGATGGCTCAAAAAGATAAAGAGAAGGCTGACCTCTCTGCTATGCTGACGGAGAGCGAATCAAATGTTGAGATGATGAGAAGTAAACTTTCTTTAATTCAATCCACAGCGAGTAGCAATACTGAAGTCATGGTATGAATTGTGTTGAGTAGTTTGAGTTAATTAATTTATCACAACTAATATCATCAACAGGAAGTATTCACAAGATTTGGTCTGTTGAACTTAATAACATTCGAGAATGATTCGGACTTAGCAAATGACAGTCAGCACCTACCATACCAACAACAACAACAACAACAACAACAAGAACCAAACCAAGTAGAACAAGAAGAAAGATTGCGTCGAGAACAGCAGGCCGTAGACCATGCTGCGGAAACACAAAGACTTCAGAAGAAGATTGCACAGCTAGAGCTGGACCAAAACGATCTTTACGCTCTTTTGGGAGAATACGATGAGCGACTTCGAAAGTTGACCACTCGCAGCGTTCGATAAACCACCAGAGTGACTAACTCCTTTGTTATGGTTCGACTTCACTTATCGTTTAGGCTGTTAGATTTAGAGATACAAGCCATGCTATCGCTACCCTCCCATTCTTATTCTCTTAGACCAGACTGATAACTATTACTTATTGTGATTTCGCACTGCAGTAGTTTAAATAAATATTCTAAAGAGTTTTGTGGCCCCCAACTCGGATAGTTGAGTTCGATTTTATTTCTTTCTTTTTTTTTTTATTTATTTATTTTTACTGCAGCCTTAGCAGGTAAAGATAATTCTTTATAACCAAAACTCTGTTAAAAATCAGACAATCCGACAACTGAAAGAAAAGAGACAATAAAAGCTCCTCATATTTCACCTTATAACTAACTAAAGTTGATAGTTACGTGAGATTACTTTTATAAAAAATATTTATTTTATTACACAGGACTTGTCGTGTCAGGTGCGTTAGTTGATTGGCTGAATGATGAATATTTAATTATCTCCACAGTAGTCTAGTAATGCTCTAAGTAGAATCTCACTAATGCAATCAAATCATGTTACGGAAGGTTGTAATGTTGCTGTTGTGTTTCTTAATTGTAATAATCAAGAAGAGATGAGCTCAAAGGTATTTGTTCCTCCAGACACTCCTCTTCACAGTCTCTCAAGTTTGTGTGGAGTACAAGAGATCGCTGAGGGAAGGTTAATGAGATTAAGAAGAGATCCAAATAATGTTTACAGCACTCAAGAACACGGAGTGTTGTCAATTCAATCGCTTGGTGTTCATGATGAGGATGTGTTGGAAATGATTGCTACCCCTCCACAGCTTCATAGTCAAATCATCGCACAAGTAACTGAAGACACTCAGGCAGATCCAAACCGTTTGTTGTCACAGATTTGGGAAACTTGTAATCCAACTCAAACAGCAGGAGAAGTAGAGGACGTGGTTTATAAATCTGATGTTGTGTTGAGTGTCGCACATGTTCCATCAGCTCAGGACGCATTTCGACAACTCTGTGGAGGGGAGGAACTAAATGAAGCAGCCGTCAGTTCAATGCTGCAACAGGGAGACGAAGTAGAGGGAGGTGCTTGGAACAGATCAGAATTCGAAAAGGTATTAGAAAATGTTGCCCATAATACTCAACAACAACAAACTAGAAGACTCTCCCTTCAACACCAAGAGCAGCAACAGCTTCAGCAATCTTTACTCCAACGCCAACTTCATCAAAACAGCAGCTTTCGCTCCCAGCCCTCGCGAAAGAGTTCCAGAGGTCCGCAGCTTTTGATACCCGCATCGCGTCTGTTGTTCTTTCCTGAACCGTACGATGTGATTATGGCCAATGTTATTCATTTATTCAATCCTAGTCAGACAGAATCTATTTTATTCAAGGTACGACCACATCAGTCCATTCGGAAGGGCAGCTTTGAGATTGTCCCTGTAGAAGGTGAGGTACTTCCTATGCAAGAAGCGGTTATTCACATCGCGTTGACTTCTCCTGGTCAGCTGTTAGCTGATGATGGTGTTAGTTGTGCGTCTTCACAGTTTGTAAGTAGATCGATGTGCAGAAGTCAAGTTTCTTCAACTACTGGCAGTGGTAAGAATAATGCTCGATTCTTAATAAAAGCAGCGACACACTACAATACAGCTACTCAGAATATTCAGCTAAAAGCAACTTTTCAACAACCAGAACCAGGTCAGCTCTATCACGTTGCGAAAGGAGAAGAGTTGTTCAACAACGTCCCTGACCACTGGTGGGAAGGAATAGTTGGAATGAACAGCAGCAGTAAAGTTCCCCCCTCAGGTATTGGAATCTCACAACAGCAGGACGTGATATCTAAGAATCCGAATTCTATAAACCGACAACTTACAAACCTTCCTCAAGATGCTGCATCACTCAGAGACGCAACTTATGAAATAGAACAAAGACTGTTACTAAGCAGGGATGAGAACACTACTCTTAGAAAGCAGTTAGAACACGTCACACATGAGGCAGCGGATGTTGCAAAAGAAAGAGACGTCCTAATTGAGTCTCTTCAGATATCTCAGGAACAGAAATATCAAAGCAACAGAGAGATGACTCAACTCAGAGGTGATGACGCAGTTAAAGTTCACGAACTTGAGGAGCAGATTTCTCAGCTTCAACAACAGGTCCTACTTGCTGATCAGGAAAATAAAGTTCTCGAGGGAGACATCCAAATCGAACTCGCTGAAAAGAAACAACAAAAAATTGCAAACCGTCTCCTAGTTGCTGAAAGGGAATTAAAAGAAAGAGACCTCCAGGATAAGATAGTTCAAATTGACTGCGAACTCCAGTCAATGAGAGAAAAAGAATCTCGTTGTAGTATATGCTAAGCGACTACTACCGTATGTTGCACTCACCTGTTGCGTAAGATTGCTTTAATATAAAAAAAAGAGAAAGCCACGTGTGTTTTAGGACATCCTCTGAAGTACCTTTTCCACAACGTGAATAAATGTATTAAATAATTATCTGTACACAAACTACTTACACGAAATTGTATTATAAATAGTGTTTTTGGGATGGAAATTTATTAAATTTTTTTATTTAATAGGAAGCACCTTATTAGGTTTTCAGAAAAAATTCCGAAAAGTCGCTTTGTTCTAATTAACCTGTTCCTTTACTTACTATCATCTTGAATTCTACAGCACATAATGCCCTCACCAGGGAAGGGTAATGTTGATTGTGATTTATTTGCTGCCGCGAGGTCTAACAATATAGAAGCAGCATCTGCTGCTATTGTTATTGGAGCGAATGTTAACTACAGAGGAGGACTGTTTGCTGAACGACCTCTTCATGTGGCTGCTCAGAAAGGGTTTGTTGACATGAGTCGATTACTTATAAAGAATGGAGCAAATGTAAATGGATTGTGTCAGAGAAGGAATACTCCACTTCATGAAGCTGTTCAAGTTGGGAATGTAAACACTGTTATGATCCTGTGTGAGAATGGAAGTGATCCACTTCTAAAAAATAAAATGGGAGCAACTCCTCTCGATTTGGCCAAACGGAAGGGAGGCTCTCCAGCAGCCATCGATATAATGAGATATTTAAAAATTGGTTTAAGTCAAAAGGAACCAATAAATGAATCATCTCCGTGTGTGAAAAAGAAATCTTCTAAAGCACCTCAAACACATCAGTCAATCGATACCGATGACTCAAATAGTTACGAAGGGAGAGCAAGTTGCGGTCCAACTGGACATCAGAAATGCTTTGGTCGCTGGTATGATGGACTTCGTGACGAGCAAGGAATTGTTACTTGGAAGGCCGTGCAGGAAGAAGTTCAATTTGCTGAATCGCTTTTGTCTCGTCTTCGTCCACTTCAAATCCAAAAAAGAAAAGGAGCTTGTCATCCGTCAGACATCCTACCAATTCTACTTCCTGAGATGTCACCTGACAGACTTTGTGAAGTACTTCCTGAATTAAATAATAAATCTCTACTACAAGATCCTGTTGGATGGGTCTCCGTTAACTTTCCAACACCAACACTGTTGCGAGCAGCCTGGACTGCGTGCACTAACGGGACTATCACTAGAATATTATCTGCGAAAGTGAAATCACTAAATGCGGCAATCAGCCCAGTCAGACTTCCTCAACAGAGTCCAAGTCGGAGTAGTTAGTCAATTTAAAGATAGTTTTGTATTTCCTTTCCCTTGCAACCAACGAATAGATTTTATTGAAAAGACACTAATAAACAACTAAAAATAAAAAAAAAATTTTCTAATCATTATTTCTTCACAGCAGGATGTTACTAAAATATGCTTTTTTGTTATTGGCGGGGGTCACGTCTGCAGTAGCTAAGCCCCCTCATTTGATTGTCTCGTTTATCGATGACTTGGGTAGATACAACGTCCCATGGTACAACCCAAACCAAACAATGAATGCTGGTCTTGCTGACTTGGTGGCAACTGAAGGTGCGATTTTTGAAAGATTTTATACTTTTATGTACTGCAGTCCTACTCGTAGTAGTTTCTTAAGCGGAAGATTTCCTATTCACGTAAATCAACAAAATCCAGCTGGAGTTGGTACCAAAGGAGGGATTGACTTGAGGATGAAATTGCTTCCTGAGAAGCTTAAGACTGTTGGATACAAAACGGCAATTGTCGGGAAATGGCACTGCGGAGCTCGTAGTAATGCGAACCTTCCAATCAACAGAGGGTTTGATTCTCATCTTGGGTTCCTATCTGGTGGTGAAGATCACAACACTCAGCGGGCATCCGCAGTTGATAATTACGTCGATCTGTGGAAAGACAATAGCCCAGCCTATGGAAGGAATGGAACTTATTCATGTTTCTTGTACGCTAGAGAAGCTGTTGACCTTATTATGAATCACGATCCAGATACTCCGTTTTTTCTTTACTTGCCATTCCACGATACTCACGCACCCTACGAGGATCGTCCTGAATACGAAGACCCGACGGTAGACTACAAGCCTCGTCGAATAATGCAGGCGATGGTAAGCTGCGTTGAAGAAGCAACGATGAACATCACTAAAGCACTGAAAGAAAAGGGAATGTGGAATGAAACGCTAATGTTCTGGGCATCTGATAATGGTGGTCCGCAGTACGAAGCAGCCAACAACTATCCGTACAGGGGAGGGAAGTGGACCGATTTTGAGGGTGGCGTAAGGGCACCAGCATTTGCCACCGGAGGGTTGTTAGCTTCAGAGTTACGAGGTACAACAGTACACTCTCCAATGCATTTAGCTGACTTACACAACACTTTGTGTTTGTTGTCAGGACAGTCTTCAGAAGACTGTGGTGATATTGTTGAAGGCATTCCTCCAACTGACGGATTAGATCTCAGAAATTACTTCACAACTGTAAACGCTACACGCCCATCTGGAGCAGATATCGTACTGTCGAGTAATGCATTTATTGATGGCGATTGGAAGTATGTCGCAGTCTCACTAAACAGATCTTTCTGTAAAAACCTAAAGTGCGGATATTGGACTGGACCAGTTTGGCCGATTGATAACAATTACCAACCTTTGGAAGAAGATCCGGGATGCCCAGTTGACGGTTGCCTCTTTAATGTTGTTGAAGACCCAACAGAACACCAGGAGCTCTCTAAGAAGTATCCTCAAAGACAGAAGGCAATGAAAGCCAAGTTGGCTTCATACGTCGCCGGTGCCTTTCAAACGACCTCTTCAGGAGGATACGACAACTGTAAGACTTTAAATGAGGTGGCTAAAGAGAATGGCGGGTTTGCTGCTCCGCTTTGTAGTAAATCGAAATAAGTGCGTACACATCGGTTTCTTTCTCAGATATATGTAATTTATTTTGTTCATGCCTTCTCCGCACGCAATAGTTAACTGCTAGTTGCTGCTCTGACCTAACGTGTTTTCTTTTCTTATCTTATTCCCAAACAACATAAATCCCTCGATTTAATATCTGGGAAGCTATTTAATTCCCTAATTTCGCATCATGGCATCGCATTGCTTGAATAGTTTTTAGCGGAGTACTCACTCTCTCCTCATATCTCACGTCAGTTGACTAAACCAAAGCTTCTGGTGGCTGACTTTTGATATAAATGATAAGTCGAAGTGTTGTTTTAGTTGATTGACTTATCCTTCTTTGACGACAGGCAAAACGGAGAAAATGATTAGGACAAAAGTATTTATAATCGATGATTGAAGTCGTTCGGAATTCGTGTATTTTCTGTTTCCAGTTGTGGTGTTTTGAACTATCAAAATATGTCGATCGGAATCCAAAATCTGATGCTCGCCCTTTCAGTTTCACTTATCATAGCAACTGGATTAGTATTAGGAGGGGTTTCAATATCTACAGGCAACACTATTGCTGAGAATGCAAGGCAGACAGGTGACGATGGATTCGAACAGTGCATGAAAACAAGTAGTGTCAATGTAAGAAGAGTTACTGCAAGTATGGTTTCTGCGGTGTTGGAGGGATTAAGAGGAGAACTGATTCGTGAGTTGCTACAAGCCTCTGCAGTCCTTCAGGAGATGGTAGCGTACATTCAATTATTCGATCCGGATACTTCTAGTGACCCAGAGTTCCTTGATGTTATCCTCCGCCCTAATGTCGCATTGAAACATCGTTTCTATAAACTGAATTCGATGTCAGTTTTGTTTGATAATCATTCTCCAAACAGCGAAGAACTCTCAAAAAAATACGGCGGCAACTGGGGCAGCCGCCTCTCATTTTTCAATTTCGACACTCTCGGTACGCAACCTTCGAACGGTAGCATTGTACAGGGTGTTTATGAGTCAAGGGATTCTTACCCTAATGGTCCTTTAGTTAAAAGTAATATTGGAATTATCGGTAACACAGATGCTGCTGGTCATTTAATGCACGGACCCTGCAACTACTCACCAAACTTTAACTCCCAAATATTGGGAACCTGTAAATTTGACGCCAATATGATGGCTCAGGGTACAGTTGTAGAGACCCGAGGAAGGTGTTTCGAAAATTTGTATTCAAACGATTCGACTTTACCACTTGACCCACCAGGTAGCATTTCTGTATCGCCAGTGTCATCATTAGGAGTGGGTGTTGGTATAGAAGTGTGCATAGGTATCACCCATCCTGATGTGGTTAATATTTACCCGAGACAAGAAAAACGCTACGGCTACGTATCTGTTGCAACATCTACTACTCACATCAGTGAGATGATGCGAAACGCAAATGTGTTGGACGATTCACTGCTGTACGCTGTAGAGATCCACCCTTGGAATGGTTTAGTTCAAAACCTGTTGGGTTGTAATATCGGTAGCCCTATGTACACTTGGCAGCAATTTGACGCTGATGGCACTCCCTTGTTCACGAGAACTGAACCATTTCCGCTTATCAACCATACTCTAAACGGAAACATTTCGGGACCCTTGTCCCCAATTGCCAGACACGGACGTCACATGCTCTCATTCGATGCTGGGGGCTCTTTTTACAGAAATCTCAGTGAAGAAGAATCCGGCAGCGTCAACGAGTGGATTGACACCGAGACGGGTGTTACTTATTGGATTCGAATATTGCAGGTGAACGTCTTGCACTTCAAGTGTTATTTGTGCTTTCTGGTACCCCGCGTAAGCGTAATGGGATTGATCGACCAGGCGGAAGAGGAAATCAGGTCGCAGATGGCGTTAAACAAACAAAAGTCTGATGATGAGCAAGACCGGAACTACGCGATAATGTATGCTGTGACTGCTGCAAGTACTGTGACACTTCTAGCTCTGGCAGTCGTATTAACTTTTGTTATCATCTCTCCACTGAAGATTTTGATGCAAGACATGGCGAATGTTGCTGTAATGAAAACAGACACTATCGATCTGGATGCTACATTCAGTTCATTGTTAGAAGTGCGTCAGATGCAGAGATCATTCCGTCAGATGGTAAGAAACTTAATCGAATACAAGAATTACATGCCGCAATCGATCCTCGTCGAGTCTGATGTAGAAAGCGATCAAAAGGAAAAAGCTGATATTCCTCGTGACCAAATCAGTGGAAGCACACCGTCCGCAAACTCAACCCCGAGTAGTGTCAGAGATCTAATGTACCAGCAGGTAACAGAGCTTGGACTTCGACACAAAACCGTTACTTTGGTGATGTACAATACGCGAGGATGGCATCGAGAAGACACGAACAGAGATAGAGACACTCTAGCATCGCACTGTTCGCTCATCGAGTGCCTGACAAATTCAGTTGCAGGCAATGCAGGTCTATGCGATTCCTTTACGGGAGATAGGCTGACGGCATACTTTAACGCAGCGAGGAAAAACGTTGAACACCAACTTAGTGGCGTACGAGCAGCTGTTCAGGCTAGGGACAAGTGCATGTTCCCTATTTCATTCAGCGTT
The DNA here is from genome assembly GCA_964019425.1 of Flectonema sp. DT1601. Classification (NCBI taxonomy): domain Eukaryota; phylum Euglenozoa; class Diplonemea; order Diplonemida; family Diplonemidae; genus Flectonema; species Flectonema sp. DT1601. The sequence continues at coordinate 711,957 of OZ025840.1, forward strand.
GTGTGTGGAGATGCGAGAGTAGGAAACATGGGTATCATCGGCATGAAAAAATTTTCTATACTCTCTACATTAGTACCGTTTGGTGCTTCCCTGGAGCGCTACAACTCATCGGAATCACATTCCCGTGGACTAATTGACTGCAGGAGTTTTGAGCGAGCGGGGGTTTACTTCGAAGCGCGCGCATATAATTTCGTATTTTACGCCAAGCGGTTCTCTAAACCAGAAATTGTGTATGAACCAACTACAGAAAGACAAGTTGTGAGTGAGGAGTGGATGTACCAAATTGATAGAGCTGGGACCTCGAAGTTCGCTGGCTGGAACATTGCCGCATATCAGCTTTCGCAGAATGAGTTTGAAAAGGCGGAGGTTGCACTGGCTGAGTATCTTCCGGAATTTGAGAATTTAGAAGACTGTTTTAGTAACTGGCACAGAGCATACAGATCAAGGAACCTCTCGCCGACTATTATTTTGTAGTGTGTTCGTATTTGCAACTTCAAGCCGAAAGTGGTTACGTTTGTCTGAAGTGTTGAGTTACTTTTCGTATTGTACTTCAGTTTATGAGAACATGCTCCGCCATTTCATTTTGTTGGAATAGTAGTTTTCTGAAGGAGTACAATCCCTTCCGTGAACACAGATATGACGTTTACTTCATATCTGTGATCACTGGAACGAATAACTTTCCTCTCATTTCTTAAGTCTTCAACTCTCTCTATTCTACTGAGCCATCAGTAAGGTAATGAGTGGCCTACTGTATTATTAACGACTCTTGCCTGTGACAGCAATAAGGACAATTGGTCCCTTGATTCTCTCTTACCCTTTCTGTTGTTGATGATGGTTCATTGACTATTTGCTAAAGTCATGTCAAAGTTGCTCTGAGCACTTGCTGAGATTAACAAAACAATCAAACAAATCCTTTGCGATACTCAGCTGGAGGAGTTTCCTAAGTTATTCCCTCGTGGCCTGCGACTTTCCCCCTTACCAACATGTCAATAAGATAAAAGATATGTTTCCCTTTTATGTTTTCTTTTGTCTAAACGTACCTTTTCTTTGATTGAACAACTACAAATATTTTTTTCAGACAAGTACTTTTAATATTAATTTTGTATTAATAGCAAAAGTTGTTACTATTTTTACATTGTCAAAGACCCATAGATTGCGGTAAGGAAACCTATCATATCAACGTCGTCCTTGAGAACTAATTAGTAAGAAACGACTCTGATGATAATATATATGAAACGTAACCGATGTGTTCCTTTATTCTTTTTAAAACAAAATATGTGACAACATATTTGCGGAGGATTTATCTGCCAAACAAGAGTCACTTATGTGATGTGCATTTTGAAGCCGGAAATTAGTTGCGATGAACACTTGTCTTTCCTTCACCCGTATTGCGACCTTGAACTCCCTGTTCTGGGAGGGTCTACTACAACTTTCGTTGTGTGTCAGCACAACGAAAGACTTATTGCCTTTCTCTATTATTTCTTTTGAAATACATCAGCTCCGACTTGAGACGTGCTCTTCAAACTAATTGTGTGTTCTGTTGCAGAACAGTAAATTCTGTTTTGATGTAAATGTCATAAGAGTGTTCAGCACGTTCTCTCGGTGTTGATGAAGTATCTCAAACCTTTATTGTTATCTCACTAATTGATATTTAGGTGTTGATACTTGATTTCCCTTTTAATCTATTCATATGAAATTCAAGAGTTAATTAGTTTGTTTTCAGGAGCCAGCTTCACAGGGTAGCAAGTCGATCTAAAATGATGAACCTCCCACCTCGACCCGCGAACAAGACCAGAACACCGAAAGTAAGGAAGTCGAAGGTCCAAAAGGAGGAAAATGAGCAAAAGAAAGATTCACAATTACGAAGACCTAGTTTCAGAGAAGTAAAAGTTGGGCATCACAGTATGAAGTTAGCGAAGAAGATGTCAGGAGACATTAAAGGATGGGCATATGAAATGATGATTGCGGGTGAGATCGTACATCCAACGAAACGCAATGCGGACGTATCTCAGATTGGTGACATGGCAATGTACAGCAATGAAGCCTTGTACGATAGACTGGCTCTGAGATCAAATACGGAAATAAGATACAGCATTGGAACAATATGGGCTCAGCTACCAAAATCTCGAAAAGCCTGCATTTCAAGAACAACTTACGTAACTCTATTTCAAGTTATTGCAAAACGTCTATTGGGATTAAACAGATCAGCAAGCCAACTCCAAGCCGATTGGGCTCACGACATCGGGACCAGTGAGCCTAGCGCAGTAGAGATGAATGAGAATTCATTTTTTGATGCTATTTTTGAGATGATAGACATCTGGGAGTCGGAAATAACTGTTTCGTCGTACCTCTCCATGGCTCAATGCTGCCTACGAATTATCCGTTCGACAGGTGTTTTCAAGCCAATTTGGTCTTGGTCACTCTCTACTGATCCAGACCATTGGAACTCGTTTAGCGATACCCAAGTCAAGCAACTTGAGGATATGAGATCAAAGATAGGATGCAAAGTAGTTAAACGTTCCTCTCCTGGAAAGCATGCCACTCATTGGAAAAGATTCTGCAGTATGAGAATCCTATATCGAACCGACAAGGATTGTTTCGGAATAGCAATGGCCATCTGTGCGGATGTCGGTTCCAGAACCTGGTTTGCAACAGATTCATTGAAGTTAGGACTCTTAAGAAGGTACGACGACCCTGGTAAGTTAGTATCTCCAGTTGCTGTGGGAAAATCTAAGCGGCCCAAAACCGCTCCAGTTGTGATTAAAAAGATATTTATTCCTCAGAGGGACTATGTTCGCAAACAACCAACCTTCCAAGAGACGGGTTTGCTCCCGTTGAATTTTGACGAATCGTACGCATCCAAACAACCGTCCGAAGCGAGCGAAAGATCTGTCAGCACTGCACTCACTGTGACGGCACAAAATTCACTTCAAAATATTTATGCGCTCCAACCTCGGGTAGTTGCTGAGGTGGCAGACGCCTCAACTGATTTGCGCAATCGTGAGATTTGGACTCAGAGATTCAGTTTAGCAGAGAAAAAGAAAAATATTTCGCAAGAAGAAAAAGCAAGGCAAGCGATTATGAAGTTTCCTTCAGATCTCAGACAAGTCTGCAGCACAGTCAGAACTGATTGGCAATCGTTGAGTTGGAAGCAACGGCTCTCTGAGGTGAAAAAATACAACGAAGTAGCACATAGGATTCAACAAGAAAAGAAGTTGGAGTCTGGTGACCCAATGCCTGCTTTGGGATTAATAAGCCCATTCTTCACAAGTATTCCTGAGTTACCAGGTGTTCCTCCTCCGTTAATAAGTCACAGACCAGCAACAGCTGGCAATCTTCGATACTCAAATGACGTACAAGTATCGCGTAAGAATTGTCCTTCGAGATCGGATCAGCCCTTATTCCGTTCAGATAAACCCGTGGCTGGATTGCTCCCAGTCTGTTTGCAACCATCAATGGATACTGAAGGTCAATTAACATTAACGTCTGAAAGTTTGGAAAAAAGGAAAAGCAGTTCACAGTACTACAACAGTGTCATGGTGGATGGTGAAACCGAAACAATTTCTGAAAGAAGTTCAAATGCTCCGTTGAAGTGGAATTCATCAATTGTATTCAACTTCAAACAACAGAGTAGTGACTCTGATAGCTGTTCTCAGTCTGATTACAGTTCTCTACTTCTCATTGAAGATCAACAACCAAATCCACTGGAGCCTGAAATCGAGCAAATTGGACTGACAGCTGCAATTTCAGTAGCAGTCGTGGCTGTCGTTGGCTACGTAAAGAAGACTCGCTGCAGATTGAGTCTACGAGGCCTTCTTGAACCTCAACAAACAACAACTTCAATCCCATTCTGGAAATTAGTGAACCGCGTTCCACCTCCGAGTGAGATAGTTCCTATCAACCCGGAGATATTTCGTTTCGACACTGAGGTATCAACTTTGCATGAAATATTAAAAAAGCAGCCTCCTTTATCTACAAACTCTAATCAAACTGAAGCAAAGTCTGCGATGAACGAAGGCAGCTCTGAGGACGGTTGCAGTGATTCCTCTGATTCCCCCGCTTCGGAGTTACTGGGTGATTTTCTATCACTTCGTCCTCCAGCAACCGAAGTATCACAAAGGTGTCGAGTCTTAGTGAGTGCTCTGGATAGACGAGGTAGGTAACTATTCCTTATTTGGGTGAGAATTATTTAGTTTATTATGTAAGTTGTTAAATGCCCACACCAATGATTTATTTGGGCGATATTTTTGTTTGAATTAGTAGGAAATGATGTGGCTTGTTGTTTTCAGCAAGACGGATTAGTCATTTACACTCTTTGATTCCTGTTAGAGTTCTTGCTGTGCAACAACAGTGGTAGTTTTAGGTTTTTTCTTCTTCAGCAACGTAACAATAGGCGTCGACAGGAGTAGGTGTCAAGATACAATTATAAAGTCTTACAATCCAATCCACACTTGTGGAAAACTTAGTGCGGTTTTTTCCACTTCGAGAAGAAGACACTTGGCTCATTCTACAACTAAAGAAATCATGGGCAACGTAAATATGTTTGTTGGCTGGAAAAAGAAATTGTTTACAGCAAGATGTTTAGAGCAAGATGATCAAAGGCTCAGCTCGGCCATTGCGAAGAAACCTCCAACAGTAGCGACAGGGTAAAGGTTCATGACCACTGCCATCTAACAGGTGAGCATAGAGGTGCTGCTAATGGTGTATATTTTTCATTTATTTAAACAGGAGCTTAACTCATACTAATACTTGCCATGAGAATTCGAAATGGAGTAGATAATATTTGGCAAAAGACGAAGTAAATCAATTATGAACTTACACACAATTGATAAAAAAGTGGGGGAAAAGGTTTTGCCTCTGGCTTTGATTGTTAGTTCCTTAGCCACAGTTTGGTATAATAAACATCATACTCTGTTCTCATTTTCAGGAAAACTAATCCACAAATAATGTCCGACCCAACCATTCTGCCTCCATGGAATGCTACAGAGGAATTAACGCAGAATGCAGCGAAGATTGCTGCGAACAAAGAACAACTTAAGCAAATAGCTAAAGGATTGGCTATTGATGATGTCGGCTCTCTTAAAATTCGAGTAATGGACAAAACCTCCGGCTTGTCACATACTGAGAAGCTCGCAAAACTGAAGTTCGGTAATTTAGAGAAACTGGAGCTGCAAAGAAACAACCTGTCTGAGGTGTTGAAGAAGGCACCTGAGGTATGTTTTATTTTTTCTTTGAACGCATTACGGACGGGGGGTAAAAACCGGTTTTTTGACTTCTTTTGAAAAAAGAGTAAACGGGGAAAAGGGGTAGGGATACCTTAGGTGCAACGAGTATTTCATGGAAGGATACATTTTTCAAGAACGGGAATAAAAAGGTTACGGATAATTCCATACAGATAATTCCAAATTCCAAAAAACACTAATACAAACACAGAAAACCAAACCGAAAGTTACGCTTACGTCAGAGGATCTGCGGAGAAAATTGTACCCTCTGCTCGCATCTGGTGACACTGGTAGGAACTGGGGTTTTCAATACGCAGAAGAGGACATGAAGATACTTAAGGATTGCTTCGAAAGATTCATAGCGCTGCCATTCAGACAGGGTGGAAAACAGCTGATCTCTCTTGCAACCATCGCAGGTGGGATGGGCACTGGAAAGAGCCGCACTCTGACGGAGGTTCCCCGGTTGCTCAAGAAGTTCTTTCCGGAGTACTTCAAAGAGCACCAGCTTATTGTAGTCAGCGTTTCGTTCGAAAATGGCACATCGGTGCTATCTACAGATACAATCTCCGAGGATGCTGTAGCGGTGCGGATGATGTGGCAGCTGAAGGGTCAAGAAGGAACTTTCCCCGAATTCACGAGCACCTGGCGTGGCACATCGATCGACGAGGTCGCAAGGGAAATCCACGAAACTGCAGGCAACAACCCACTCATATTGTTGCTTGTTGACGGTGTCCACAACATGGGTTTGGAACGTGGTACATATGTGAAGAGCCCCATGGTGTGGATTCTCCACGCACTATCAAGGTCGATGTTGTCAGACGTGTACAACCTGTTCCCTGTGGTAAGTGCAACAGTCTCAGTACCGCTTCGCGAAGCAATGGCGTACTCAGCTACGGTCGGTGGAGCTCTAATGCACCCCCCCAAGCTGTCTAGAATGCCTGAAGGGATCACCCAGGATGCTGAGACTGTGATGTCTCTAACACTTGGTCATCCGCGCGCTGTCGAGGCGGTTGCTGACGTTAAGAAGCCCCATTGTTCCTTGAAGGAATTGTGCGAGTATGCTGCCCCCAACATTTCTGTTAGGTACCGCATGACTACTCCAGATGTCGAAGTCCCACACCTGCTCAACATGTGCTTCAAGGAATTGTCAGATGCGGAAGCGCTCGAACTTGACCCAGTAATTGCCTCTGGATTGATGACTCTTAACAACTGGCGTTTGGAGATTGCACCCCTGTGGCTCGTGCTTCAAAGAAACCTTGGATCCCCCACCCTCGAAGACTGGGACTGGTCAGCTTCAGTGGAGAATCAGGGCTACCAAAAGTTCGTGGCACAGCATCTCGCGATCCGTTCACATGTACTGCCGAAGGGAGCAACGTGCCTCTATGATATGCACTACGGGGTTGACTGGGCCGGTTACGGAGACATGAAGTGCACCAACAGACCTTTAACAGTTATTGAGAGTTCCCGTCGAATTACCTCAGCAAGCAAGAAGAAGGCTGCAGCCATTGGGGCTAAGAAAGGGAACTGGAGCATCAACACAAGCAGCGGTTCGAAGGAATTGACAACGGATGTGTGTGTTATCAACGGGAAGGGTGCTCCGTCAGCTGACGTTTTCTACAGGCTTAGCGAGGATCAAACGCTCAGCGTGTCATGCAAGCTGCAGGAACACGCTGGAGATGTGAAAACCCTCTCCGGAGACGAGCTTAGAAAGAACACATCTGCATCAGTTTCTCCACGTGATGTCCACCTGATCTTCACAAACAAGACTCTTCCACAGGATTGGAAAGGAATTCTGAGAGAATGCAACCCCAAGGCAACATTTGGTGCGGTGCATAGTGGAAACTTCAAAAGTTATTTCGGTCCATTTGCTCCATTTTCCAACCTCCCAACGAGCACATTGCTCAGGCATCGGGCTTTCATGCCTCGTAGATTGTGTAGGTTTTTGTAGGTAAATGGCATTCCCCCTTATCCCATTTGTTTTAATTGAGGAATCTTTCAGTTCCCTTGCCTCAAATGAAAACAACAACGGTAAAAAAAACCCGCAAACCCGCACAGAGATACCGGTCCAGGCTCGCTTCGCTCGCAATTTTTTTTTGCATTTAACAAGTATTGTAAGAACGAAAAAGAATGTTGGCAGCACACGTAAACCTCCTTTAGCTTTATCAGTTTAAGTCGGTTCACGGTTTCGTGCACAAACAAAAATTGGCTACCGTCTTACGAAACGATAGTGGAAACCTTGCTACCACGTAGATACGCTTGCGAGTTTGACTTTGCATCGTATTTTTTTCAGTTCCCGATTCCTGAAAGAATTAGACCTTTGTTCTCTTTTCGAGTAGACAAGAAGATCTACCGGATGACACGTCTGCCGATGGGGTACAGAGGTGCACCTCAATTAGCCCAGGCTGTTCTTCTGAATCTGATTGAAGATGCAATAGATGGGAGGGATGTGTCCGGCATTGGGTGGATTGACAATGCCATCTTTGCGGCGGATGATATACAGGTTCTACAATCGGTTAGAGATAGATTCCGAACTCTATGTCTGAAATATTCAATTACGATAGGCGCGGTCACAGAACCCAACACATACATAATCACATTAGGAATAGAAGCTGACTTGACGAGGAAATGTTGGAAACTAAAGGAAAAATGGGTCAAAGCGGTCGCTGAACCAGGGAAAATGATCTTGGACTCACGCGTGAACCTACGACGTAGTTACTGGAAGATTTCGGGAATCATTTTGTGGAGACGTCATGCGCTAAGATTACGTCTACACGAGGCGACAGAACTCCTGATGGGAATGTCTGAACTGATGCAGGAAGGCGACCCGAAATCTAAGGTTTTCTGGAACACAGCAGTGAAAATCTCAGAGGAGTACATGAACTCTCTTAGGCTCGAGTTCAGGGAGCTTGTGAAGAACGAATGGGTGCGGTGGAATAAGCGTAGATATGAAACAGAAATAACTTTCGTATCTGATGCAAGTACAAAAGCCTGGGCATTTGTAGTGGGAAACTCTTATCGGAGAGGACGCTTCCCGCACGATATAGTGAACATGGGGATTTTCGAAAAGGAATTTTTCGCAGTAGTCAAGGCCATTGAATATGTAGTGACAGAGTTAAAACTGCAGAGTTGCAGGGTGACGGGACATGTAGACAACAAGGGAGTTATCGGTTCGTTGCACCGTGGCTATTCTCTACAACAAAATGTACAACCCATGTTACGGACTATTCATCGACTGTTGGACAGGTCTAGTTCAGTTCTGCACGAGTACGTGGCGAGCGAGGACAATATTGCTGACAAGCACACTAGACTGGAAGATGAAGCATACTAAGAAATGATACACAAGAAGAACGAACACCGCATCGCATCGGTTTATTATCTCATAAAAGACCGTTATTCTCCCAACTTTGATAGATACCATATCAAACTACACACGACGGCCACGAACAATCCACTGGAAAGGGGTCCGGTTTCGCGCACAAACAAAATACCACAGTGTTATATCATTATTTTCTGTTTTTTCCTTGGAACCCAAAAAATCCTAGAATTCATTCAGGTAATTTTCCACCAAGCTTAGCACCAGAAAGAAAGAATCAAAAGAATCAGACAGGAAAGTGTATGATTCCAAAGTTGGAAAAATGAACAAAACAACAGAGACATTTTTTATATATTCTTTAGCTTTCTTCATTTTCAAAAGAAATTCTATCTAGTTTTGTAGACACAGATTATGAAAAATTCACAGAAGATGTACTTAACAGTAATACATATACAGATCATGTAAGATCACACCAAACTCACTGCACAGTCTTTCGAGAGCAAAGCGAACGTAGTTAATTATCACTCGCAGCAAAGTATTGCGAGATGTGCTCCACTGGTCGTGTGCTACGAACCAGAAATAATTTATATTTTATTTTTATTCTTTATTTCCTTTATTATTTTTGCAAAAATAGTTTTCCCTTTTTTTAATTTTCCTAATATTTATTTACCTTTGAAGTGTGAAGGAATACTATTTTAAGCTGTAACGGGCTACAGGGCGCTCAACCTGTAGTACGTGGCCCCTGAATCCCCATATTCGACAGCAGTTACCCCCCCATATTCAACAGCACATATGGGATTTTTTATCGATACCAGCTGTTGATTTCTTATATTGCAACCAGGTTTGGCCGAAGCCTATATTCTCGTTTTTGCCAGTTTCAAGTTGCTTTCCATTTAATATTAGTATCAAGTTATCCCCCCGACTAGATCCCAACAGCATTCCACATTTCTACCTTACAACTTTTTGTTTTATTTGCCACATTCAAAACAACTTCCACCTTCTGAACTCAGAGTTCATTTACTACTGCCACAAAAAGAAGAAGAAAAAGAAAAAAATAGAAACGTACTTTTTGAAGGCAAAGGCCTGAAACATCGGCGAGGCAGTGGCAAGCCACATTTCCACTCTGCTGAATGGAAGAAAGTGATAATGAACAAACCAAAAAATGAACGATAACCTTATTAATACTTATTCCTATCCCAGGTAGAATTGTCACACACATTGCAGACATAAGTTTGACTGTAGGACGGTCATGTAAACGTCTTTGTTTTGGAACAGCACCACTGTGGTGAGAGAGTAACCTTTATGAATACTTTGTTATACCTGCAAACCTGCACTAGAGATACCTGTCGGCTCGCTTCGCTCACGCAAAGTTATTTTTCTTTTTATTTCTCTGAATGTATTAATATGCCAGGTTTTAAATTAAAAAATCCGGAGGTAATTTTCCACCAAGCTTAGAGTAGACTGCAGAAGATATCAGGCAGGAAAGTGTATGATTCCAAAGTTGGAAAAATGAACAAAACAACAGACACATTTTTATATTTTCTTTAGCTTTCTATTTTTAAAGAAATTATTTATACAGCACGATCACTCTTTCTCTCACACTCACGTTTTCGAAGCCCACCCTCCTCACTCCAGTCTTACGAAATTGGACTTCACTTACCCTTGAATCAGGCAGGTGCAAAGTATGGAAGGACAATTACCCGCAAACCCGCACTTGATACTGTCTAGGCTGGCTTCGCTCACGCAAAGTTCTTTATTTTTCGTTTTTCTTAAACTTGTTTTTCTTTTACCTCAGCATGCAAAATTAAAATGATGGCTAGGTTGTTTGCATGGTTTTTTCTTCCATCTTTTTTCATCACTTTTCCTCTGATTGGGTTTGATCATTGCCAAATGTCATGTTTGCCTTCATGTGTGAATGGGGGGCTGTGCTTGCTGCGCAGTGGCACTAATGTGTTGGAAAGGCATACCACTTCCGAAAATTTCGCATTTCGGGGGCGGAGGCCCCGAAAGACGTAATTTTCGCCGCTCCTATGTTAACGTTAAAGCTAAGACCGAGCCCCAGCCCCACTCTGCTACTAAATCTTTTCTGCGAATTTTTTTTCGTGGTGGGTCATCCCACTGAACTCCCAAGAAATAAAAAATAAAAATCTTTTTATTTATTATTTCTTCTATATAAATAAATAAAATCTGCTATTGCCTGCGGCCATACTCTGGTGAATGCACCCCATCCCGCCCGATTTGGGAAGTTAAGCACCAGCAGGCCTGGTTAGTACTGCGGTGAGTGATCACGTGGGAACCCCGGGTGCTTGCAGGCTTTTTCTCTTACTTCCCTACCCGCAAGCAAGCATTTCTGCTACTACTAGCTAGTAGTTCTAAAAGCCACGCAATTTCTAATTACCTGGGGTAATTACTTTTTAAGGTTAACCAACGATTCTAAAGCTACAGTTTCTGTACTTTATTGGTACAGTCTCAATATCTAAGCTTGCTTAGAATATTTAGCTAACCTCTTAGGAAGAATTCTCTTCTTTTGGGGTTTTTTTATTGCCTGTACACCTCTGTTTGCCAAGCAGAAGAAAATGTATGAAGACTTACCGTGCTTACGTAAAAATCTTAATATATATTATTAATGTATTTTTCTTTTTGGCTTTTCACCCCGAAAGACGTAATTTTCGCCGCTCCTATGTTAACGTTAAAGCTAAGACCGAGCCCCAGCCCCACTCTGCTACTAAATCTTTTCTGCGAATTTTTTTTCGTGGTGGGTCATCCCACTGAACTCCCAAGAAATAAAAAATAAAAATCTTTTTATTTATTATTTCTTCTATATAAATAAATAAAATCTGCTATTGCCTGCGGCCATACTCTGGTGAATGCACCCCATCCCGCCCGATTTGGGAAGTTAAGCACCAGCAGGCCTGGTTAGTACTGCGGTGAGTGATCACGTGGGAACCCCGGGTGCTTGCAGGCTTTTTCTCTTACTTCCCTACCCGCAAGCAAGCATTTCTGCTACTACTAGCTAGTAGTTCTAAAAGCCACGCAATTTCTAATTACCTGGGGTAATTACTTTTTAAGGTTAACCAACGATTCTAAAGCTACAGTTTCTGTACTTTATTGGTACAGTCTCAATATCTAAGCTTGCTTAGAATATTTAGCTAACCTCTTAGGAAGAATTCTCTTCTTTTGGGGTTTTTTTATTGCCTGTACACCTCTGTTTGCCAAGCAGAAGAAAATGTATGAAGACTTACCGTGCTTACGTAAAAATCTTAATATATATTATTAATGTATTTTTCTTTTTGGCTTTTCACCCCGAAAGACGTAATTTTCGCCGCTCCTATGTTAACGTTAAAGCTAAGACCGAGCCCCAGCCCCACTCTGCTACTAAATCTTTTCTGCGAATTTTTTTTCGTGGTGGGTCATCCCACTGAACTCCCAAGAAATAAAAAATAAAAATCTTTTTATTTATTATTTCTTCTATATAAATAAATAAAATCTGCTATTGCCTGCGGCCATACTCTGGTGAATGCACCCCATCCCGCCCGATTTGGGAAGTTAAGCACCAGCAGGCCTGGTTAGTACTGCGGTGAGTGATCACGTGGGAACCCCGGGTGCTTGCAGGCTTTTTCTCTTACTTCCCTACCCGCAAGCAAGCATTTCTGCTACTACTAGCTAGTAGTTCTAAAAGCCACGCAATTTCTAATTACCTGGGGTAATTACTTTTTAAGGTTAACCAACGATTCTAAAGCTACAGTTTCTGTACTTTATTGGTACAGTCTCAATATCTAAGCTTGCTTAGAATATTTAGCTAACCTCTTAGGAAGAATTCTCTTCTTTTGGGGTTTTTTTATTGCCTGTACACCTCTGTTTGCCAAGCAGAAGAAAATGTATGAAGACTTACCGTGCTTACGTAAAAATCTTAATATATATTATTAATGTATTTTTCTTTTTGGCTTTTCACCCCGAAAGACGTAATTTTCGCCGCTCCTATGTTAACGTTAAAGCTAAGACCGAGCCCCAGCCCCACTCTGCTACTAAATCTTTTCTGCGAATTTTTTTTCGTGGTGGGTCATCCCACTGAACTCCCAAGAAATAAAAAATAAAAATCTTTTTATTTATTATTTCTTCTATATAAATAAATAAAATCTGCTATTGCCTGCGGCCATACTCTGGTGAATGCACCCCATCCCGCCCGATTTGGGAAGTTAAGCACCAGCAGGCCTGGTTAGTACTGCGGTGAGTGATCACGTGGGAACCCCGGGTGCTTGCAGGCTTTTTCTCTTACTTCCCTACCCGCAAGCAAGCATTTCTGCTACTACTAGCTAGTAGTTCTAAAAGCCACGCAATTTCTAATTACCTGGGGTAATTACTTTTTAAGGTTAACCAACGATTCTAAAGCTACAGTTTCTGTACTTTATTGGTACAGTCTCAATATCTAAGCTTGCTTAGAATATTTAGCTAACCTCTTAGGAAGAATTCTCTTCTTTTGGGGTTTTTTTATTGCCTGTACACCTCTGTTTGCCAAGCAGAAGAAAATGTATGAAGACTTACCGTGCTTACGTAAAAATCTTAATATATATTATTAATGTATTTTTCTTTTTGGCTTTTCACCCCGAAAGACGTAATTTTCGCCGCTCCTATGTTAACGTTAAAGCTAAGACCGAGCCCCAGCCCCACTCTGCTACTAAATCTTTTCTGCGAATTTTTTTTCGTGGTGGGTCATCCCACTGAACTCCCAAGAAATAAAAAATAAAAATCTTTTTATTTATTATTTCTTCTATATAAATAAATAAAATCTGCTATTGCCTGCGGCCATACTCTGGTGAATGCACCCCATCCCGCCCGATTTGGGAAGTTAAGCACCAGCAGGCCTGGTTAGTACTGCGGTGAGTGATCACGTGGGAACCCCGGGTGCTTGCAGGCTTTTTCTCTTACTTCCCTACCCGCAAGCAAGCATTTCTGCTACTACTAGCTAGTAGTTCTAAAAGCCACGCAATTTCTAATTACCTGGGGTAATTACTTTTTAAGGTTAACCAACGATTCTAAAGCTACAGTTTTTGCAAATTTATTTCAGTAATTGCGCAGCCATCCAAAATGCACCAGAATTTAGGCAGAAAACCTTCTTACTAGAAAAGTAAGAAAGGTTTTTGCCCAAGGAAAAGATGCTGGATTTCTGCGCATAAGCAGGTTTAGGAAAGATAGATAAGGTATAATAGGATGAGAAAGGACTCCTTTTAGTAGGCAATCTGGTTTTGAAATCTAGGTGTTCGGCTGCTAATTCAGTTAGCAGTAAAAAATCATGGAGCTTTGGTGCTAAGTTGTCTTTTTGTTATAGTTTAAATAATTTGGATTCTAATAAATTTATTCTTTTACTTTTGCAGTTATTTGCCACTTTGTCACATCTCACCACTAAAAGTAAAAGAAAAACCCACCCTCCATCCCTCCGGCCGGTGTCACGCCGAATCGAAACGGGCACCAGCCACTACCCCAACGCAATAAACTGTCTTAGACAGCTTCTCTGTGTTTGCTAGTTTGATCCATTAGTTTGTTTTATTAGTTTAATTAGTTTCATCTATACATTTCATTCGTCAGGTGCATGATATGGAAGGCAAGCGCAATTACTGTACTTTATTGGTACAGTCTCAATATCTAAGCTTGCTTAGAATATTTAGCTAACCTCTTAGGAAGAATTCTCTTCTTTTGGGGTTTTTTTATTGCCTGTACACCTCTGTTTGCCAAGCAGAAGAAAATGTATGAAGACTTACCGTGCTTACGTAAAAATCTTAATATATATTATTAATGTATTTTTCTTTTTGGCTTTTCACCCCGAAAGACGTAATTTTCGCCGCTCCTATGTTAACGTTAAAGCTAAGACCGAGCCCCAGCCCCACTCTGCTACTAAATCTTTTCTGCGAATTTTTTTTCGTGGTGGGTCATCCCACTGAACTCCCAAGAAATAAAAAATAAAAATCTTTTTATTTATTATTTCTTCTATATAAATAAATAAAATCTGCTATTGCCTGCGGCCATACTCTGGTGAATGCACCCCATCCCGCCCGATTTGGGAAGTTAAGCACCAGCAGGCCTGGTTAGTACTGCGGTGAGTGATCACGTGGGAACCCCGGGTGCTTGCAGGCTTTTTCTCTTACTTCCCTACCCGCAAGCAAGCATTTCTGCTACTACTAGCTAGTAGTTCTAAAAGCCACGCAATTTCTAATTACCTGGGGTAATTACTTTTTAAGGTTAACCAACGATTCTAAAGCTACAGTTTCTGTACTTTATTGGTACAGTCTCAATATCTAAGCTTGCTTAGAATATTTAGCTAACCTCTTAGGAAGAATTCTCTTCTTTTGGGGTTTTTTTATTGCCTGTACACCTCTGTTTGCCAAGCAGAAGAAAATGTATGAAGACTTACCGTGCTTACGTAAAAATCTTAATATATATTATTAATGTATTTTTCTTTTTGGCTTTTCACCCCGAAAGACGTAATTTTCGCCGCTCCTATGTTAACGTTAAAGCTAAGACCGAGCCCCAGCCCCACTCTGCTACTAAATCTTTTCTGCGAATTTTTTTTCGTGGTGGGTCATCCCACTGAACTCCCAAGAAATAAAAAATAAAAATCTTTTTATTTATTATTTCTTCTATATAAATAAATAAAATCTGCTATTGCCTGCGGCCATACTCTGGTGAATGCACCCCATCCCGCCCGATTTGGGAAGTTAAGCACCAGCAGGCCTGGTTAGTACTGCGGTGAGTGATCACGTGGGAACCCCGGGTGCTTGCAGGCTTTTTCTCTTACTTCCCTACCCGCAAGCAAGCATTTCTGCTACTACTAGCTAGTAGTTCTAAAAGCCACGCAATTTCTAATTACCTGGGGTAATTACTTTTTAAGGTTAACCAACGATTCTAAAGCTACAGTTTCTGTACTTTATTGGTACAGTCTCAATATCTAAGCTTGCTTAGAATATTTAGCTAACCTCTTAGGAAGAATTCTCTTCTTTTGGGGTTTTTTTATTGCCTGTACACCTCTGTTTGCCAAGCAGAAGAAAATGTATGAAGACTTACCGTGCTTACGTAAAAATCTTAATATATATTATTAATGTATTTTTCTTTTTGGCTTTTCACCCCGAAAGACGTAATTTTCGCCGCTCCTATGTTAACGTTAAAGCTAAGACCGAGCCCCAGCCCCACTCTGCTACTAAATCTTTTCTGCGAATTTTTTTTCGTGGTGGGTCATCCCACTGAACTCCCAAGAAATAAAAAATAAAAATCTTTTTATTTATTATTTCTTCTATATAAATAAATAAAATCTGCTATTGCCTGCGGCCATACTCTGGTGAATGCACCCCATCCCGCCCGATTTGGGAAGTTAAGCACCAGCAGGCCTGGTTAGTACTGCGGTGAGTGATCACGTGGGAACCCCGGGTGCTTGCAGGCTTTTTCTCTTACTTCCCTACCCGCAAGCAAGCATTTCTGCTACTACTAGCTAGTAGTTCTAAAAGCCACGCAATTTCTAATTACCTGGGGTAATTACTTTTTAAGGTTAACCAACGATTCTAAAGCTACAGTTTCTGTACTTTATTGGTACAGTCTCAATATCTAAGCTTGCTTAGAATATTTAGCTAACCTCTTAGGAAGAATTCTCTTCTTTTGGGGTTTTTTTATTGCCTGTACACCTCTGTTTGCCAAGCAGAAGAAAATGTATGAAGACTTACCGTGCTTACGTAAAAATCTTAATATATATTATTAATGTATTTTTCTTTTTGGCTTTTCACCCCGAAAGACGTAATTTTCGCCGCTCCTATGTTAACGTTAAAGCTAAGACCGAGCCCCAGCCCCACTCTGCTACTAAATCTTTTCTGCGAATTTTTTTTCGTGGTGGGTCATCCCACTGAACTCCCAAGAAATAAAAAATAAAAATCTTTTTATTTATTATTTCTTCTATATAAATAAATAAAATCTGCTATTGCCTGCGGCCATACTCTGGTGAATGCACCCCATCCCGCCCGATTTGGGAAGTTAAGCACCAGCAGGCCTGGTTAGTACTGCGGTGAGTGATCACGTGGGAACCCCGGGTGCTTGCAGGCTTTTTCTCTTACTTCCCTACCCGCAAGCAAGCATTTCTGCTACTACTAGCTAGTAGTTCTAAAAGCCACGCAATTTCTAATTACCTGGGGTAATTACTTTTTAAGGTTAACCAACGATTCTAAAGCTACAGTTTCTGTACTTTATTGGTACAGTCTCAATATCTAAGCTTGCTTAGAATATTTAGCTAACCTCTTAGGAAGAATTCTCTTCTTTTGGGGTTTTTTTATTGCCTGTACACCTCTGTTTGCCAAGCAGAAGAAAATGTATGAAGACTTACCGTGCTTACGTAAAAATCTTAATATATATTATTAATGTATTTTTCTTTTTGGCTTTTCACCCCGAAAGACGTAATTTTCGCCGCTCCTATGTTAACGTTAAAGCTAAGACCGAGCCCCAGCCCCACTCTGCTACTAAATCTTTTCTGCGAATTTTTTTTCGTGGTGGGTCATCCCACTGAACTCCCAAGAAATAAAAAATAAAAATCTTTTTATTTATTATTTCTTCTATATAAATAAATAAAATCTGCTATTGCCTGCGGCCATACTCTGGTGAATGCACCCCATCCCGCCCGATTTGGGAAGTTAAGCACCAGCAGGCCTGGTTAGTACTGCGGTGAGTGATCACGTGGGAACCCCGGGTGCTTGCAGGCTTTTTCTCTTACTTCCCTACCCGCAAGCAAGCATTTCTGCTACTACTAGCTAGTAGTTCTAAAAGCCACGCAATTTCTAATTACCTGGGGTAATTACTTTTTAAGGTTAACCAACGATTCTAAAGCTACAGTTTCTGTACTTTATTGGTACAGTCTCAATATCTAAGCTTGCTTAGAATATTTAGCTAACCTCTTAGGAAGAATTCTCTTCTTTTGGGGTTTTTTTATTGCCTGTACACCTCTGTTTGCCAAGCAGAAGAAAATGTATGAAGACTTACCGTGCTTACGTAAAAATCTTAATATATATTATTAATGTATTTTTCTTTTTGGCTTTTCACCCCGAAAGACGTAATTTTCGCCGCTCCTATGTTAACGTTAAAGCTAAGACCGAGCCCCAGCCCCACTCTGCTACTAAATCTTTTCTGCGAATTTTTTTTCGTGGTGGGTCATCCCACTGAACTCCCAAGAAATAAAAAATAAAAATCTTTTTATTTATTATTTCTTCTATATAAATAAATAAAATCTGCTATTGCCTGCGGCCATACTCTGGTGAATGCACCCCATCCCGCCCGATTTGGGAAGTTAAGCACCAGCAGGCCTGGTTAGTACTGCGGTGAGTGATCACGTGGGAACCCCGGGTGCTTGCAGGCTTTTTCTCTTACTTCCCTACCCGCAAGCAAGCATTTCTGCTACTACTAGCTAGTAGTTCTAAAAGCCACGCAATTTCTAATTACCTGGGGTAATTACTTTTTAAGGTTAACCAACGATTCTAAAGCTACAGTTTCTGTACTTTATTGGTACAGTCTCAATATCTAAGCTTGCTTAGAATATTTAGCTAACCTCTTAGGAAGAATTCTCTTCTTTTGGGGTTTTTTTATTGCCTGTACACCTCTGTTTGCCAAGCAGAAGAAAATGTATGAAGACTTACCGTGCTTACGTAAAAATCTTAATATATATTATTAATGTATTTTTCTTTTTGGCTTTTCACCCCGAAAGACGTAATTTTCGCCGCTCCTATGTTAACGTTAAAGCTAAGACCGAGCCCCAGCCCCACTCTGCTACTAAATCTTTTCTGCGAATTTTTTTTCGTGGTGGGTCATCCCACTGAACTCCCAAGAAATAAAAAATAAAAATCTTTTTATTTATTATTTCTTCTATATAAATAAATAAAATCTGCTATTGCCTGCGGCCATACTCTGGTGAATGCACCCCATCCCGCCCGATTTGGGAAGTTAAGCACCAGCAGGCCTGGTTAGTACTGCGGTGAGTGATCACGTGGGAACCCCGGGTGCTTGCAGGCTTTTTCTCTTACTTCCCTACCCGCAAGCAAGCATTTCTGCTACTACTAGCTAGTAGTTCTAAAAGCCACGCAATTTCTAATTACCTGGGGTAATTACTTTTTAAGGTTAACCAACGATTCTAAAGCTACAGTTTCTGTACTTTATTGGTACAGTCTCAATATCTAAGCTTGCTTAGAATATTTAGCTAACCTCTTAGGAAGAATTCTCTTCTTTTGGGGTTTTTTTATTGCCTGTACACCTCTGTTTGCCAAGCAGAAGAAAATGTATGAAGACTTACCGTGCTTACGTAAAAATCTTAATATATATTATTAATGTATTTTTCTTTTTGGCTTTTCACCCCGAAAGACGTAATTTTCGCCGCTCCTATGTTAACGTTAAAGCTAAGACCGAGCCCCAGCCCCACTCTGCTACTAAATCTTTTCTGCGAATTTTTTTTCGTGGTGGGTCATCCCACTGAACTCCCAAGAAATAAAAAATAAAAATCTTTTTATTTATTATTTCTTCTATATAAATAAATAAAATCTGCTATTGCCTGCGGCCATACTCTGGTGAATGCACCCCATCCCGCCCGATTTGGGAAGTTAAGCACCAGCAGGCCTGGTTAGTACTGCGGTGAGTGATCACGTGGGAACCCCGGGTGCTTGCAGGCTTTTTCTCTTACTTCCCTACCCGCAAGCAAGCATTTCTGCTACTACTAGCTAGTAGTTCTAAAAGCCACGCAATTTCTAATTACCTGGGGTAATTACTTTTTAAGGTTAACCAACGATTCTAAAGCTACAGTTTCTGTACTTTATTGGTACAGTCTCAATATCTAAGCTTGCTTAGAATATTTAGCTAACCTCTTAGGAAGAATTCTCTTCTTTTGGGGTTTTTTTATTGCCTGTACACCTCTGTTTGCCAAGCAGAAGAAAATGTATGAAGACTTACCGTGCTTACGTAAAAATCTTAATATATATTATTAATGTATTTTTCTTTTTGGCTTTTCACCCCGAAAGACGTAATTTTCGCCGCTCCTATGTTAACGTTAAAGCTAAGACCGAGCCCCAGCCCCACTCTGCTACTAAATCTTTTCTGCGAATTTTTTTTCGTGGTGGGTCATCCCACTGAACTCCCAAGAAATAAAAAATAAAAATCTTTTTATTTATTATTTCTTCTATATAAATAAATAAAATCTGCTATTGCCTGCGGCCATACTCTGGTGAATGCACCCCATCCCGCCCGATTTGGGAAGTTAAGCACCAGCAGGCCTGGTTAGTACTGCGGTGAGTGATCACGTGGGAACCCCGGGTGCTTGCAGGCTTTTTCTCTTACTTCCCTACCCGCAAGCAAGCATTTCTGCTACTACTAGCTAGTAGTTCTAAAAGCCACGCAATTTCTAATTACCTGGGGTAATTACTTTTTAAGGTTAACCAACGATTCTAAAGCTACAGTTTCTGTACTTTATTGGTACAGTCTCAATATCTAAGCTTGCTTAGAATATTTAGCTAACCTCTTAGGAAGAATTCTCTTCTTTTGGGGTTTTTTTATTGCCTGTACACCTCTGTTTGCCAAGCAGAAGAAAATGTATGAAGACTTACCGTGCTTACGTAAAAATCTTAATATATATTATTAATGTATTTTTCTTTTTGGCTTTTCACCCCGAAAGACGTAATTTTCGCCGCTCCTATGTTAACGTTAAAGCTAAGACCGAGCCCCAGCCCCACTCTGCTACTAAATCTTTTCTGCGAATTTTTTTTCGTGGTGGGTCATCCCACTGAACTCCCAAGAAATAAAAAATAAAAATCTTTTTATTTATTATTTCTTCTATATAAATAAATAAAATCTGCTATTGCCTGCGGCCATACTCTGGTGAATGCACCCCATCCCGCCCGATTTGGGAAGTTAAGCACCAGCAGGCCTGGTTAGTACTGCGGTGAGTGATCACGTGGGAACCCCGGGTGCTTGCAGGCTTTTTCTCTTACTTCCCTACCCGCAAGCAAGCATTTCTGCTACTACTAGCTAGTAGTTCTAAAAGCCACGCAATTTCTAATTACCTGGGGTAATTACTTTTTAAGGTTAACCAACGATTCTAAAGCTACAGTTTCTGTACTTTATTGGTACAGTCTCAATATCTAAGCTTGCTTAGAATATTTAGCTAACCTCTTAGGAAGAATTCTCTTCTTTTGGGGTTTTTTTATTGCCTGTACACCTCTGTTTGCCAAGCAGAAGAAAATGTATGAAGACTTACCGTGCTTACGTAAAAATCTTAATATATATTATTAATGTATTTTTCTTTTTGGCTTTTCACCCCGAAAGACGTAATTTTCGCCGCTCCTATGTTAACGTTAAAGCTAAGACCGAGCCCCAGCCCCACTCTGCTACTAAATCTTTTCTGCGAATTTTTTTTCGTGGTGGGTCATCCCACTGAACTCCCAAGAAATAAAAAATAAAAATCTTTTTATTTATTATTTCTTCTATATAAATAAATAAAATCTGCTATTGCCTGCGGCCATACTCTGGTGAATGCACCCCATCCCGCCCGATTTGGGAAGTTAAGCACCAGCAGGCCTGGTTAGTACTGCGGTGAGTGATCACGTGGGAACCCCGGGTGCTTGCAGGCTTTTTCTCTTACTTCCCTACCCGCAAGCAAGCATTTCTGCTACTACTAGCTAGTAGTTCTAAAAGCCACGCAATTTCTAATTACCTGGGGTAATTACTTTTTAAGGTTAACCAACGATTCTAAAGCTACAGTTTCTGTACTTTATTGGTACAGTCTCAATATCTAAGCTTGCTTAGAATATTTAGCTAACCTCTTAGGAAGAATTCTCTTCTTTTGGGGTTTTTTTATTGCCTGTACACCTCTGTTTGCCAAGCAGAAGAAAATGTATGAAGACTTACCGTGCTTACGTAAAAATCTTAATATATATTATTAATGTATTTTTCTTTTTGGCTTTTCACCCCGAAAGACGTAATTTTCGCCGCTCCTATGTTAACGTTAAAGCTAAGACCGAGCCCCAGCCCCACTCTGCTACTAAATCTTTTCTGCGAATTTTTTTTCGTGGTGGGTCATCCCACTGAACTCCCAAGAAATAAAAAATAAAAATCTTTTTATTTATTATTTCTTCTATATAAATAAATAAAATCTGCTATTGCCTGCGGCCATACTCTGGTGAATGCACCCCATCCCGCCCGATTTGGGAAGTTAAGCACCAGCAGGCCTGGTTAGTACTGCGGTGAGTGATCACGTGGGAACCCCGGGTGCTTGCAGGCTTTTTCTCTTACTTCCCTACCCGCAAGCAAGCATTTCTGCTACTACTAGCTAGTAGTTCTAAAAGCCACGCAATTTCTAATTACCTGGGGTAATTACTTTTTAAGGTTAACCAACGATTCTAAAGCTACAGTTTCTGTACTTTATTGGTACAGTCTCAATATCTAAGCTTGCTTAGAATATTTAGCTAACCTCTTAGGAAGAATTCTCTTCTTTTGGGGTTTTTTTATTGCCTGTACACCTCTGTTTGCCAAGCAGAAGAAAATGTATGAAGACTTACCGTGCTTACGTAAAAATCTTAATATATATTATTAATGTATTTTTCTTTTTGGCTTTTCACCCCGAAAGACGTAATTTTCGCCGCTCCTATGTTAACGTTAAAGCTAAGACCGAGCCCCAGCCCCACTCTGCTACTAAATCTTTTCTGCGAATTTTTTTTCGTGGTGGGTCATCCCACTGAACTCCCAAGAAATAAAAAATAAAAATCTTTTTATTTATTATTTCTTCTATATAAATAAATAAAATCTGCTATTGCCTGCGGCCATACTCTGGTGAATGCACCCCATCCCGCCCGATTTGGGAAGTTAAGCACCAGCAGGCCTGGTTAGTACTGCGGTGAGTGATCACGTGGGAACCCCGGGTGCTTGCAGGCTTTTTCTCTTACTTCCCTACCCGCAAGCAAGCATTTCTGCTACTACTAGCTAGTAGTTCTAAAAGCCACGCAATTTCTAATTACCTGGGGTAATTACTTTTTAAGGTTAACCAACGATTCTAAAGCTACAGTTTCTGTACTTTATTGGTACAGTCTCAATATCTAAGCTTGCTTAGAATATTTAGCTAACCTCTTAGGAAGAATTCTCTTCTTTTGGGGTTTTTTTATTGCCTGTACACCTCTGTTTGCCAAGCAGAAGAAAATGTATGAAGACTTACCGTGCTTACGTAAAAATCTTAATATATATTATTAATGTATTTTTCTTTTTGGCTTTTCACCCCGAAAGACGTAATTTTCGCCGCTCCTATGTTAACGTTAAAGCTAAGACCGAGCCCCAGCCCCACTCTGCTACTAAATCTTTTCTGCGAATTTTTTTTCGTGGTGGGTCATCCCACTGAACTCCCAAGAAATAAAAAATAAAAATCTTTTTATTTATTATTTCTTCTATATAAATAAATAAAATCTGCTATTGCCTGCGGCCATACTCTGGTGAATGCACCCCATCCCGCCCGATTTGGGAAGTTAAGCACCAGCAGGCCTGGTTAGTACTGCGGTGAGTGATCACGTGGGAACCCCGGGTGCTTGCAGGCTTTTTCTCTTACTTCCCTACCCGCAAGCAAGCATTTCTGCTACTACTAGCTAGTAGTTCTAAAAGCCACGCAATTTCTAATTACCTGGGGTAATTACTTTTTAAGGTTAACCAACGATTCTAAAGCTACAGTTTCTGTACTTTATTGGTACAGTCTCAATATCTAAGCTTGCTTAGAATATTTAGCTAACCTCTTAGGAAGAATTCTCTTCTTTTGGGGTTTTTTTATTGCCTGTACACCTCTGTTTGCCAAGCAGAAGAAAATGTATGAAGACTTACCGTGCTTACGTAAAAATCTTAATATATATTATTAATGTATTTTTCTTTTTGGCTTTTCACCCCGAAAGACGTAATTTTCGCCGCTCCTATGTTAACGTTAAAGCTAAGACCGAGCCCCAGCCCCACTCTGCTACTAAATCTTTTCTGCGAATTTTTTTTCGTGGTGGGTCATCCCACTGAACTCCCAAGAAATAAAAAATAAAAATCTTTTTATTTATTATTTCTTCTATATAAATAAATAAAATCTGCTATTGCCTGCGGCCATACTCTGGTGAATGCACCCCATCCCGCCCGATTTGGGAAGTTAAGCACCAGCAGGCCTGGTTAGTACTGCGGTGAGTGATCACGTGGGAACCCCGGGTGCTTGCAGGCTTTTTCTCTTACTTCCCTACCCGCAAGCAAGCATTTCTGCTACTACTAGCTAGTAGTTCTAAAAGCCACGCAATTTCTAATTACCTGGGGTAATTACTTTTTAAGGTTAACCAACGATTCTAAAGCTACAGTTTCTGTACTTTATTGGTACAGTCTCAATATCTAAGCTTGCTTAGAATATTTAGCTAACCTCTTAGGAAGAATTCTCTTCTTTTGGGGTTTTTTTATTGCCTGTACACCTCTGTTTGCCAAGCAGAAGAAAATGTATGAAGACTTACCGTGCTTACGTAAAAATCTTAATATATATTATTAATGTATTTTTCTTTTTGGCTTTTCACCCCGAAAGACGTAATTTTCGCCGCTCCTATGTTAACGTTAAAGCTAAGACCGAGCCCCAGCCCCACTCTGCTACTAAATCTTTTCTGCGAATTTTTTTTCGTGGTGGGTCATCCCACTGAACTCCCAAGAAATAAAAAATAAAAATCTTTTTATTTATTATTTCTTCTATATAAATAAATAAAATCTGCTATTGCCTGCGGCCATACTCTGGTGAATGCACCCCATCCCGCCCGATTTGGGAAGTTAAGCACCAGCAGGCCTGGTTAGTACTGCGGTGAGTGATCACGTGGGAACCCCGGGTGCTTGCAGGCTTTTTCTCTTACTTCCCTACCCGCAAGCAAGCATTTCTGCTACTACTAGCTAGTAGTTCTAAAAGCCACGCAATTTCTAATTACCTGGGGTAATTACTTTTTAAGGTTAACCAACGATTCTAAAGCTACAGTTTCTGTACTTTATTGGTACAGTCTCAATATCTAAGCTTGCTTAGAATATTTAGCTAACCTCTTAGGAAGAATTCTCTTCTTTTGGGGTTTTTTTATTGCCTGTACACCTCTGTTTGCCAAGCAGAAGAAAATGTATGAAGACTTACCGTGCTTACGTAAAAATCTTAATATATATTATTAATGTATTTTTCTTTTTGGCTTTTCACCCCGAAAGACGTAATTTTCGCCGCTCCTATGTTAACGTTAAAGCTAAGACCGAGCCCCAGCCCCACTCTGCTACTAAATCTTTTCTGCGAATTTTTTTTCGTGGTGGGTCATCCCACTGAACTCCCAAGAAATAAAAAATAAAAATCTTTTTATTTATTATTTCTTCTATATAAATAAATAAAATCTGCTATTGCCTGCGGCCATACTCTGGTGAATGCACCCCATCCCGCCCGATTTGGGAAGTTAAGCACCAGCAGGCCTGGTTAGTACTGCGGTGAGTGATCACGTGGGAACCCCGGGTGCTTGCAGGCTTTTTCTCTTACTTCCCTACCCGCAAGCAAGCATTTCTGCTACTACTAGCTAGTAGTTCTAAAAGCCACGCAATTTCTAATTACCTGGGGTAATTACTTTTTAAGGTTAACCAACGATTCTAAAGCTACAGTTTCTGTACTTTATTGGTACAGTCTCAATATCTAAGCTTGCTTAGAATATTTAGCTAACCTCTTAGGAAGAATTCTCTTCTTTTGGGGTTTTTTTATTGCCTGTACACCTCTGTTTGCCAAGCAGAAGAAAATGTATGAAGACTTACCGTGCTTACGTAAAAATCTTAATATATATTATTAATGTATTTTTCTTTTTTGGCTTTTCACCCCGAAAGACGTAATTTTCGCCGCTCCTATGTTAACGTTAAAGCTAAGACCGAGCCCCAGCCCCACTCTGCTACTAAATCTTTTCTGCGAATTTTTTTTCGTGGTGGGTCATCCCACTGAACTCCCAAGAAATAAAAAATAAAAATCTTTTTATTTATTATTTCTTCTATATAAATAAATAAAATCTGCTATTGCCTGCGGCCATACTCTGGTGAATGCACCCCATCCCGCCCGATTTGGGAAGTTAAGCACCAGCAGGCCTGGTTAGTACTGCGGTGAGTGATCACGTGGGAACCCCGGGTGCTTGCAGGCTTTTTCTGCTTACTTCCCTACCCGCAAGCAAGCATTTCTGCTACTACTAGCTAGTAGTTCTAAAAGCCACGCAATTTCTAATTACCTGGGGTAATTACTTTTTAAGGTTAACCAACGATTCTAAAGCTACAGTTTCTGTACTTTATTGGTACAGTCTCAATATCTAAGCTTGCTTAGAATATTTAGCTAACCTCTTAGGAAGAATTCTCTTCTTTTGGGGTTTTTTTATTGCCTGTACACCTCTGTTTGCCAAGCAGAAGAAAATGTATGAAGACTTACCGTGCTTACGTAAAAATCTTAATATATATTATTAATGTATTTTTCTTTTTGGCTTTTCACCCCGAAAGACGTAATTTTCGCCGCTCCTATGTTAACGTTAAAGCTAAGACCGAGCCCCAGCCCCACTCTGCTACTAAATCTTTTCTGCGAATTTTTTTTCGTGGTGGGTCATCCCACTGAACTCCCAAGAAATAAAAAATAAAAATCTTTTTATTTATTATTTCTTCTATATAAATAAATAAAATCTGCTATTGCCTGCGGCCATACTCTGGTGAATGCACCCCATCCCGCCCGATTTGGGAAGTTAAGCACCAGCAGGCCTGGTTAGTACTGCGGTGAGTGATCACGTGGGAACCCCGGGTGCTTGCAGGCTTTTTCTCTTACTTCCCTACCCGCAAGCAAGCATTTCTGCTACTACTAGCTAGTAGTTCTAAAAGCCACGCAATTTCTAATTACCTGGGGTAATTACTTTTTAAGGTTAACCAACGATTCTAAAGCTACAGTTTCTGTACTTTATTGGTACAGTCTCAATATCTAAGCTTGCTTAGAATATTTAGCTAACCTCTTAGGAAGAATTCTCTTCTTTTGGGGTTTTTTTATTGCCTGTACACCTCTGTTTGCCAAGCAGAAGAAAATGTATGAAGACTTACCGTGCTTACGTAAAAATCTTAATATATATTATTAATGTATTTTTCTTTTTGGCTTTTCACCCCGAAAGACGTAATTTTCGCCGCTCCTATGTTAACGTTAAAGCTAAGACCGAGCCCCAGCCCCACTCTGCTACTAAATCTTTTCTGCGAATTTTTTTTCGTGGTGGGTCATCCCACTGAACTCCCAAGAAATAAAAAATAAAAATCTTTTTATTTATTATTTCTTCTATATAAATAAATAAAATCTGCTATTGCCTGCGGCCATACTCTGGTGAATGCACCCCATCCCGCCCGATTTGGGAAGTTAAGCACCAGCAGGCCTGGTTAGTACTGCGGTGAGTGATCACGTGGGAACCCCGGGTGCTTGCAGGCTTTTTCTCTTACTTCCCTACCCGCAAGCAAGCATTTCTGCTACTACTAGCTAGTAGTTCTAAAAGCCACGCAATTTCTAATTACCTGGGGGTAATTACTTTTTAAGGTTAACCAACGATTCTAAAGCTACAGTTTCTGTACTTTATTGGTACAGTCTCAATATCTAAGCTTGCTTAGAATATTTAGCTAACCTCTTAGGAAGAATTCTCTTCTTTTGGGGTTTTTTTTATTGCCTGTACACCTCTGTTTGCCAAGCAGAAGAAAATGTATGAAGACTTACCGTGCTTACGTAAAAATCTTAATATATATTATTAATGTATTTTTCTTTTTGGCTTTTCACCCCGAAAGACGTAATTTTCGCCGCTCCTATGTTAACGTTAAAGCTAAGACCGAGCCCCAGCCCCACTCTGCTACTAAATCTTTTCTGCGAATTTTTTTTCGTGGTGGGTCATCCCACTGAACTCCCAAGAAATAAAAAATAAAAATCTTTTTATTTATTATTTCTTCTATATAAATAAATAAAATCTGCTATTGCCTGCGGCCATACTCTGGTGAATGCACCCCATCCCGCCCGATTTGGGAAGTTAAGCACCAGCAGGCCTGGTTAGTACTGCGGTGAGTGATCACGTGGGAACCCCGGGTGCTTGCAGGCTTTTTTCTCTTACTTCCCTACCCGCAAGCAAGCATTTCTGCTACTACTAGCTAGTAGTTCTAAAAGCCACGCAATTTCTAATTACCTGGGGTAATTACTTTTTAAGGTTAACCAACGATTCTAAAGCTACAGTTTCTGTACTTTATTGGTACAGTCTCAATATCTAAGCTTGCTTAGAATATTTAGCTAACCTCTTAGGAAGAATTCTCTTCTTTTGGGGTTTTTTTATTGCCTGTACACCTCTGTTTGCCAAGCAGAAGAAAATGTATGAAGACTTACCGTGCTTACGTAAAAATCTTAATATATATTATTAATGTATTTTTCTTTTTGGCTTTTCACCCCGAAAGACGTAATTTTCGCCGCTCCTATGTTAACGTTAAAGCTAAGACCGAGCCCCAGCCCCACTCTGCTACTAAATCTTTTCTGCGAATTTTTTTTCGTGGTGGGTCATCCCACTGAACTCCCAAGAAATAAAAAATAAAAATCTTTTTATTTATTATTTCTTCTATATAAATAAATAAAATCTGCTATTGCCTGCGGCCATACTCTGGTGAATGCACCCCATCCCGCCCGATTTGGGAAGTTAAGCACCAGCAGGCCTGGTTAGTACTGCGGTGAGTGATCACGTGGGAACCCCGGGTGCTTGCAGGCTTTTTCTCGTTACTTCCCTACCCGCAAGCAAGCATTTCTGCTACTACTAGCTAGTAGTTCTAAAAGCCACGCAATTTCTAATTACCTGGGGTAATTACTTTTTAAGGTTAACGCAACGATTCTAAAGCTACAGTTTCTGTACTTTATTGGTACAGTCTCAATATCTAAGCTTGCTTAGAATATTTAGCTAACCTCTTAGGAAGAATTCTCTTCTTTTGGGGTTTTTTTTATTGCCTGTACACCTCTGTTTGCCAAGCAGAAGAAAATGTATGAAGACTTACCGTGCTTACGTAAAAATCTTAATATATATTATTAATGTATTTTTCTTTTTGGCTTTTCACCCCGAAAGACGTAATTTTCGCCGCTCCTATGTTAACGTTAAAGCTAAGACCGAGCCCCAGCCCCACTCTGCTACTAAATCTTTTCTGCGAATTTTTTTTCGTGGTGGGTCATCCCACTGAACTCCCAAGAAATAAAAAATAAAAATCTTTTTATTTATTATTTCTTCTATATAAATAAATAAAATCTGCTATTGCCTGCGGCCATACTCTGGTGAATGCACCCCATCCCGCCCGATTTGGGAAGTTAAGCAACAGCAGGCCTGGTTAGTACTGCGGTGAGTGATCACGTGGGAACCCCGGGTGCTTGCAGGCTTTTTCTCTTACTTCCCTACCCGCAAGCAAGCATTTCTGCTACTACTAGCTAGTAGTTCTAAAAGCCACGCAATTTCTAATTACCTGGGGTAATTACTTTTTAAGGTTAACCAACGATTCTAAAGCTACAGTTTCTGTACTTTATTGGTACAGTCTCAATATCTAAGCTTGCTTAGAATATTTAGCTAACCTCTTAGGAAGAATTCTCTTCTTTTGGGGTTTTTTTATTGCCTGTACACCTCTGTTTGCCAAGCAGAAGAAAATGTATGAAGACTTACCGTGCTTACGTAAAAATCTTAATATATATTATTAATGTATTTTTCTTTTTGGCTTTTCACCCCGAAAGACGTAATTTTCGCCGCTCCTATGTTAACGTTAAAGCTAAGACCGAGCCCCAGCCCCACTCTGCTACTAAATCTTTTCTGCGAATTTTTTTTCGTGGTGGGTCATCCCACTGAACTCCCAAGAAATAAAAAATAAAAATCTTTTTATTTATTATTTCTTCTATATAAATAAATAAAATCTGCTATTGCCTGCGGCCATACTCTGGTGAATGCACCCCATCCCGCCCGATTTGGGAAGTTAAGCACCAGCAGGCCTGGTTAGTACTGCGGTGAGTGATCACGTGGGAACCCCGGGTGCTTGCAGGCTTTTTCTCTTACTTCCCTACCCGCAAGCAAGCATTTCTGCTACTACTAGCTAGTAGTTCTAAAAGCCACGCAATTTCTAATTACCTGGGGTAATTACTTTTTAAGGTTAACCAACGATTCTAAAGCTACAGTTTCTGTACTTTATTGGTACAGTCTCAATATCTAAGCTTGCTTAGAATATTTAGCTAACCTCTTAGGAAGAATTCTCTTCTTTTGGGGTTTTTTTATTGCCTGTACACCTCTGTTTGCCAAGCAGAAGAAAATGTATGAAGACTTACCGTGCTTACGTAAAAATCTTAATATATATTATTAATGTATTTTTCTTTTTGGCTTTTCACCCCGAAAGACGTAATTTTCGCCGCTCCTATGTTAACGTTAAAGCTAAGACCGAGCCCCAGCCCCACTCTGCTACTAAATCTTTTCTGCGAATTTTTTTTCGTGGTGGGTCATCCCACTGAACTCCCAAGAAATAAAAAATAAAAATCTTTTTATTTATTATTTCTTCTATATAAATAAATAAAATCTGCTATTGCCTGCGGCCATACTCTGGTGAATGCACCCCATCCGCCCGATTTGGGAAGTTAAGCACCAGCAGGCCTGGTTAGTACTGCGGTGAGTGATCACGTGGGAACCCCGGGTGCTTGCAGGCTTTTTCTCTTACTTCCCTACCCGCAAGCAAGCATTTCTGCTACTACTAGCTAGTAGTTCTAAAAGCCACGCAATTTCTAATTACCTGGGGTAATTACTTTTTAAGGTTAACCAACGATTCTAAAGCTACAGTTTCTGTACTTTATTGGTACAGTCTCAATATCTAAGCTTGCTTAGAATATTTAGCTAACCTCTTAGGAAGAATTCTCTTCTTTTGGGGTTTTTTTATTGCCTGTACACCTCTGTTTGCCAAGCAGAAGAAAATGTATGAAGACTTACCGTGCTTACGTAAAAATCTTAATATATATTATTAATGTATTTTTCTTTTTGGCTTTTCACCCCGAAAGACGTAATTTTCGCCGCTCCTATGTTAACGTTAAAGCTAAGACCGAGCCCCAGCCCCACTCTGCTACTAAATCTTTTCTGCGAATTTTTTTTCGTGGTGGGTCATCCCACTGAACTCCCAAGAAATAAAAAATAAAAATCTTTTTATTTATTATTTCTTCTATATAAATAAATAAAATCTGCTATTGCCTGCGGCCATACTCTGGTGAATGCACCCCATCCCGCCCGATTTGGGAAGTTAAGCACCAGCAGGCCTGGTTAGTACTGCGGTGAGTGATCACGTGGGAACCCCGGGTGCTTGCAGGCTTTTTCTCTTACTTCCCTACCCGCAAGCAAGCATTTCTGCTACTACTAGCTAGTAGTTCTAAAAGCCACGCAATTTCTAATTACCTGGGGTAATTACTTTTTAAGGTTAACCAACGATTCTAAAGCTACAGTTTCTGTACTTTATTGGTACAGTCTCAATATCTAAGCTTGCTTAGAATATTTAGCTAACCTCTTAGGAAGAATTCTCTTCTTTTGGGGTTTTTTTTATTGCCTGTACACCTCTGTTTGCCAAGCAGAAGAAAATGTATGAAGACTTACCGTGCTTACGTAAAAATCTTAATATATATTATTAATGTATTTTTCTTTTTGGCTTTTCACCCCGAAAGACGTAATTTTCGCCGCTCCTATGTTAACGTTAAAGCTAAGACCGAGCCCCAGCCCCACTCTGCTACTAAATCTTTTCTGCGAATTTTTTTTCGTGGTGGGTCATCCCACTGAACTCCCAAGAAATAAAAAATAAAAATCTTTTTATTTATTATTTCTTCTATATAAATAAATAAAATCTGCTATTGCCTGCGGCCATACTCTGGTGAATGCACCCATCCCGCCCGATTTGGGAAGTTAAGCACCAGCAGGCCTGGTTAGTACTGCGGTGAGTGATCACGTGGGAACCCCGGGTGCTTGCAGGCTTTTTCTCTTACTTCCCTACCCGCAAGCAAGCATTTCTGCTACTACTAGCTAGTAGTTCTAAAAGCCACGCAATTTCTAATTACCTGGGGTAATTACTTTTTAAGGTTAACCAACGATTCTAAAGCTACAGTTTCTGTACTTTATTGGTACAGTCTCAATATCTAAGCTTGCTTAGAATATTTAGCTAACCTCTTAGGAAGAATTCTCTTCTTTTGGGGTTTTTTTATTGCCTGTACACCTCTGTTTGCCAAGCAGAAGAAAATGTATGAAGACTTACCGTGCTTACGTAAAAATCTTAATATATATTATTAATGTATTTTTCTTTTTGCTTTTCACCCCGAAAGACGTAATTTTCGCCGCTCCTATGTTAACGTTAAAGCTAAGACCGAGCCCCAGCCCCACTCTGCTACTAAATCTTTTCTGCGAATTTTTTTTCGTGGTGGGTCATCCCACTGAACTCCCAAGAAATAAAAAATAAAAATCTTTTTATTTATTATTTCTTCTATATAAATAAATAAAATCTGCTATTGCCTGCGGCCATACTCTGGTGAATGCACCCCATCCCGCCCGATTTGGGAAGTTAAGCACCAGCAGGCCTGGTTAGTACTGCGGTGAGTGATCACGTGGGAACCCCGGGTGCTTGCAGGCTTTTTCTCTTACTTCCCTACCCGCAAGCAAGCATTTCTGCTACTACTAGCTAGTAGTTCTAAAAGCCACGCAATTTCTAATTACCTGGGGTAATTACTTTTTAAGGTTAACCAACGATTCTAAAGCTACAGTTTCTGTACTTTATTGGTACAGTCTCAATATCTAAGCTTGCTTAGAATATTTAGCTAACCTCTTAGGAAGAATTCTCTTCTTTTGGGGTTTTTTTATTGCCTGTACACCTCTGTTTGCCAAGCAGAAGAAAATGTATGAAGACTTACCGTGCTTACGTAAAAATCTTAATATATATTATTAATGTATTTTTCTTTTGGCTTTTCACCCCGAAAGACGTAATTTTCGCCGCTCCTATGTTAACGTTAAAGCTAAGACCGAGCCCCAGCCCCACTCTGCTACTAAATCTTTTCTGCGAATTTTTTTTCGTGGTGGGTCATCCCACTGAACTCCCAAGAAATAAAAAATAAAAATCTTTTTATTTATTATTTCTTCTATATAAATAAATAAAATCTGCTATTGCCTGCGGCCATACTCTGGTGAATGCACCCCATCCCGCCCGATTTGGGAAGTTAAGCACCAGCAGGCCTGGTTAGTACTGCGGTGAGTGATCACGTGGGAACCCCGGGTGCTTGCAGGCTTTTTCTCTTACTTCCCTACCCGCAAGCAAGCATTTCTGCTACTACTAGCTAGTAGTTCTAAAAGCCACGCAATTTCTAATTACCTGGGGTAATTACTTTTTAAGGTTAACCAACGATTCTAAAGCTACAGTTTCTGTACTTTATTGGTACAGTCTCAATATCTAAGCTTGCTTAGAATATTTAGCTAACCTCTTAGGAAGAATTCTCTTCTTTTGGGGTTTTTTTATTGCCTGTACACCTCTGTTTGCCAAGCAGAAGAAAATGTATGAAGACTTACCGTGCTTACGTAAAAATCTTAATATATATTATTAATGTATTTTTCTTTTTGGCTTTTCACCCCGAAAGACGTAATTTTCGCCGCTCCTATGTTAACGTTAAAGCTAAGACCGAGCCCCAGCCCCACTCTGCTACTAAATCTTTTCTGCGAATTTTTTTTCGTGGTGGGTCATCCCACTGAACTCCCAAGAAATAAAAAATAAAAATCTTTTTATTTATTATTTCTTCTATATAAATAAATAAAATCTGCTATTGCCTGCGGCCATACTCTGGTGAATGCACCCCATCCCGCCCGATTTGGGAAGTTAAGCACCAGCAGGCCTGGTTAGTACTGCGGTGAGTGATCACGTGGGAACCCCGGGTGCTTGCAGGCTTTTTCTCTTACTTCCCTACCCGCAAGCAAGCATTTCTGCTACTACTAGCTAGTAGTTCT